>ML682017.1:18792713-19100801 GCA_007922195.1 Podocnemis expansa | reverse complement strand
ATGACAGGTCCCAGAGGGGTAGCTGTGATACACTGGCATGGCTGGGCCCCTGCAAGCACAGCATGGGCTGAGCCATGGGTAGCTCCCAGTGACCAGAAGCTGTCCCCAACTCCCTACCTCCAGCTGGCAGGGGCACAAACTTTGCTGCCTCAGCTGTAGGGCTGGCCAGCAGCTGGTGGCTGTGGCTGCTAGTGGGGCTGAGATGCCAGTGCCTGGCAGCAGCAAGTGGAACAGAGGCACTGGCTCTTCTAGCTCCATGGCCATGTTTGTGCTGTTGCTGGGGGCTAAGGTACATGTGCCTTAGGGCTAAGTGGGTGGGCCCCTGCTCACCTGGGCCCACTCATGGTTATGCCCCTGGTGATAAATAATTTTGTTAGTCTTTAAAAGTGCCACAGAACTCCTTGTTTGTTTTACTAACTCAAGTGACCTATGACAAGTTATTGCAATACTCCGTGACTCCATTTTCCATACATGCTTTGAGCTCTCTCCCGGTGTTTATCTTCAGTACTGGGGCTCAGTCTCAGGTGGGGCCTTTAGGTTCTACTGGAGTGCAGCTAACAGATGTGAATGTCCCAAAACATGCTCAGTCCCAATGGGAGTCTGCATGGTACACCTGTTCTCCATAAAAAGCCTAAGTGGTGAAAACTGTGTCATATGCAGGTCCTAAGGCATTTCTTGTACTTGGGGGAAATACTCTAGCTCTTCTTGATTCCTAGTTTCTATAATAATCAATAAGAAAATGCTAAGAATGCTGCAGAATTCCTAAGGTATATGTAAACTTCCTTTAATCATTGCATAACTGTCCTGGCCATAAGAGAAAAAATAATCAAAGCTACTAAGCATCCCCTTCATGCACACAGTCTGCTCTGCAAAAGGAGAGAGATCGTAAATGTGTGCATTACGATTAGGGTTGGATTTACCTGGCCTGCCACAGGCTGCCCTAATCTCATTTTTGCCAGGTGAATTATAGCCTAGTCTTGTACCTCCACACTAAGAGTAAAGGTAGGCTTGTATTCTGTAAGCCTAAACTAAATTCAAACCTTTTCCCTGGTCAAGGCAAACCCCACAGAGTGCTTCCGTCAAGATATTTTGGTGTTATGAGCCAAATCAAAAAATTAAATATTTAAGAAGTAAAGATTTGTTATATGAGGAGATCCCAAATATATTCTCTAATTTGTTTCAAAGGTCTGAGGAAAGCTCTGCCCTGGCATAAGAGAAATGTCATACAGGTTGGCTTAGTTTTGGTAAATTTGGGGGAAAGACTTGTGCACATGCTGAACTATTTGCAAGTAAGGATTATCATAAAGGACCAGTATTTGCTGGACCAGTGAATGGGGTCCAAAGTGAACTGATTATAGAAGGCTAGCTGTAAGCTTAACTTGGGTGAGGCTAAGGTCTGTTGCACATTAATTGTATTAACACTCTACCACAAGTAGTTATGATTAATATATATTATCTGTGTAATTTGTGAGCGACAAATTGCCATTTTTAAATAACCTAAAGCAAATCAGCTGTAAAATCACATGGTACTGCTCTTTCAGTGGCTGCTCTTTGTTAGCAAGAAAACAGCTTCTCCTAATTAGCAGATCATGGCATCTGGGAGAGTCCAAATGAATGGGAGACTAAGAATAAATTAGTTAATTAAAATAACATCTAGTGATTTAGCTGCTGCTGCTTCAGTTTTTTAATCTACCTACTCTTTACTCATCCTGGTAGAGTCCTTCTTTCTTATTGTTTCCCCTAGTATACTAATATTGTTATGTTTTCCATAGATTTATGGGGAGTTGCCTGTGTAGAACAGATTTTGATGTGCTTCTACAGACAGCTGTGTTACAGGAATGTCTGTGGTGGTGGTGGTGGTAAATAGGTTCTCCTGTAGCACTCTTTCAGTCTTAATCCTAACTCTTAAATAGTTTATTTTCAGATCTCTTGTACTTCTGCATTCCATAATTAAAGGAGTTGTGATAGTCTAGTTGTTACAATAAATGTGCTGAATTATTTGCATGTATGTGTATAGGTGTAAAGAGTATGTACTAGGGGGCTTCTTATGACACATTCTTTTTTTGGAGAGGTGAGATGTATATTTAGCCTTCCTTGTGAGCATTGCCTAAAGCTATTGTTATCTGACATGTGTGAAGTGAAAAGGGAAGATCTAAAATAACTCCAGTCATTACTATGGACTATGCCAAAAAGTAGAGTGGGTAAATGAACATTGGGGTTACTTGGCTATTTTTACATCTTTAGAAGTTGTGTTCATAAGTGCTATTTTAATCTATCTCTATTCGTCTTGTTTTTCAGCTTCATTTGACTGGAGCACGTCTCCCTAGGCAAATTACAAAACCAAACTGGTAGGTGGCTTTAGTGAAAGTCTATTCTTCTGTGCGGGAGATGCGGATCTGAATTCTTGGGTGTCAGGGAGCAGGTGTTGTGTTGGGCTTGGTATCACTAGTGCCTTGGAATCATTCTATTTGGACAATTATTGTCACTGCTGTAGTCTGACTAAATATTGAACAGCAGGTACTTCGTAGATGTGAATGAAGCACACTGATCAAGCCCTATTATAATATAGTACTGGCAGTCAAACTTGAGAATGGCAATTTTCATTTCATAGGAGGGATGGTTCTTGAAAGATCTAATGTTGCCTGTGGAGCTGAATGACCCTTCACCTTTGCTGTTTGTATGATCTACTGGGTAATTCTTGGAGAAACTGGCACATGTAGGAAGGAGTGGGAATGGACTTATCTGTCACAAAGTAGGGAGCTCTCCCTCCAAGAAAAGTGTGAAGTAATGTCTTAAAGACTTCATGGGATTTTTGTGTTTGACATCACCAAATGACTTATGTATGGTTGGTTGATGGGTTTCTTAAATACAACTCTTCTACATTATTGTTCTGCCAAGTAAACAGATGAATGGGAAGGCGCTTTTCCGTCAAACTACCGGGTAACTTGTTTTATCACCAGTGTTTAAAATATAATTTGATGGGCCTGCTTCATGCATGTGCGGGCCCCAGCCTGGGTAGGCATTTGCAACTGCTTCTCAGTACCATATGCATTGGTTATTGCTCCATAAAAATATTTATAATTTTATATGATGTTTTTATGTCTATAAGTTGTTGTCACAAACTAGCAAACACTACATACCACAATAAGTATTGTGATTAACAATATGATAATAAAATGGGATATGTAATTGATTTAACAAAATGCAAGGCATAAGCAGAAACAAACAAAAAAATGAAACTGCATTTATTGCTTGCAGTAAAAGACAGATATGCAGACTCTCATTTCTGTCAACATACATACATTTTTGTTTGAAGCTAACTTCAGCTAAACAGTTTATAAGATCAGTATTTTTTCCATTGTCTGCCACATTGATTTCATTGCTGCACCTTCTCTTTCTTGAGAGAGACAGTGCTAATTGCTTTTCTCTGGTTTAAAGGTAACCCTGATTTGACATACTTTAAAGGACCCCACAATGCAAATGGAGGCCCATCAGTGGTGCCCACAAATGGTGTTCTTAGGTGTTCCCGCTTACTTGACCCCTGTTCTTGATATCCTTCAAAGTCTAACACACTGTACACTCAGGAAAGGATAGTTTTATAAAACAATGCAGCACGCTACCCCTTCAGATACAGTGTGGAAGTGAGTGGGCAATGCACATCTGAGAGATCATCTACCTCCATGGAGGTCCTCCTGGAAAACTAGGAAGATAAGTCCTGGCATTCTGATGTTCTAAGGTTAAAAACAAGCTGAAGACCTTCCTAGCTTGCCACTTTTCCCCCCCCTTGTTTGGATGAGAGAAAGGGCAAACTATTCAGACCATCTTTAGAAATCTGATACAATTGTAAAAGGCACAAACCCAATTCCAATTGGTTTCAAAATTGCAGTATGAACACTCACCTTCACAAAACTTAAAAACAAGAAGATGCAGGTGGAGGAATTGGTGAGAAAAACAGTGTAAAACTGTTCAGGCCTCCTTTATAAACAAGCTAGAGAAGCAAAAAAAAAAAAAAAAAGTGCACACACAATTTTTAACATGTCCTTTGCAACCAACCATCATAGTAGCAATATGAGTTCTTTTCCCTTGGCTAGTAGGTCCTCATGCTGTAATGGGTCCTATGATGAAGACTGAGATTCCTGAAGTACCTTGACTAATTTTAACATGAGTTTGCAGCCCACAGTATTTTCTATTGTCAATATCTCCAGTGATTCCAAAGGACTGACTGCCTGGAGACATATATGCTTCAGTTTCCATAGTGAATGACCCTCTAATCAATGACATGAAACATGATGCTTTCTCTTTGTAGGATGTATTCAGCAAGATTCTCAGTCAGCTCCTAATCTATGCCACCTATGATGTGGGCTACACTATTCCCACCACCAAAAAATTGCATCACCCAAACATCCAATCAGCTCATGATCCAGTAAATTAATAATATATCTTCAGTTAGGACTACACTTGAACCTCAACTGTGAGTCAACAAGGGGTGGAATTTGGATTTCTGTGCCTAACTTAAGAAGTAAAGCATGGGATCAGCAAGTAATCTTTTCCATGTGGGATAACTCAAGGTCCAGTTTATAGTCTTATAGGTCTGAGAGGTGGCCATTGCTATCACTATTGTAAAGGAGACAGTATTGTTGCTTGTGTCTTACTGGAGAATGAGATTATCACTAAATCAGTTCCTGTGGGTGGAAGAGTGTCACCTTGACTACCAGTGGAACAATACCCAGGAAGCGGTAGGAAATAGTCTGGGGATTGACTTTTGAGTTGGTGTTCTGTCAAGTAAAAGAGCTCTGAACTCAACCATTATGACAGAAAAAGAGAGAGAGAGAAAAAAAGGCAGGTTATTTTATCATATAAGATCTGTGGTGTATTTTTTTCCTTTTTTTCTTTTTTTTAATGGAATCTGTTTTGTTTAGCCTAAAGTTGCAGGACCTGCACAACTATTGGCACATCACTGTTCACCTGATTGTGGCATGCTGCACCCCATGTATGCTTTTATGGTTTGATTTTTAGATCATTCAGGTTCACCCTTATAGAGTACCTCTGTATTGTCATAGAAGGTATTTTTTGGAATGCGCATGGTGTACTGAACATTACTGTTATGATAGCATGTTTCCTGCAATGTCATACACATGTATCCTTTATGAAGAGTGCTTGGAGCTAAATGTTGTCATACTTTACATCTAATCAGAACAGAGCCTAAAAGTAATCTTGAGATCACAGGATGTTTGTGAATAAAACTGCATAAATGTGAATGTGGAAGAGGAGATGCGGCAAGTATTTTTGCTTCATTAAATGAATATTGGAATATTTGGCTCAGATTGGAAGGAGGATAGAAGTGAGTTATAGAAGAGCTGAAACTGTGTTGCCTGCAACGCTGTTTCCTGGGTGAGCCTGCAGGGAAGAACTGTCAATATGTTGTTGCTCTTAATTTTGTCACCTATACTCTCAATATGATTTGAAAAGATCTAGCAGGAATTTGTGTTAAGGCTGATATTGTTGGGTCTTGTGACCTATAACATCCACAATAGCTCTTGTTCATAGGGGTGTTGTGTACACAATCATGAGAATGAGGAAACAACACAGGCACAGTTAGGTTGCAAATAACTCATCACTAATTCTAAATAAATATAGGATGCCTAGCAACATTTGTATACTTGTTTTGGTTTAGCAGATTCTGCAATAACAATAGGCTTGGGAGAATTCAATTTTTATATAATTTTGTTGATACCGTTGATACCTGTTTTTATTCATTTATTCTTATCTATTTAAATTCTAAGTTATGCAAAATTTGAAGTTCAAACTTTTCTAAGAAATCATTTTGCTTAAATTTTCACACTTACAGGAAACTGGAAGGGGGTCAGTCAATTCTGTAATGATGTTGAGATTCAGAGTTAAGACTTGATGCTGTTAAAACACGTAGGCTTTGTCCACACAAGAGTTTTCTTTCAAAACAACAGCCATTGTTTCAAAAGAAAACTTGCCAGGTCCACACAATGTGTCGTTATTTCAAAATGACAGGACTCCATTATTTCAAAATAGCAACCATTGTTTTGAAAGCAGTAAACCTCAACTGCTATCGAAATAGGCATTGTTCCAAAATGGCTGTTTTGAAACAACAGCGTTCAGACATGTTCCGAATTGGCTGTTTCAAAACAACGGGTCCAAAGCCGTTGTTTTGAAACAATGTGTCCGAATACCATTGTTTCGAAACAATGGCTATTTCGAAAGTGGCGCCAGTTTGCCCTTCTTCCTCCCAGGGTGCTCAGGGGCCAGGAAGTGCCCTGCAGCCTGGTCCCTCGTGCTGCTGGCCTGAGCACAGTGAGGCTGGGAGAAGCCAGAGGTGCTCGTGCACAGGGGTGATGCTGGGGGTTCATATGGACCACTGAGGAGACCCTCGCCCTCCTCAGAATATGGTCTGGGGAGGACATCAGGGCACGGTTCCGGGCACGCCACCGGAACGTAGATGTCTATGCAGACATCGCCCAGGCCCTGGCACAGGAGGGCTTCAAGCGCACCACCAAGCAGATGCGCTCGAAAGTCAAGGGCCTGCGCCAGGACTATGCTCGGGCTAGGGATGCCAGGCTTCTCCATGGGGCAGCAGCTGCCACCAGCTGCCTTTTTTTAGAGCAGCTGGATGCTTTGCTGGCCCAGGAACCCAGTGGCCCGCCCCACCATGTCCGGGAGTCTAGTGCGCTGCGCACCAGTCCCACATCCCCGGAGCCGGAGCGGACCGCCTCAAAGCACGAGGAACCCCTTGATGTGGGTGAGACCAGCTGGCCCACCACAGCTCCACCTGCGACGCTGGAGCTGATTGAGAAAGAGGAACCCCAGCCCACCAGCCCTGAGGAGAAAGCAGAGGATGAGGAGGCAGCCGCTGAGGAGGGGACATTGCGCCAGACATCAGGCGTCCCAGTCGGTGAGTGTTCCCCCCACCCCTCCCCAGGCAGGGAGGCCCACGAGTGCAGGGACTGGGTCTCCAGGGGGGCATGGCCTGGGACAGAGGGGCTCGGGCCCACAAGGGTGGGCTGCACAGGCTGTCCCATGGATGTAATTTGCAGAGAGGCATGTGGAGACAGGGTACCATGCCCAAACAGGATGGGGTCCCTCAACATGGGGGGGGTGGGGCAATAGGCAGACATGGCAGTATGCAGGGCAGAGAGCCTGCAGCCAGCACTGCTGTAACATGGCCTCTGGACATTGCCCGGGCCACATGCTGCCAAGGACAGCTCAGTACTGTGGCCCATGAGGCCACAAGCCCCGAGTGCAGTGTACACAGCACCCAACTGGGAATCCTGTTGTCAGTCAGGGCAGGGGTTTGCAGTTCACAGGCTGCACACACCAAGGCTGGTAGGCTGACACTTAACTGTTCTCCCTTCTGCCCTGCAGCTTGTCTACACATGCACCAGCCTTCTGCTCCGGGCCTGCCGACCACCGCAAGGCCCAGGAGAAGAGCCTGCCTGACCCGAGATGACATCCTTGCCAGCATGCTGGAGTTCAGCCAGCAGGCCGAAGAGTCATCCCAGGTCTGACGCGTCGAGCAGGCCAGGAGCCAGATGCCACTGTCCGGCAGCTCCAGCTTACCACTGACGCTGACGATCTCATCGTGGCAGCCCTGGAGCAGCAGGCAGCGGCAACAGAGCGCCAGGAGACCGCCCTTAACTGTCAGGTGACCACCCTTGACCGGCAGGTGACCGCCCTGGAGAGTATGCAGACCGCGGTCCGGCGCATTGGGGCACGCCTTGCCCCCCAGCAGGAGACTGACTCTGCCCCTCCCAGGGACCCAGCTGCTCCTCACCGCTAGCGCTCCTGGACCCAGGGTGGCCTTGGAGAAGGCCGTGGGGCTGCGGGCCCTGCCCCAGGGGTGGCTCCTGCCTAATGAGCCCCCCCAGTTGTCCCCAAACCACCACCCCACATGCCCTGTCTCAGTCCTGTGCCCCCAGTTGTGCTCCCACTTGACCTTCTTCTTTCCCCAGTTCTGCCTTCCCCTACCCCCTTGTTTGTTTAAATAAAAACAGTTCACACAGATTCACAGTTTGTTGCATGTTTTATTGGGTTGGGGTCAGGGTGTGGGTGGGTTGGGTGGGGGCTAGCTGGGGCAGAATGGGGGAGCAGGTGATGTGATGGGGTTCACATGTTGATGTGGGTGCCATTGAGTATTCCCCCCGCACTTTCGAAAGCCCAGGGCAGCAAGACTGGTGATGATGTCCTGCAACGCTCCCAGGGTGACGAGGTGTGGTAGCAGGACCGTGATGATGGTGTGGGTGACATGCAGCGGCACTTCACCGCTGGTGGACGTCCCAACACTGAAGAGCTGGGCAACGGACCTGTGGGACTTGGGAATGGCCATTTTCCAGAGAGCGATGGCCACGCTCTTGTCCACAGGGATGCCTGCCCTCACCACCGTGTCCCTTCGGCGTAGGACTGGGGTGAGCTCAGTGATGAGTGAAGGTCTCCCTGCTAACCTAGAGGTTCCTTCTCCAGCACTTGTTGCTCCAGGTTCGCTGGAGAACCTGCTCTCACCAGTCTGTGCTGGTGCCCAGTGCCCAGATGGGCTGTGGCACAGAAGGGGACAGGGAGCTATCGGTGCTGTGAGGGCCACGGAGACGATGGTCCAGGGCACAGCTCCAGGCTCATCGGGCTCAGGGAAAGTGTATCTCACAGCAGGGCAGCACCCTGCGGGCTAGCAGTGTGTCTACCAAGTGCTCGGGGATGGTATGGGAGCTGGGGAGCATCCCTAGCTATTTCTCTTGCAACCTCTTAGGAGTCGCAATGGTCAGGGAGGGGCAGCCAGTTTATGCTTTTAGGTGATTGGCTGGCAATCTGGCTGGCAACATGGCCACCAATACAGCCCAGTAAGCTGGCCATGTTGCCACACCAAATAATGGTGCCCCTTTCCTAAAATCAAAATAGCATGCCCACACACAGGGCATGACATTTCAATTTGAAGGGCTTCCCTGAATTCGAATGAAGAAACTTGTTATTTAGAATTAACTTATTTTGAAATAAGGATTTTATTTGGAAATAAGTTACCGTGTGGACATAGCCATATTGTTACCAACACATGTCAAAGTATGCAAAGTAAATATCTTTCAAACAAGCTTCAGTAAGTTTGTCAAGCATAATTTTTCTTAGCCTATCTATAAAGTTTGATTATCAGTGGAAATAGTTTTTTGTGTATCTGTATGTGTGTGGTGAAACTGATACTTACGCGCAAAAATCAAATCCTTCTAAATCTAAATATAAGACCAGGTGGTCTGCTGAAGACTTAAAGGGATACTACCTAATTTCTGTAGGCTACCATGGGTTTATGACTTCTGTCAAACTGAAATACAAGATCTAGAGTTCTTTTTTTTTTTTTTTTTTTTATAAAAAAGTATTTCTTTAAACTCGGATTTTGATTCCTGTACAAAGGAGAACATAAGATCACTTGAAAAAGAATATTTACAGTTCTCAATACAGAATATTCTCTTCTTCGAACCTTGACGTCCTGGATGACCATTTTTAAAAAAGCCTCTACAGTTTTTTGTTTTGTAACAAAGATCTTGGGTCACTTTTTTATGTTTTCTGGACACCTGTAAAATTAGGTTCCTTCCACAAATCCTGTCCCAGCCTCTCTGCCTGATTTGTTATCCCACCTTATACAGGCAACCATTTAAAGTATGTGAAAGTGTAAGTGGAATTTTATACATGGGGGATTTTTTTAATTGAATCTAAAATTTGTAAAAACAGTATCCGCCTCAATTTTTTATATGTATTGGAATAAATGTAGAGGGAAGCTACACATTTTAGAACTTCTCTTTTTGTACCTTAAAGTCTTTAAATTGTGCTTTGATGACTTTCATAACTTGGTCATAGGTTAGAGGTCTGTTGCAGGAGTGAGTAGGTAAGTTTCTGTGGCCTGTGTTTGTGCTGGAAGTAAGACTAGATGGTCATATTGCTCCCTTCTGATTTTATAATCTGTGAGTCTTTACACCTTCAGCTAGTGCCTAATCTCCAGTGTACTCAGGTGTCATATTCCGTGTTGCAGTCCAGACCAGTGAGGGGTTATTAATGGCCTGTCCTATTATCTCTCAGTGCTCTGCTGTTGTAGCTCCCAATCTGGGCCTTTCACGAGCAGCTTAGCAGTATTTAGGTCATCTTCCGAGTGTCTATGTATGACTACACACTTGACTCAGCAACTCTGACTTCAGCGGCCTGTCAGCAATCATCCAGTCACACTATGGCTGCCACCAGCCTTAGTTGCTACTAGCAAGATGGTCCCAATACACTTCAGCTGTGAATTTTCCCCAGAGCATGTGTTCTGCACTGCTTTAACCTTCTCCTTGAGAGTTCAAATATCATAGATCTGTTGCCCTGTGATAGGTTAATATTCATCAGTTTGCTACTTTCAACTGGAGTTACCAAACAGATGAATTTAACAACAAATTGGATTTTTTTCAAATTAAAAATAAGCTTATTTATCTACAAAGAGATTTTAAACTGAGTACAAGTATGAGACATTAGAGTTGAAAATGGTTACAAGAGAAATAAAGATAAAAACTTCTAGCAAAAAAACCAAGGAGTTGTGTGGCACTTTAAGACTAACAGATTTATTTTTCACATGAGCTTTCATAGGAAAAATCCCACTAGTAGCTAAAATTTAAGCTAGAATTGGTTCAAGGTAAAATCCTTACCACAGATTTTCAGCAATGTTGTTGACCACATTCCCAGATCTCCACCCCCATCTAAAATCAAAGTGCTGGTTTCTTTGCTTATCTTAGCTAAGAAAGGGAGGGAATAGCTTGGGGTGTTTCCCCCTCCCCCCTTTTATTTTATGGTCCTATCACTCTTTGAATGGGATTCTTCTGAGATTTACCACTCAAGGCAAAGTTTATTCAAACAGTAAAGAAGGTGACATGGAGTCTGGTAGTGAAAGTGGTTCCATGTTCTTTCTTTTCCCTTATATGTTGAAATGCAGATTTATCTCATTTCCTGCTATTTTTCCCTCTTGGTCTTGAGATGGCTTGTTTGCTACTTGTAAACACATTTCTTGGTTCAGGATAGACCTGTTAAACAACTCTAGCCTAGTCAGGGCTGGATAGAATTGAAAGTGTTCATATCATAATACAGGGGAATTCATAACTTTTCATATAATGATGCTACCTGTATTTCACCATGGTATTATTGACCAGCCAAGTATTAGTTTTCAAATAGTAACTCACAAGCCAAACTTCATACAAAAGTGCGTAGGGTGTAATCATGAGTGTTTTGGTCACATCAGGTGAATGAGGTGTTCTAATGTGAAGTAGTCTTGGGTCAAAGCTGCAGAATGAAAAGCACGATTTGGCCTTAGAGCGCTCGTCAGCATATTGTTTTGGAAGAAGAGTCATTCTTCTGTATTCTCAGGTCGGAGTCATGAAATTGATAGGGAAAAGGTCAGACAAAGAATACTAACAAACTTGGGTTTTCAGTGGCACCTTGTGTTTCATTCAGCTTGAAAATGGGTGTCATCACATGAATATTAGATGTGACAGTCAGACAGATGGTCAGAATCCTGGATTTCTCTGACCTGAAACAGGAATGTGAAGGGGGAGTATAATTCCTGTTTTTAGCAAGGAGAACAGAGAACAATCAGAAGTTGCTGTCTATGATATGCTAGCTGCAGGGTAGAGTCACGGTGGTGTACTTATTGGGGAGACTAACCTCAAAGAAGGGGATGTGCCTTTAGCAGAAGCACTAGAGAGCCAGTTTTCCTGAAGCCACCATCTTAGAAGGAAAAAATAGGAAGTTAAAATCATATGGAGAATCAGAGGACCTTATTATCAACAATTAAGAATAACAGAGTTCTTGAAAACTAGTGAAGAGGTGGATGTTGGCTTCTTGACTCATCCAAAAACATCTTAGTTTTATGGCGGTCGCCTCATATTGTATCTGTAAAATGCTGTCTACAATAATTAATCTGCTCACCCACCTTCCAAGGCCTGTCCCTGAGCATTCAAATAGCTTCCCCAACATGCACTCTCTGCCATATCCTGTGTGCACAGAATAGATGCCTCTTCATACACTTGTGGTGACTGTGTGATCCGAATGATTAGCTGCTTTACAAAGTCATAAAGGATGACTCCTGCTTTGATGAACTTCTCACTTTGCAGCAAACTGCAACAGAACATGCCTCATTTTTAATCTCTTATTCCCTCTAGCCAAGGAGATTCTGATGCTTCATCTGCATACAGTATCTTGCATCTCTTATGATCTGCATGGCTTGTTGGTCAAGACTTTAAAGAATCCCTACAGGATGTTAAGTACTCTATAATGCACAATGGAAAGCAGCCATAAGACTTTACTAGATTAGGATTTCCATTTGTTTTCTTCCTAATTATTGTTTTGGTATCAATGTTGGGGGGGGGGTTGACTGATGTTTGAAAAGTATATAATCACTATTAAATCTTGCTCTTTCCATATTTCTACGTTCATGTGATTCACATTTCCGTAAGTTCTCTTTGATTAGCGTCTTTTTGGGCTCGTGCTCATAGGTCCCATTCCTCTTGGGCTGATCTTTCACTATGATTGATCAGCAAAACATGATGCATCACTAGTGATAACTAAACAACATTCCAATATAACTTTGCAAATCTTTCTGGAATAGTAAGATTCTCCTAACCGCTCTGTGGGTGCCTGAATCTCCATTTTCATAATAGGAAATACTCTTTCTGACTGTTGCATCTCCACAAGAGGTGGACTCAGCCCTCATTCAGAAATGAGAAGCCTTTATTTTCTTGTCAGTGGCTGCACTTCATATGCTGTGAGCCAATCAAGCGGCATCAGCAACTGCAGGGAGTGGTTCCCTGATATGGGTTAAGTGGGAAAGAGTGGTGTGACAGGGCACTACATTGGTTCAGACAACCTTTCAGTGTTGAAAACCTAAAACTTGCTTCCTCTGGCTCTAAATTTGAAGCTAATTGATAGCATGCTTTATATGCAGCTTGAGACAGTGGCTTGCATTCTAATTAATTCTTCTTCCACTGTCTTGACCAGCATAATCAATATTTGTCCTTCATCACCCTAAGTTGCATTGTGCATGCCTTGATACATAGGGGCACCTGAAATAAACACAACCCCCCTGTTAAGCAACACGTCACTCTAAAACAAACATTTAAAATATTTTTAAGAACTAGGAACCAATGGCTACAAGTGAGTGAGTGGCAAATCAGGTAACATTGTTCATAAAAGCAGTTCTATTAGAAGCCAACAAAACCAATAATGTGAGTGGGACCAGCAGAAAGTGACTCAAAGGAACTGCAAATCAATAGCTTTCTTTAAAGATATTTTTTTCCACCAGCCTATTGGGTTAATATGCTCTAATAGGTTAAATCGGCTCGTTTAAGATTTTCACTTTCTTTATAACTAATGTGTAAAATATCAGGTCCAAAATGAGCCTTTACTGGAGTCAGTGCTTTGCCACTGATTTCAAGAAGCATTAGAATAGTCCCTGAAATTGTTAAATTGAAGAATGTGAGAATACATCTTACTGCAAAGCAATGGCTTATCATTCTGATTTATTTCAGGAATTATACACCTTTAATTTCTTCAAGAGATTAGCTATGTGTACTTCAGTTTTGAAAACTGTATTTAATAAAATTAGATTAATAGAAGATGTTTCTTCTGGGAGCAATTCATTTACATCTGAAACTTGTAGTAGTAATTCTCTGAAACCAGTTTAACATACTATTCCTAATCCTTTTACTTGCCATATGACTTCTTAGAGTCAAATAGCAATTTCAGCTTGATAAGGACATACCTTGAAACTAAATATTCACTGTAGAAATAAACTATTTCAGTTGGAGAAGTGGGATACAATTTCTAAAAGTCCCATTGATGACAAGAGGATGATTCACGCTTAAAATTAAACACTTTGGTGAACTAGGGGCAATAACAGGATCTGGTCACTCAAAACAGCTTGTCATCTCTGATTCTCTTTCTTAGATGTATGTTCCTTGGAGCATGGTCTGTCCAGTGCCAAATACGTTATTGATCCCTAACAAAGATAGTTGCTTTTTCCTGCTGAACTGCTTTCTACCATTTTTCTTCAGTATAAATTGCATCATTTAAGATCCCATTAAACCTACTTACTGGCCTATATTTCACCTTACTGTGACATGCCTTAGGGTGCAATCTGGATTGTAGAGCCCCTATGATCCCTTCAGCTTTCTTGCCCCAGTTGTCTTTTACATGCCATCCTAGTGAACAGCAACTTCTACAGGCTGTGTTCACTCCACCAAGAGCACACAGAGGCACACACTGCTAAATTGAATGAACACTCCCCCAAACCACACTCAACCTGCAAATTACCCTGGCCAGATTCCACAACAATTTCTTACACTGCTCAAGACCTTCTTGATCAATGAAAGCTTATTAGTTAGTTAGTTAGTCACTCCTTTGAAGAGTCATGGGCATGTCCCAGCAGCGGTAATCTAAACAGATCCACAATCACTTGGGACAAAATGCCTAGTTTAGATTAAACATCAAAATAAATGTATGAAGTTTATTAACTGGAGAAAGAGGCATTTTAAATGATCAGAGATTTGAATTGGTTACAAAGGGAAACTGAATAGCAAAACTGCTATCTAAATCCTAAACTTTACCCAATTAATAATTCTAAAAGCAAAAGGCTTTCTCTCACCCAAATCTTCACAGCAGTTCATGCTAGCAGGGGCACCTTCCAGCCCCTCCCAAAGTCTCAGTGGAGATCTTTATTTTCGCAGATGATCTCGCTTCCTTCTGTAGAGATTGTGGGGGAAGAGGCAGGCCCTATAACGACGTCACTATCCTTCTATTTATACTTTTCTCCACGTTCTAGAAAAATCCACATTATGTCATGGGGGTAGGCAGAATCCACCAGCTATGTAAGCTACTAACCGTCCTACATTATGAATTGAAACCTTTTGCTTGGGTCTTTTGTCCTCCTGAGGTTTTGTGTTTAAGGCCTCTGTGTTTTCAGTTCCTTCTTCCTCTCTGAGTGGCTAGTCTGTGAGCATTTCGTAGAGTCATAATATGTTTCAGTAATAACTGTATAGCAAAATCTCATATGCATTGGTGCATACGTTTCAATAGGTTAAAAAGTTTCATCAAATCATATGGCAGTGGTAAATTCCCACCTTACACACTGACATTCAGTATGACCCCCTGCTGCAATTATAAAATGCTGTAATTACCAGAAGAATAAAGGAGCCAGTGTAGCTGCTTTATTGACTGTAGAAAAATGTTGGGCTTGTAATGATATGCCTGGTAGTACATCTGATAAATCATGGTCAAAGTTGCTAAACAAACGTCTTAATAGATAATCAATAAATTCTGAGTCACTAATTATTATTTAATGGAGGGAAAGATTAATCAATGGCTTGCCATTTTTCAAAATCTGGACTGATTAATCTGCAAACTAATTCATTCATACGTTTAGCAGAACTGGGGAAGAGATTTTGTTTTTGTTCCTTTAGGCTGAATAGTATGTATTGCTTAGGTTGGAAGAATGTTAATAGGAACACACAGCAGTATACAAAATTATGGCAGACCCAGACCTCTTTGGTGTATATATCATTCATGGCTGATTTCGTAATGTTAACGTTTTCATTCTAAATGTCCATTAACTTAAAATCAGTCTTCATAGTCAGAGGGCTTTTGTGAACGTGCATACCCAGCATAGTTAAATTAAGACATGAAAGCATTTTATGTTTAACTGGATGGAAATATTTTATTGATTTGTTAGCAGTATTAATCTATCAGGTTTTCCTTGCTGCCATAGTGGACCCTCTACTTCCACATGTTTCTTGGGGCTTGTCACAGTTCTGGGATTAATTGTACCTCTGCACAATCCATAGTCTGCTCAAGGGTGCTGCTCTATCGCAGGCCTTCAGCTGTCACATCTCTGTGAGCGGGGACCTGGTGACTCTTTCCCTTGAGACTATGACGTCTGCCTTGCAGTACCCTTACAAATCACTGCCTATTTGAGCAAGTCTGACCACAAACAGCATCTGCTGTTCTGCTGTCTCTTGTGGACTATGGATGTGGTTGCCAGAGCCCAGACAGCATTTCCAAAGGCAGTGGATTCATTTTAGGACAAAAGATAGAAAACACATTATAAACCAGCAAATAGTCAACATGCATTCTAAGCTCCCAAGGTGTCACTCAGGTCCCACATTGTGAACCTGGCAGGATCCAGTCCTTCAGATCTTTCAGGTAAGGTTTTGCCTTCAGGGTTATAACCTCCTGTCAGTTTTTGAATCAAAATAAAGGAGCCTCAGTAAATGCTCACCCCTTCTTTGCCTCCTGAGACTGTTGTACCCCCTCCAAACCAGTATATCAAATTCCCCTCCACAACCAGAGGTTTTCTTGCATTATTTACCTGGCATCTCCGGTAATTCTCCTCCACTGGGTTTTAATTCCTGGAAGACTTTTGGTAACCTTTTCCCATGGAGCTAGAATGCACTCCTCACTTTACAAAGATATATTACATTTATAGAGACACAGGTTTGTAAACAGTCATTGTGCCTATAGCATTTGGAAGTTTCAGTTTAATAGTCTTGACATTTCCATGCTTACTAGATCTCATATCTTTTACTGAGTGGCTAGTCAGAAATAACTCAGAGAACCTGCAAACACACTATTTTTAAAAATTAATGTTGGGCAGGTAAATCGGGGCTGGCCTTACCATGAGGCAAACTGAGGCGGCTGCCTCAGGTGCCAGATTGTGTGGTGGGGTCAAGAGAGTGTGCCACTAGGACCCAGGGTGTAGAAAATTGTGTCTGCTGCTAGTGCATATGTATTCTTTCTGCTCTAGAGAGGCACAGAGATGCTGGAGTACTGTGCTGGACCTATTTGGTGTTTGGGGATGTGGGTGGGCACAAGCCCACCCACTGCTAAAACCCCTCCCCCAGCCTAAGGGGAGGCGGCACTGGGCCTGGTACCAATTAAAAGCGTGGGACAACTAATGAGAAAACAGGGACAGGTGTGAGGCTATAGGTTCAAAATCAGGGTTTCCAAGGGGGTCACTGAGCAGAGAACCCCAGACAGCACCCACTGCTCCTGGAAGGAGTCGAGGGAGCCAGCAGACGCTGCCCAGAGGAACTCTGCCCAGACATGTGAACACACAAGGGAACGGAAATATGCCCCACAGTCACAGAGACCCCCCTCAGCCAACCTCCTCTCCTTCGTCTTATAGATCAGTGGCTGGGGGAGGGGAGGATGGGACCCACTGGGGTGGGAGGGAGCAGCAGTGGGGTGAGGATTTGCCCTGGGTACCAGGCAGCCACTGCGGAAAAGGGGGAAGCGGGTGCTGCACCATGCTCCCTGCCCTACCTTCCCACTCCCCAGGTTCCCCTCTGCCCCTGATAAAGCCACTCTTGTTCTCCCTTCCTGTCTCCTCTTGCCACCCTTGTGCTGTTCCCCACATGGCTGCCCTTGTCCTCTTTTGCCACCCCTGCCCTGTGGTGCTCCCCACACTCACTCTTGCCGCTGCACATGACTCCTGACCTCCTGTGTTTTGCCACCCCTGCTCTGTTACCTGTATTACCCCACACAGGAGCATTTCTGAAACACTGTGCCATGGTTCATGAATATGCATAAATATTTCAAGTTAATTTGATTATTCATGAGTTTTTTTATGGTGGTGTGCCTTGAAAAATTTGAAGGTATCGAGGTGTGCCACAGCAAAGAAAAGGTTGGGAACCATTGTTATAGATGGCAGTTTTCACGAGGGCTAGGAGGATGTTGATGATGAGGTCCTGCGACTTTGTGGGGCTGTGGATGGGGAGTGCATATATGAAAAAGTGAGGGGAAAAGTGCAGCCAGAACCTCAGTAAGAGGTTCTGGAGGATCCAGAAAAGGGGCTGCAGCCTGGCGCACTCCAGGTATGCGTGAGCCAGGGTCTCCCTCCCACCACAAAAGGAACAGGTGTCGGGGTATTGGGTGAACCGCGCCAAGTACACGTCCGTGCTGACAGCTCTGTGAAGGAGCCACCAACTAATGTCCCTGGCGGGCTGTGGGGTTAGAGTCAAATAGAGACTGGCCCACTGGAGGTCCTTGCCCTCCATGGGTCGCATAAGGTCCCGCCATTTGGTGTCTGGGCGGGACATGAAGGTGAGGAAATGGGTGGTATGGAGTACGAGCGTGTACAGATAGTCCCGAGGCACAGTTCGGAAGGGGACCAGCTGCAAATCTAGCAGCCGGCTGGGTGCATGGGGCAGGGGTGGCTGGGGAGGCTTGCGGAGCCGGGGCCCGCTCAGAAGCTCTGGAGGGCCAGGACTGAGGGGGGGTGGGCACTACCCTCTCGCAGAACCCCCTGGAGGTACATCCAAGCAGTGGGGGACAAGGCTGCCTTCACCTCCTGGAGTAGGAGATGAGGGGTGCGAAGGGTGGAGAGCCCCATGTGTTGGGCCAGCACAAGGGGATCCACCCAGTCCCCCTGGGCATAGTCCAGGAGGTCTCTGATCCTAGTGATGCCTACCAGGGCCAACCTCCGCCACACGGAGGAGGCCTCTGCCACCTGCACACGGAGATTGGGGTTGTGTAGCAGGGTCTCTGTGAGGAGGTCTACCCCCTTGGTGGGCACAATGGTTCTGGAGGCCAAAACGAGCCCCAGGTCTGGACGAGGTCCTGGCAGAAGGCCGGCAGCTCAGAGAGGACTCGTGGAAGCCCCCTCGGATTGAGATTAAAAAGCTACCGGTCATATCGGAGCCCTTGAAGGCAGTGAAGGAAGATGAGTGCCAGATGGCTCCACACCAGACTACCTGCACCATAAAGGAGTCTCTGCAGGGCCTGGAGGTGGAAGGCGTGGACCTGGCTGCGGACACAGCACAGGCCCTGCCTTCCCTCCTCCAGGGGAAGGCTGAGAATCCCTGCAGAGACTTAGTGCAGTCCTGGTCAAAAGAACTCCAGAATTGCACTCTGGAGGTTGTCCAGGAACGCCGGGGGTGGGACCAGGGTGTTGAGCCGGTGCCAGAGCATGGACAGGATGAGCTGGCAGGAAGGAGGGCACAAGAGACACAACAGGTAGGCAGGAGAGAAGGTGAGAGGGAATAACAGAAAGCAGCATGAGCTGCAGGGAGGGAGATGGAGGAGGAAGAGACTCTTATGTTCCTCTCTAGCACTCCCAGAAGCCTGGACTGATTAACACCAGCTTCTCAGGGAGAGGAATTTCACACTAAAGCTATTTTCCCACCCATTGAAGAATACAAGAGTCACTGAACGAGAAGACATTTTGATTACCAGGCCCAGGATAGTCCCATAAGAGACCCATAACAACAATTCCAAGTTGAATTCTTTAATCAGGTGCTAGATTGTGCAACACAGCCAGCTGAAGAAAGTTTCATGCAGCTCAAGGAACACAGCAGTATATTTGGGATGTTGTATTATATTGAAAAACTACTCACTATACCTGAAGACCTACACCATCAATGTAACTTCTAACCATCTGATTACACTTAACTGATGGAAGAGATGGTGGTTCAAGATTAAATAAAAGAACTTGCACTGGTTTAACATAGACTTGTTTACCTGGTTAGCATCCTACTTTCCTAGGGAGTTTACCTAGCAACAGAAGTTTCAACTCCTGCTGAAATCTGAGTCAAAGATGCACGTAGCAGGAACCGAACTGAGAATGTTCTTAAATATGTAGTACAGTTCTGTCTTGGAAGTCAGTGGGCACTGTACTTGGACAATTCATGGCAGAACCGGACCCAAGAACTTTACTTGTTAGAAAGCTAGCTGACAGATAAGTTTTTCAGACTAATATTTTTCCCCCAAGAATGGATGTAATTCCTTATTTGCGCTATTACACCTTAATAAAATAGTGATTATACTTCCTGAACTGCTTATGAAAAATATGAATGCACATAACTCCTCACACGTTTCATCAGATTCTTGAATTGCTTCCACCTTTCTCCAAGAGCTCTTCACAGTACAAAATCTATAATATTTGTACTTGGGGAAGTAATAACTTGCCTATAGAACATATCTTCCAAAAGGATCCCATAACACTTTTCAAGCCATTGGCCTGACGCAAAGTTCATTGAAGTTATTGGAAAGAGTCCCATTGACTTCACTGGGCTTTGGATAAGCCTCTGAAACTGAGAAAAAGAAAAGATAATTTAAAATATAGATCTTATATAAATTCAGTCAAGGAGTTATCTTAATGCTCTAAACTTGACCTTAGCTAGCCTTCTATCTTCTTATACTTGTCATTTCATTGTGTTGTATGTGCTTTCTCAAATTATTTTTTTTCAATTATAGCAGAATATAGGAACAATAATAGACAAGCAAGCCCTGAGTTATTGTAGAACAGTAGCTCTCAATGTTTCATGGGTCATAACACACTTAGCAGCATGTCACGACTTTACAGGACACACCAAACCATCTTCTGCAGACTAAATCCAGTCATCTGCATGGCTCTCCATGACACGTACCTCTGTGCAGTGACACAGTATGTGTCTTGACCATGGTTGAGAACCTCTGCTGTAGAGTTCCCCTGAGAGAGGCTCCAGTTCAGGAAAGCACTTAAACGTGTGTAAGCATGTGTGAAGTCCAGCTGAGATCTGTGCTTAAATGCTTTCCTGATTCAGGGCCAAAGATTTTACATGACCTTCGCTCTAAACCAGTGATTCTCAGCCTTCTGTAGGTTATGACGTGGTGGCATAGTGCGACCTTACAAGGCACAACAGCTCATCCTCAGCCACACTGAATCCAGCCATCTCCCTGGCTCTCTATGACACACTTACTGCTCTGTGGCAACTCAGTAACGGTTGACAACCACTGGTGTAGAGCATGGAAAAATGTCTAATGATAAACATGATTGGCAATAGAGTTTAGTAGCATATACAGTACATCAGTTGCCATGGGAAAAGAAAAACGGGGGGAGAGAGGCAATTCTAATGTTAACTTTTCCATATGTCATTTGGTTACTTGTTTTGTTAATAATAACAATCCTCATGAAAACTAGAAATGGACACAAGTCAAAATTCAGATTCAAATTCATACTTCCAGTTTACTGGCATTTGACTTTGGGAATTCTAGGTTGGCAGTAGTTACACAGAGGGATCAGACACAAACTTCAAACCTAGACTGAATCCACATTTTCCTGAAATTCCAGGGTGGGGTGGTCAGAGTTCTAACGCTAGTCTGTACTAGAATTACAATACTCTGGCCCATATCTGAACTTTTCCCAAACTTGAGAATGTCCAGATTTAAGGCTTGATTGTTCTAATTCAGGCATATTATAGAAACTGGCTGTGGCCTATATTCATATCTGGATTGGAACTTTCTCTGTTTTTGCTATGTGGATTGGGTTGCAGTTCAAACCAGTCTTTAATTAGCACTACTTTTAACAATAATTAAGTTATATACAGAGTAAGCATGATTTGCTCTTCTGCCATGGAAACAAAGAATTATCTTTCTGAAGCACAGCTGCTGTTTAATATCATACAGAAACACTGAACAAGAGCTTAGATAGTCTGTAATTATAGCTGTTTAGGAAATCATTTTATTGTCCCATGAAAAATTCTAGGGTATTGAAATTTTACACACTGGAACTGAGATCTTTAGAAGTTTTTCAATACAAGAAATCTCTCACAGAGTATCTAATAGCTTGGTAATGAGGAGGCTCATGAGATGGAGAAGTATATGTAAGTCCCTGAATTGAACCAGGCAAATGAGGGTCTTGTAATCAGACTCCTACATTCGAAGTGAATGCCCCTGACCTAACCATTGGCTGTTGTGGTTTTTGAATGTCTGACCAGACATTCTTTCCTGAACCTGAAAAACTTTTCTGCATGAAAACCTGTTCCAACATAAATTTTCTGATCAGCTCTTCTTATACTATTCTTTTACATTTGTATATAATGTTTCCAACCATCTAAAAGTGTTTTTAAAACAGCCATTGTTCTTTTGAGATAGAAAAACAACACATTGCATCCATTTCACTGATGGAGAAAGTGAGAAGTATTGAGAGGTTATGTGACTTGTAAAAGATTACAGAACATGTCAGTGGCAGAATTCACATCCAGAATTTCAGGGTTCCAATCGTCAGTCTAATCAAGGGATCACATTTTGTATGAATGGAGGCTATGTGGAATCTCCTCTTGCTCATTTTAAAGTAAATGGCAAAACTGACAGTGGCATCAGCAGTAGTATGATTGGCTCATTGTGAAAACATGCAATTTTCTGTTTAAATTTCAAAATGAGGGATGAGACTTAGGGTTGTTGTTTTTTTTCAAAAATGCCAGTGGACACTTGCAGAAATGATTGCCATTTCTTCGTCCTTCTTGTTTAAAATGTGAGATGTGCATTGCTGTCCCCACTTTCAATTGCATGGGTGCATGATGTGAGTTTGTGCTGAATATCAATGACTCAAATTTCTTCACAGAAATGTGTTTCACTTCATAGAAACAAACCGCTGCACATTGTGCATATAGGTGAAAAACAAAACAAACAAACAAAATCCTCTTGAATAGATGGCAATTAAAGCTTCTGCTAGTTTAAACCTCCAAGTGCAGTTATGGGCTATGTCTACACAAGTGGACTATTTCGAGTCAACTTCACAAGGGCAACTTTTAAGTCATCTTAAGGGTATGTCTACATACATCTCCTTCCTCACACCGGGGCATGAACTGGATCTGGGGTCCCAATTTGCCTGGTGGCAGGGGATGGGAGCTGGCTCCTGACACCTGTGAAGAGGGGCTGGGAGCCTGATCTGGCTTCCAGCCCCTTGCTGCAGGGAGCGTGGGCTGGGAGCAAGGGGCTGGGCAGCTGATCAGGTTCCCAACCCCTCTCCACAGGTGGCAGGGGCTGGCAGCCAGTTCCTGGAGCCTGCAGAGAGGGGTTGGGAGTTGATGGGGTTCCCAGCCCCTCTCCACAGGCGGCAGAGGTGGCAGCTGGGTCTGTGGTCTGCAGAGGGGGGTTGGGAGCCCAATTAGGTTAATTCAATTTACAGGCAGAAGTCAACTTAAGAAAGTGTTTAAGTCAACTTCATAAATTCTAAATATAGCTCTGGATTTGCTTAAGTCAACTTAAGGCTGCTTAAGTTGACTTAAGCTCCTAGTGTAGACATAGCTGTAGTTAGAAAAGTGACTCTGTGAAAGTGACACAGTTGGATTCCCCACAATGATGTGCTCTTTCAACAGCATCAGTATCAAAAAGGCTGAATTTATAAGTTAAAAGATTACATTGTTCATCATTTAACTACCAGCTCTACAGACCTGGGGTTTGAAATGCCTGGGGTATTCTTTCTGCTTCATAAATGGCTCATCAATAATAAAGATCCCACAGTAATAATTTAACTTGCAATCTTACTGATGATTTGTTAGGTCATTTAGCAGTCACAGTCTGTCAGTGCAAACAAAATAAATGTGTAAGGTAAAATAAGCAGCTCTGAGTCAGAGTTCCAACAGAGAGCAGATATATTGATCAAAAAGACAATATTTTTACAAGGTTCCTTTTCTGACCATAACCACACATTAAGATTTATGTGCCCAACTCAATGAATAGGGCAATTCTACGAGAAAATCAGTAACCGCTGAAATGCAACCATGATGTTCAGGGAAGTTTGCATTCATGCAGAAAATGAATTACAAGGGCACATTTTAAAATGGTATTTAGGCTTCTAAATAACTTACATTTTTTTTCTTTCCCTCATAATGCATTATTACAGAATTAACAAAAGAAATTTTTCCTGCTGAGATTTTAAAATGAGATAAAAAGCTGATGAGGCAGAAAGGTACAGGAACACTGGTCCAGACAACAGAAGCTGCAGAAGGAAATCTCTTATACAAACAGGGTCAAGGCTGTGTGAAGAGAGAGAGGGAAACCCAGTGCCTCATAACCATAGGGAAGGGAATAGTAAGAATCAGCATCCATTCAACAGGCTGGACCAAGCCCCTACGTTAAGAGCAAAAGGCCCCATGCTTCTGTCATCTACAAGGCTGTAGCTCCTCTTGATACCAGCACGTGTGAGAGTAATAAAAGAGGGGTAGGATGAGTGGCCTTGCTTAAAATAAATAAATAAATAAGTAAAAGCGTTGTCCAGATGTGACATTGTTTCTTTGTCACCACTGCAGAAATTCTAGCCAGGGTTTCATTTTCTCTATGACCTGCCTAAGTCTCAGCTCTTCTGAACACAGAACTCAGAATGCTGCTGGTACCCTCTCACATCATGGTTACCCTCAAAATAAAACAATCACTGAGTCTTATCCATCACAAGAACCAGTTATAAATGCCCACTCTGTAGCTCATTATTCACTCTTCTGCAAGATTTATAACTCCTGCTGAAATCAAAAGCTGTTGCTTGAGAGTTGAGTGATTAGGATCATCTTCTCATTAACTTCACAGGGCTTTTGGTTAGGCCTTCAGGTGGCAGCTGAATGTAGGTAAAGAAAATGAGATAGTGTGGATTGGTGGTGAGAGGCCAGTTCCAAAGTAAAATATTCTTGTGTATTAGGGAGTTAAATCTATTAAAAATCCTGACAAGACTGTTATATTTCTCTACAGTTACTGAATCAGCTACATGAGGACTGTGCAATAGTCAGACAAATTTCATCTTGGGTATTTTAGCATTGGTCCTAGATTTCCTGGACCTCTGATTTGTAACGGAAAAAAAATACAAGAAAATTAATGTCATTAAATTCAACATGGGAGACAAGTATTTCTGTTGGCTATCTGGTGGCAGTCTTGAAATTTTGCATCCAAAGAACATATCAGATCTTAATACTGGTAATGCCTCTCTTTGGCAGAATTATCTAAGCTATAAAATACATTCCTGACCAGAATACCTTGATTTGCTTAAATTTGGTCTGTAATTTGAAGAAAAAAAATTTTTAAGGATGCAGCAACTTGGTGGCTTTATTTCAGTCCACAGGCCTGTATACAAACACATCAGCTCCTCTCTCCCTCTCTGTCTCTTGTAAGTCCTCTAAAATTTTCTGACACTTTTATTTTAATTTCCTTGCCCTCCCCCACAAATCATGAAGACAGTTTGCAAAGTGAATAAAAGACTAAATGCTTTCCCTAGTCCCACTGACTCATTTGGTGTACTTAGGGCTCTTGCAAATGCAAGCTACCACTTTAAGAGCAATTTGATTTCCCAATCCTGCTTGCAGACTAGGGACCTTTGTAGCAAAGTGCAAAATATCTGTGCATTTGGAAAGAGTCATCTTAAAGCAAAGATGTGGGGGGGATGTGCATTATCATTCTGAATTCTAATAAACAATGTTATGTTGCAACCCTCCAGCAAGAGAATTTAAGTTTTTATCTGTGTTCACCATGAAGATTACAACACGGGCATGGAACCTCCATGTTTCAGGTGAATTGAAGGGAAGAGGGACAACTGCAAGCAATGCAGGATGGCTGCATCCCATGTGTCTTTTTGAAGCAATGAATGCATATGGAGGTCAGATGGGGCAGCGCAGACCACTTTGAGGCTATGGAGTCCTCCTTGAAGCCCTAAGTCCTTCAGATGGAAAGTTCCCAGACCTAGGGGGAAGGGTTATCTGGAAAGTTGTTGGAGATTGTTTCTGAGGGTAGAGTCTGTGTTTACTGGGGAGGTAAAAGTTAGAAGACACTGACAGATTTATTAGCCTAAATTATCCTGTGGAAGTGGTGGATACTGCTTCCACTCAAGACAAGAGCTCATAGGGCATAGGTCTTACAATCTAATCTTCTTTCTGTTTTTCTCACTCTCTGGTACTGAAACCTACTCGCTTAGCTGAAATGTTTTCAAAGTGACCCTCATTGTGTAGCTCCTTCCTATAGTGACCTGGGGGTGGGGTGGCCTCATTTTCAGAATTTTCATTTTGATAAGCAGAGTCTTTGCAGCAGGAGCCTGACAAGCATGACCAATGGCTTCCCCCAGATCCTAAAGTCTATTAGGGAAGGAAGATGCACCTGCTTCTACTTACACCAGCATGAGAGAGGGGAAAATCCCATGTTCTCATTAAAACAAACAAGGAGTCTGGTGGCACTTTTAAATTTCCCATTGATGCTTGTCACTCTACCACATCAGCTATGGATAGCACTTACTAAAAATCTAATTTTAAAATAAAAGTCTGAACATACTGGAAACCTTGAATAATCTTTGAGGTAGTCTCTAATAAGGGGTGGGGGTGGGGGATTCCTGTTAGCAATAGACTTTAGTAAACATTAAGTCTCATTGCAGCAAGCTTTGGGATTGATTTTTGAGGAAGTCTCTCATTATCTTTGGAATATAAGAATGACAATATTGGGTCAGACCCATAGTCCACCTAGCCCAATATCCTGTCTTCTGATAGTGGCCCATGACAGATGCCTCAGAATGAACCCTGAACATTATGACAGTTAGGAATATTTCTAATTCTATGGTAAGCTACAGTACAGTTCTTTAATTCTATATAGTAGTATGACTACAATAGTTAGTCTTAATGAAGGATTGGCTTCAGGTGAGGAAGGGTGGGCTTGTTATGCTACAAGACCGAGAAAGAATATTCAGATTCTATTCTCTTGTGGAGGTGCTGCCCCGATCCTCAGTCAAGCCAGGGACTGTAACCCAGCTTTTCTGTGGAAGCAGGCTCTCTGCACACTTTCAACAAATGTTTTGGATCACTGAAGCAATGTAAAAGTAGATTCTCTGGCTGTTGTCATGGCCTGTACCAAGACAGAGGAGCTCTTTGAAGCTGACAAGAAAGTGGCCCTCAGAGCTCCGAGGTATATCTAATTTCATAGAGCATTGCACATTTGAGTTGAATCAAACTATTTGTTCTGCTGCAATGCCAAGACAAGCAAAGTTATTCAAACACAAAAGAAAGGGAGGGAATATTCTAATCCAAGCAGTTTTGTCTTAGGAAAGGGTATGGTGAGCCCCAGGCCATGTATCCTTGTCTTACCTCGATTGACTTTTTACATTGCCTGTTATTCATAGCCTATCCTCACAGGTAGTCAAGTACCACTATGTGATGCTTCCTGAGAGGACTTCAAGAGTTTTGAGGCTCCTTTGGTATGTCTACACTGGAGGCTTAAGCTGACTTAAGCAACTCCCTGACCACACTTGGAATTCATTAAACAAACCTAATAACTTGTGCCCTTGAAGTTGACTTTAAGGGTTAAGTCAACTTTATTAAGTCAACTTAACACAATCTGCCCATTAAAGTTGACTTAATAAAGTTGGCTTAGTGCATTAGAGCCATTTAAGTCAACTTTATAAAGTCGACTTAAGCCAGGGGATGCATTTTAATTCAACTTTATTAACTTGACTTTAAATGCATCCCCGGCTTAGGTCAGCCTTATCAAGTTGACTTACCTGAGCCCTCCGGTGTAGACATAGCCTTTATCACCTACCTTTAGTGTGAGAGAGCCTTCTCTGCACTTGCCAGAGTCAGCTCCCTGACTCTCCCAGGCTAGCAGTAGGCTCGCTCTAACCCCAAATCTTTTGAGCAGCCCATTGCAGTGTCCAGCTGCTTATCCACTGGTCACTAAAAGAATTACCAAATCCACTGGTCCCAAAGAAACAGTACACCACAGCTTTCTAATTCACCTTTGCTTAGTACATGGAACTTGGATTTTTTTTTTTATGAACAGCATCTTTATTAGGTAAACAAGAGAGATTGATATGATAGCAATCAGAAATGTGGGAAACAAAGCACTGTGAATGAAATAAGTCATAAACTACTTTTTAGAGGCTAAACTTTAACAAGATTTTCTCCTGTCTGAAGTGTTTCTCATCCAGTGTTATCTTCAGTATTATCAGTCAAGTCTTCCTGATATCTTTTTCATGTTAGTTCACTTCCTAGGTGAAGGATAACAGGGAGTCTGCATATTGTTCCAAAAGTTCACTACCTTTACTACAAAACAGGATAATCCCTGCTGTTCTTGTTTTTACCTATAGCACACTCAATTCATCAATCTACATTTTCCTCAGACTAGAAAGAAGCATCCCCTCTGAACCATACAATACTCAATTTGCACATAACTAGTTAGAGAGAGACAAAAGAGAAGCATTTCTTCTCCCCACATCCCAGATGTATGTGGAAAACTTGACTTGCCATAGGTCACAGATCTAGAGAACATAATTTTTAGTGTGTGTATACAGAACTGTTCATGCATTGTCTGTACTTATACTTCATAGTGATTGTGATGACCAGCATTCATTAAAAGCTTCATAACATTCTTTGGTGTGCTAGTATATAGATCCCAGGGCCAGCGGATTTCTGTAACCCTCATTTACCATTGTGCTCTATGCCAGTTGGCACAAAGAAGTCCTTGAATGACACCTCTCCTCTTACATTGACACAATAGGGTCAGCCACAGGCTGATCCATAGGGATTGGTTCAGAGCCTACCTCTGCAAGGAATTAACTACTGTATTTTCCTCTTCTTATGATGGGTACAATTTCTGTATCATATTCTTGGAGGCCTCTACTGACAGTTATTTAAATTTGTGTACTTAATCGCCTTTAGTATTCAGACTCCAATCCTTACAGGTGCTGCGTACTACTCCTACTCCATTTTACAAACTAATGAAGGGAAAGGTTGCACATGGTCACTTCAGGCAGAGCTGGGAATAAAATCCAGATCCCTAATACAAGAGATCCAGTCCAATTCACTCAGTCATACACACCCTTCTAGATCTAAATGCTGTAAATATTTTGATTATCCTATCTCTAGCCACCTGATGACACTACTTTCTCAAAGCCAGACATGGACTCCAGGTTTCCTGACAGCCAGTATTTAATTCCTGCCTAGCAATTAGATTATAATCCATTGGCAAAATGTGGGCAATTCCCCCTTTCTAGTAGCTGATTCACATGTAGGAGAGCAATTACTGTTATAGTTTAAGTGGTATGAGTCTACACTGGGAATCTAAAAGTCCAAGCCTCAAGCTCTGTTGATGACCCATGTGAGGGGATCTAATTATTGCATATAAAATTGTTTTTCCAATTCTCTTTAAAAAGGTGGTTTATATAATTCACATAATGAGATTTAACTGAAACATGTTTTATCATTTAAAATATTATCTATCCATCAGCAGCTACACACAACAAAATACATCTGTCCCACAATTCAGTTACTCCTCAGCAATCAGAATGTCTGACACCACACCTTGGCAAGTTTGAGGGCTATGACGTAGAGGCCACTTTCACAGCACCTGTAGGAATGGGGGGAGATGCTTACTGATGTTATGGCCTTTCTGCATACATAATGGAGCTTTAGTACGTCAGAGGTCTTGTGAAGATCTGCACATCTGGATGCATTTCACCTCAATAGAATAAAAGTTCCAAAGCATTACAAGACCAAGACTCTAGATTCTCCAAGTGCAGGCTTGAAATCAATAAATAGTCAAGTAATGCTCTTTATAAAACTTGGAACATCTCACTAGTTTGACAGAAATATTCGCAGAAGCTGGATTGGGATTCTAATGCTCTTCACACTGAATCTTGGAGCTGTGGGGGTTTGGTTCAGGGCCGCTTGCAAACTTTGGATCTAGATCCATGTGTGATTTTGTTTTTAGTTTGTTTCAAACACTCTTCAAATTCATGGAAATTTAAATAAAATATTTTTCTTAATCAGGGCTCACTTCTGTGTAAAACCCCATGACTCTCGCCAGAGACTCCCCCGCCGCCCCCCCCCTCGGTGCATTTGTCCTATTGACATGCTGAAACAGATAAAAGCTTCTGTTTTTCTGGTTCTATGATGCTGATCAACAGAAAATTTTATAATTACTTAGGAATTGCCATTGAACCAGAGGGGATAGATAGCATCACATCTATAAAGCCCTGCTGAGTTACTTGCCGGCAAAATTATCACAATTGCTTTCATTAAGATGTATCCTTTTCAAACCACAACATTACTACAACAACATAGCAGGAAATCAAAACTTGTGTTTTTAAAAGATACTTACCTTATTCATTCCTGTTTAGATTGTATGTCCTTTGGGGCAGGAACTCTTATCATATGAATGTGTTGCACCAAGTGCAATAGGGTGCCCATCCTGATTAGAACTTCTAGACATTACTTATCCAGTGGTTCCCTGCGAGTGACTCTCTTGAAGAGTGAATAGACGAGCTCTTCCATTAGTTCTGGAAAGTAGAGGAAAATGTGCTTTGTTCTCTGCTGAACCTTCCTTAACCAGGGCAGGTAAAGCTCATCCCCTTATCCAGAGCACTTGGAATGAGACACAGTCCAGCTGCAGAAGTAACTTAGTTGCTCTTGGCCTCTTTCCAGACAGAACTTGAGATGCTATGGATGGCCAAATATTTAAATAATTATTTGTGTTTTGATCATGTTTTTGCACTGATTCTTTGACCACCCATAAGTTGAAACTGAGCAGAATGGCTGACAATATTACTTCCATTTGAGCTGAACTACAAAAATAAACTTATAACTCATGAACAGAGAGGTGTTTCTCCTTCTAATAAAAAATTCAAGTGTGGTTTGAGGGGAGTTCTTGATACATATCTAAACTATGTAGACTCTGAAAGCTGTGTAAATCCACAAAAAAGTGTCTTGTGATGAAAGGTGGGTGAGGAGACAATAGTTTTTTTGTAATCTGAAGAAGTCTGAATGTTTATAGAACATATCTGAAAGCTCATGAATATTTTTACCAAAATAAATAATTCCAAGCCCTAAAGTCATTGTGTGTAGTCTCTAAAGGCCTTAGTTTTAAATCAGTTGTGGATTTTCTGTCATTTGATGTCTTTAACTGAAGATTAGATTTTTAATAGATGCAACAATTAGTGGCTAATATTCTAACAGAAAATTAAACTAAATGATCATAATAATTCTTTCCAGCCCTAATATCCAGGAATCTGGATGTAAGAAAATAGCAATGACTTTCAAGATTTGATAGTGACTGCTTGTGTAATGCAGGAAGGGAATCAAGGGGCCTGATTCTGACTCCCTTATGCTATTCTAACTCCATTGATTTGTGAGGAATTAGTCCAGACTTATTCCAGTATGAGGAAGGAATCAAGGACAACCTGTTGAATCATTCTCATGGACTCTAAGGTCAAACAGGACCAATATGATCACTTAGTCTGACCTCCTGCACTATGCAGGCTACAAAACCTCACTCACTCCTGCAATAAACCTCTAACCTATGACTGAATTATTAAAGTCCTCAGATCATAATTTAAAGATGTTAAGATACACAGAATCCACCATTCTGCCCTCTTTGCCTATGTTACTGAGTAACCTTCAGTTGCACCAGGACAGCAGCATACCACTAAACACCAATGCATGAAAACCTAGCTGGAACCAGAGGAGATAGGAGAAGATGTAGTCTGAAAACAGATATAGGAACAAAACTTGTTTTAAAAAATTGTGTTGTGAAGAATTTCAAAAAGTTTAGTTTCTCTGAGTCAGAATAAAACCAAAGCTGAAAATCCTTTGGTTGGAGAGGTGAATGAAACTTGTGACATAATCAATGTAGCTCTAGCTTGGAGTCTGTCTCCTTCCCCCAAACGCATAAACGTATCTTTTTTGTCTCATCTATGGTATCTTGTTTTCTCAGATTGGGGTCATTTCTTGTTCTATCCAGCTTTCAATGCCACAGATGCTTGGTTGAATCACTACTAAAGCATCCATTTTTGTCACTACAGCAGATCTACTATTTCTCTTCCCCTCTCCCTCATGTTCCTACTTACAAATATCTAAACCCTGTCACCACTAAGCATGCTTAGAAGCACAGCATGAAAAGAGACACAACCTCAAATCTCTGAGTGAGTTCAGAATTCTCAAAACAAGCTCTTCACGTGCTTAAATGGGCATTACCAAAAGATCTAGTCCCAAATTAAAGGAAAATAAACCTCTGTAAAGGTCTCTTTATGTAGAGTTGTGGGCAATAATTTGCACAGATGGCAGAATTACTGGTAAATATAATTTTGGCCAGACTTCCAAAAACAACTGATCTTTTTTAGGCTATGTTTTGATTCCTTCTTTTCTGCTAACATTTATTCAGAGTCAGGGGCCCAGCATTCTACCTGGGAGCACTGTATTACAGGAAGGGTTGTGTTTCAGATGAGATTTCCAATTAAATATGGAAATTACATACTGTCAACCTAACATTTCCTTTGCAGTTTCTACTGGATGCAATGGATGGCTTCCTCAGCTGCTTTAGATCTGTGTAGTTCCATTCTTGTTACTAAAAGTGTGCGGATGGAGGGCTTGTCTTCACTGACAGTGGCAAATTTGCCACCATCAGTTCAAACTTTCTGATTGACTGATTGGGTCTGTGAAGACCTGCTGAGACAATCAGGAAGTTGATTCATGAACACCTGCCCAGCAACTGGGGTAGTGCTGAGTTGAAGGGAGGCCCCTCCCTTCAACTCAGCACAGTGGACATGCCAGATGTAGGGAAGTTGAACGCAGATATACAAGAATGCCACTGAAAAGGGCAGGCAGTGTTGACCTGTCTTTAGATAAGCTTAGCATGTTGACTGAAAAAGCTTACCGTTGTGTTCTAAAGTGATATGCACACAACTTTTCCTGACCTGATTTAAAACCTATGCAAATTTTCTCAACATATGTAAAACTTTAAAAACTCTTTAGAATAAAATGTGCCACATAAAAGAGAGTCTTTTGAAAAACCTGCCACTTAAATGACTTTCAAAATTAAACCAATAAGACATTTACTATGACAGGGCTATTCCCTCTGGTGAAAATGAGTGGAGTAATATAAATGTTTATAGTCTAGGTAGAGCCAACGGTAATCAGGAGACTAAGTTCTTACTTCAAGCAAACTCAAGTAAAAGAAAACAAAATAAGTAAAGGCTGTAGGAAAAGTGCCAGCAGCATTGCGTGTAGTGGCTAGCACCTCTGCTTAACATGCAGACGGTCCTGGGTTCAGTTCCCAGGGGGTTGGACTTGATGATCTCACGAGGTCCCTTCCAGCCCTATGATTTGATTTGAGCTTGGTAGGAGTTTAATCAGAAGTTAGCAGATATGCTGCACTAACAAGGGGCTTTCACATGCAGGTAAACAAATAAGGCTAGAACATTTCCACAGACTTTCCACAGGTAAACTAAACATTTCCACAGGTAAACAAATAAGGCTAGAACATTTCCATGTACTTGCTGTGGTTGCAATGACTTGTGTTTGGCATTAGAGCATCTTCATTTACCAGTATGTCTTACTACTTGATCTGAGGGATGCCATAAGACTTTGGCTCCACAAAACTCTGATTTTTTAGTGAGACACACAATTGTACAACAAATACCATTGGAAGAGCTCTTGTAGGTTCATTACTTGCTCAACATTATGTTAAGTGGGCACTTTGTTACTGAGTGCACCAGGATTATTATTATTTATTAGAAAAGCAGACTCTTCATGTATTTATAGAAGCTGTAGATGGTCAAATCTAGGGCCAATTTAAACAGCTGAACTCCATTGTAACAAAGGAGTTCCACCTGTCTGGTTGAGTTGCTCACACCAGGGTTGAATTTGATCCTTATTATTTAGGTAACCTAGTCAATTTTTAATTACCCAAGGGAAAAGGCTTCCACTAATGAAAGCTTGGGTTTGTCTACAAGGCTCCATAATGTTGGCTACTGAATATAAACTGAAGCATGCCAAAGTATTGTACCTTCTTTGTGCAGACCCTGCTAGCGTGAACTAAAAGGTAGTTGGTTAATGTCAAGGTAGTCCTATCTGAAAATGGACTACGAGGGGGCTGCAGCATCAAAATCCTGACCTGGCATTTGTAGTTATCTGCTGTTTCTGTAATGAACCAAAACCAACCCCCACATCCTCTACCCCTTGTTCTAAAACTTGGTTTTGGTGCAATCTTTGTATTTAAATTCGGGGACTCAGCATTCATCTCAAGTGTAAATGAGGGTCTGTTGAATCCCTGAAGCAGTATTGGGCCAGATCCTCAGTTTATATTGATAAGCATATTTCCATTCATAAGTGGAACTATGTCAGTTTACACCTGCTGAGAAACTGAGGCATTAATCTGTGACTTATTCATACATTGTTTCATATTCATTCTTTTTAGTGATCACAGTGAGAGAGCATCCTAAAGAATTCGTGAATGGTATGATTCTCTTTTGCAGTATTTCCCATGTAATGCAGTCACTTTGATTATATCTTTGACCCATTTGGGATGGTACACAATTTCATATGTTAGATGGTCTATCTAAAATTTAGGCTCTAAAACTCTTTTTGAACAGAATTTACTATGTCAGAAACACAGAAGACAATAATGCTCCTTTAAATAAGTATATATTATTCCTTGTGGGGACACATCTCTTAGCCTTCATCTCTTGTTTTAATTTATCTGTCCTTTTGAAGACCAATTTTTTAATTTATCACATTTGATGAGATATGAAACTTACTGGCCTTTTGTCAGATGCAAAAGCAGGGAAACTGAATAGCCACGGTATTAGAGTAAGTCAGATTGACCTTGGTGTGCCAAAGATTTTCTTTTTTTAAGTTGACACCTTTTGAAATAACAAATTGCTATTATTGTATGATTGTCTGTATTGTATGTTTGTACTTTAATAGGACAAACCACAATCTGTTGATATTCTAAGCTATTGTCTCAAAACTGCACAAATGCTCGTCATAGCATGGCTTTGAGAAAAACAATGTGTAGTCCACTGGGTACCCCATGTATGCCCTTCTAGGATAGACACACACTGGGTAATGCCATGGCAGAAGGTTTAGCAGTGTAATATTTTCCTTCACCAGTAGGTAGAGTAAAGGTAAATTGAAGACAAGATGTCAATCACTCAGGGCCAGATTTTGATACCATTATTCTCAATCTGTAGCAGCTTACACAACATGTAAGCCCACTGAAATCAAGGGGACTTCTTAAGTAACAAGATAAAATTCAACTAATGGAATTAGGCTCTTAAAATCTGTGTTGTTCTCCAGCTGAATTTCTGTTTTGTATAGGAATAGGCTGGTATTCCTTTAAGTTGTTTGTGGGTCCTTTGTAGCATTCATTGTGTTCTGACTGGTCTCTGCATGCTTCCAAAATGTAGACCAGCACTATGTTATGTAGCCCAGGCCTCGCATGCTCGTGTATAATTAGTAAACATGGTTATTTGGGACTCAGCTTTACCTGTACATTTTTTTTCATATTGCTTTTGTTGTATAAAACTAAAAATCCTGTTTTCCAGCTGAATTGAGAATGAAATACTAGGTTGTAAAAAGATTCAGTATGATACAGGTTCAAACATGGCTATCTGATATGTATGAATTCTGGAAGTGTCTTTTTAATGGGGTGAGAACACCAGTTTTCCCACCCGATAATCATAAAAAAAAATAATATATATATATATATAGATATATATATAGATAGATATATAGATATAGATATATATATATCTTCTGCTTTAGATATAAAGAATCACTTGGACACTCAGTGACGCCATATTGAAAAGGTACTAGATGCTCAGTTGCTGTGATATATGCACAAGAGTATACAGATGATTATAGGTTAAGAAATTTAAGAATATTTTTCTGGGGTTGTTGGAAGAGATGTGAACCAGGATGATTTAAAGCTTCTCCTGCTACAACAAGCAAGGACAATCCATTAGGTCCATTAGGATAAAAAGTAGGGGAAAGTTTTGTAGAATTCTAATTGGTGGATCTCTTTGTGGCCAAAATGTTTGAAATGGCTAACCTAAATTTATGTTCCTAAATCCATATTTGGGCATCTAAATGCAAGTGACTTGATCTGCAGAACTGCTAAGCCCTTGCAACTCCCACTTAAGTACATTGGGATTTCTAAGTGCTGCAAAACTTTGAAAATCCATGCATTTGCAGTTGGCTCCTAAATCCATATTTATACACCAACATTTTTGGCATCCGCATTTGAAAATTTTGGCTTGCTTCTACATTGCGTGAATATTTTCTTGCATGCTTCAAATCTTGCTTTCATGTTCAAGAATAATTTGACATTATTGAATTTCCATTATCAGATGTGTGGCACTAGAGGAAGGATGTCAATGAGTATTTGTTTCATCAATACCGCCACCCAAAATGCCGGCTCTGTCAGGTTGCTTTAACTGGAAAATGCTGTGAATATTCCCCCTCACTGACTGTCGAATTAGTGGGCCACCTGCCAACTGTGAAACTGTAGTCACTTCACTATGTGTGAAGGTACAGTGATTGATTGAAAAAATGTGTAATGGTCTGGCAACCCAGTCTAGTTTATGGAGTAAAATGCTTGAGTCACTACTCAATATAAAATGCTTGAGTGATTAGCAATGCATATGAATGCAACAGAAGTTTCACTTCCAGACTGCAGTATGATGTTGATGTAGAATTATTCAGCTAATTAAAAATGTTACAGTGTAGATCTTCATGCCCACTACACAATTGCTGTTAAATTCTAAGTAATGAGAGAATACTTTGCAGCATAAACTTCTCTGATGTACGTCTATTTCTGATGGTGACTGTGTGAACATTGCAGATGTTTTCACCATGTGCATTGGTAAAGGTTTATGGCTAGATATTTTGCATGAATAATTTATTTATTTAAGTGTTATTACTGTTCTCAGTACTATACAAATGTGTTACCTTCTTTCCTGGACTTGCGGTTTATTGCCATGAGCCTATAAACATGTATGTGTCCAGTGGGATCATTCAGGTGCCTAAAATTACTCATGCAAAGGTGTTTGTAACATCAGGGCCATAGTAAAGGACTCACAGAGTCACAGAGGGTGATCATAATTTAGAACCTCCTACATCCAGAATAAGACTAGTGATTAGGACTATATAGGTTTGACTTTCAGAAGATATTTAAATGAGGGTGGGATCTTTTTATATTATTAACAGAACATTTCTTAATGAAGTATATTTTAAATATATATCAGATCTGAAAATTTCTTAATACTGTGGATACTGTAAAAGCTTCCTGTCTAAAGGTTTTAACAAGGTTTGAAAAACAAATATCAACTAATCAAAAACCCACTGCCCATGAAGTACTTAGATTGTCTTTATCTTCTTGCAGAGCTGGCCAAAGAATATAGATCCCCAGATTGCTTGGCCTGAACTTTAACCACAAGATTGTCTTTTCCTCCTGGGATGAGTTCCACCTCATGTTTTTTCTGCCTTTCATGTACAAAACTATGTCAAGGTGTCTGTGATTCCCTTAGTATAGTTTGGTAAGCGCCTGTTTTAAAGTCCTTTGAAGGAAATAGAAGAACTTCTGTGCAGTGTCTTTTTCAGGGGGCTTCAGGTCAGATCCAACCTACATCATCAATACATAAAGGAGTGTAAACTCCCTGCTTCACTTGTGTGATGTTTTTAACTCATGCAAGGGAAGCACAATGTTGATCTTTTGTCTTGGCTGTATATTGGGATAGTAGCATGCCAAATCATGCCCACTTTTCTTACCAGCTCCTCCAGCTCCATGCTAAGCATTCCGTATTGATGCCAATCTACTGGCACTTACTGGATTGTTACATAGCCTGGTGAATTTGTTCCATCCAGACTTTCAGTGAAGTTTGTCTGTCTACTGGTACATGATTGAGGCTTCTGGACAAAAATGTTGGATAAAACTAGTATGCAATGGAGAAGTTGGTAAGGTATCCAAAAAATCCATTGCTGGTTTTACATCAGCCTATTTAGCAAGATGGTTGTACTTGGAACTGGTCCACAGTGTTTTTTCCTGTGGAATTATATTTGGGGAAATTATTCTTCTCAATATTTTGGGATCTTTTGTTTCCCATGAGAAATTCCAAAACAAAACAACAAATTTGTCATTTCACTGAGAAGTGAAGCAAAAAATTTTTTAACATCACATGGCATTTTAGTACTTTTAAAATGATAAAGATGTGTATAATCCCCACCCCAGCCCCCACTGTCCCTTATTTTTACTTAAAAATTAGCAAAAGGGAGAAAATGGGGAAACTGACACCTTCCACATTTTTTGTTTATTTAAATAGTGAAAAGTTGTGTGTGAGGGTGTTCATACGAAAAATGGCATCTGATAAAATGCCTTTTTCAGAAAGTATTCATGGAGTTCTAGTCATACTAAATAAAGTTGCTACTGTAATTGTTTCTTTTTATCATTGGTTTCAATTGCATTCATTTAGATTCCTAGTATGGTGGGATAGCTGATCTAAGTCTTTTAGGTCAATGAACAAACAAAATGAAAAATATTATGGGATTTTCATGGGAATGTGGTCATCTTTGCCCCCCTCACTCTGCCTTTTTGTTTGTTTGTTTATTACCATCTATCCCATTGTGAGAACAGAGCAAAACAGTTCTTAAAATGGAATTTTCTTATGTTTAAAACTTTTAAATATTTTGGTTTTAATTCAATTTCTTTTGTAGATTTTTGAAAACATATTCCATATTTTTGGTGCTTAAATTTTTGCATTTTTAAAGAAAATATTAAAGGAAGTTCTGTGTTATTGTTTCCTGCTGTGTAGCAGAATACAGTTACTTTGCTGTATTGCCAAGCAGATTTATTTTTCAGGTCAATCTTGCTGCACAATGTAGTGCTATTCCTTCTTTAAGGAGCATAGTGGTGGGAAAATGCTTTTCCATTTAACTCTTGGTTTTCAGTCATTCCTTTTCTCCTCTGCATTCATAGCTTAAACTAAAAACATTATTGCTTATCAGTTGAGCTGGCCAACTCATCTGTAGAAAATAAATAGTTCTTTTTGTCTCCTTCATAGAACTCTTTGAAATCTTTGTGTGAAAAGTGCAATATAAGAGCTAGTTGCTGCTATTAATTTAGCCCTCTCTTTTTGGTCATGAATTGTTTCTTAATAGATCACTTTTTTTTTAACAAACTTATCAGATATTTGAAAATGTGTTTAGTGCTTTATTTGGACATACTCCAGCCTGCTAGTTTCTTATGAGTAATTTGCTGTGAGTATTGCTTTGAATATTTGATCTTATCCACCTGAGTTGTGTGATCAGTGTCCCAAGATTATGTTGCTTTTTCTTCTTGAAGCTATTTAATCATAGGACTGGTCCACATGATGCTTTACTCCAAACCAGAAGGGTGTTAATTTTAGTCTGTATTAGAGCCTTGCATTCTAATTGCCTGTGTGGGCCCTGCTCATGAACACTAAGGCTATGTCTACACTGCAAAAGCTAAGTTGACTTAGTGAGGCCACACTGCATTAAGTCAACTTTATCAAGTTGACTTAAGTGAGGGGACCCATTTAAAGTCAACTTAATAAAGTGGACTTTTAAATGGGTCCCCTGGTTTACGTCAACTTTATAAAGTCAATTTAAATTGCCCCAAACCACTAAGTCAACTTTAATGGCCACATTGTGTTAAGTCGACTTAATAAAATTGACTTAACCCTTAAAGTCAACTTTAAGTGCAGGAGTTATTAAGTCGACTTAAGGAAGTCCTTAAGTCAACTTAATGAACTCAACATTTACCAAGGCTTTGCTTCAGTCAACTTAAGCGTCCTTAAGTTGACTTTATCTCATAGTGCAGACATACCCTAAAAGTTGCTTAGTGCTCATTAAGTAGACCCATTTCATCACTCCTATCCAACAAAAACAAACAAAATCTTGACAGTTTTGATAAGAAATATTTCCTCCTATGAAATTTAAAATTGGACAGGATGGCAAACATGGCATGTACCTAGAAAGAGCAGCACAATAATATGGGGTGAGAATGCACATGTGTTTTGTATTATAGTAGGTGTGAGGAACTAATATTTTAATATTCACTTAGCTTCACTTTTTAGACAAATCAATATTGACTAGAAGGAGCCAGGAGAAGTTGCTGATCTGTGGTTTCACCTATATTAGTGTTAAAAAAAATCAAACCAGTTTTGAGGCACAGATGAAGGAAGGCTTCTCAAATAAAAACATGGGAAATATTAATGGAAGGGTCAGCTCTTTTCCAATGGAAAAAATACCATATGAGAGAATCAAATAGCCTTGTCTCCAGGGTTGAGGACTGACAGGCTAATGACTTATTTTTGTTGTGACTTTTGAAAGAGAATTCTATGGGACAAAGAGAAAGAGAAGCTACCCACTTCTTCCCAAATTCACAGTAGAGGCCTGAGCAGCAAAGATCAGATCCATATTTCAGTGACCCAAGCATGAGTTTTGATTTAGTCCCATCTATGATAGCATACTGTCAATTGGGCTTTGAAGTAAATGAAAGGCCTTCATCTTATTTCAATGGGGAATGCGTCAGGACAATTCAGAGTAGCTTAAAACTCTGTGGAGAGAGCTGCAGGAAATCTTCGCTCAAGTTGTGCTTGACATGCTTTTTCTCCGGAATTATGGTATTATTACCCTGGTGCAAATACAGAAATGAATGGAGTTAATCGCAATTCACACGAGACTGACTCTAGTGTAAATCCAGAATAATTTTTTCTCTGAAATCACAGCAGCAGAACTCAGTCTCCTCATTTGTTTCTGTGTTTTCTGTTTTAGGGCTTTGAAGATGGTCCCAATGATGCTAAATCCCAACATAAGCAGCAGATGAACATAGTCTTGTAATAAAACAGACCCGTTTCTGATAGAATAATATTAAGTGCTGCAAATAAATCAAAGCTGAAAATACAATACAGGCTGCTGGAAGGGGAAACATCTGACCATAAAATTGGTATGAAAGAGAGAAAGGGAGCCTGAGAGCAGAAGCAAACCCTGCTGGCTTTCACTGATGAAAACCACACTGCCAAACCAAGTCAAAGCAAAAAGGATTTGCCAGGGACAGAGGAAGGCTTTGGCATGCAAGAGTCCCACATTCCTTCCACATTTTCCCAATTTTCTTTATATAGTCAAGAGGTCATGTACAAAAGTTTCTGTGCAAAATATACTGAATTTTGATAAATATTTTCAGTTTTAGATCATCCTATGCATAGTACAGCAACAGGGAAATGCTTGAGAAATTACTGGGAGCCTATATACATATATTTTATCAAAAATAGTTCCACAAATAACATTTCTGTGAACTTAGCATTTTAATCAGTGGAAAAGATCTGTTAGACAATAAAATCCTTTTTACGGCAAAAAGCAGAGCATGGCCTTCCATGGAACAGGGATTAGCTATTAAATTGATTCTTTAGTTATCAATACTTGTTGTTTTGAGTTCCCTTGCAATAAAAAATCTGCACCAATCAAAGAGGTTGCATCTCTCCTTATGATATGCCACCACAAGGGCACCGAGGCTGAAGGTTCATTGCCATAAAAGACTGCTATCCTCCTTCAGGGCTCCAGAACCATACAGACTCACTGCTGCATTGGCTCTCAACAGTCCAAGTTCTAGTGTTCAGGATCCACATTCAGGGCAATGGGTAGAACTGTGAGACGGCAGTTTGATTGTGAGGGGTACTATATGGGCTGCTTAATGAGTTTTCTTATTATTTGATTTGAAGTGGAGGTGATTTTTGGGTCTATTCACTGTTTGTGTAGTTTTAAGATTGGAAAATTTACCCTTTGCGCGCGATAGGTGTTCTTTCATTGCAGAGTAGTAAATATCCATATAAATACATTTTCATTGGCTTTGCTCTCCCACTTCAGTAGTAAGGAAAGAGCAACCGGAAGCCACGTTTTAGAGCCCGGCAGGATGCTCTTCGCTACCTTGGGTTGTCCTGTTGGACTTGGACACAGGAATGGAAACACTGCAAATCACAGCTACTGTAGACAGCCACTCCGTGATGTGATGTTTGTTCAGACTACCAAATTCCTGTGCTGGGTTTGCTGTAAGATGTCAGAAATGTGAGATCCTGCAAAGACAAGTGTAAATCTGGAGACAACACAGTATAGTTTTATATTCAAAGTAACTAAGTACATCATTAGCATCCCAGTCCATGTGATGCTTATACTTTTACCTGCTTCAAACTACATGCTAAGCAGGTCTGTTTAGATGAACTGTTGCTGGGAAGTTTCTCTTACCTAACAAAATCAAACACCTGGACGATAAAAAAAGAAAGGCAATTCTTCCTTTGATTCCTCTATGATTTGCACATTCAAGGAAGATGTTTTTTTAAGGAGGCTCAGATAATGTTAGCAAATGTTGCATCCGACATTTTAATTTCTGTCAGAAGCTGCACGCACTAGAGAATAATTAGGGTAGAGGGATTGCGAAGCCTTCAAAGCAGGGTGAATAATACATTAGCATTTTGAACTCTCACATTACCAATTATGTGGAGCTAGAGAGCTGACTCTGGAGGCAATATCAAGCAGAGGTTCATGAAAACCCTGCCTCCTCAAATCAAAGTCTTTTCTTCTGGAAGGAACTGCCTTTTTTGATTCTTCCTGTGCTTGAGCCCCAGTGGGTAATTAGATACTTGTTTGTTGCAATAAATCAGATATGTAGTGCACGTTGATTAAGTCTCAGTGGTCATCCTTGCTGTGTGGTTATACCCATAGCAGAACTGTGTCCTTCATATGCTCCTGTAATCTTATTTGGAGTGTGTTGCATTCCGTCTTTAAACATTCTCCCATGTTAAAAAAAAACACAGATGGTTGGTTACATTTATGCAACTCATTACCAGAGAGGAGGAGACAGATGATTTTTCTTTTTGGGAACAGAAGCTACAGAATTATTTTCATCAATAATGGTTTTATTTACTGTAACTACAAACAAAGAATATGGTAATAAGGAGATGAATGTTTTATCCCATGCTCACACAGTGTGGATTTTAATGTCTACCTCACTGTTGTTGATTGACTTTGCAAAAGCATATCTGAAAGGAGCAAATCATAATTATTTTCATTTTCACTTACTTTCAAGTGCAAAGTAAAAGTGTTATCTTGGGAGCTTTTTTTCCCCAAAGAACATCCCCAGTAGTCCGTAGCACTGAATTAAAACATTCAATAATAACAGAATTTGCATTTAAACAGCATCTTCCATCAGAGGAGCTGAAAGGATCATTATTTATATTGTGAAGATTAACTTGCATTATGTATATGTGAGGTGGGCAAGTATCAATAGCCCTATTTTATAGATAGGGAACCAAATGGCTATCCCATGCCCCCAGTGCTAGTTAATAGCAAAGCTAGAAGTAGGACCCATGGTCAGGTTCAGGGTGATGGTCTTCTGCTCTAAGCAATAGGTCATTCCTTATTATTTTACGCTGGATCAGGGAGTTTGCTGTCTTTAGGACCTCACTCAGCAAAGCTCTGAAACAGGCTTAACTTTAAACACCAGCCTAAATCTATATCTATTACCTTTTGCATTTAAAATTATAACAGGGTTACTGAGAAGGTAACACTTAACTTCTCAGTGTCACAAAAAGGCATTACAAAGTAGTTCTGCTCTGGCTTAGTGAAAATATAAACTTTGATAATACTTTTTAAACCAGATTTTTCCAGAAAAGCCTAGGTTTCTGGGTGCCTGGGTTTTTGGGATTCCCAGCTTCAAGAGGCCGCATTTTCAAGGTTTGGACGGTCTTCAAGAAATCGCTAGTTACTCTTAGGCCTACTGGGAAAACAAATGCATCAAAATATATGCTGTGGTAATAGTATCGAAGATGGTGTTTTCTATCAGTATCTCTTAAAGCATTTTACAAAGAAGGCCAACATCATTATCCCAGTTTTGCTAGTTGGGAAACTGAGGTGAGGAAGTGAAGTGAATTGCTCAAGATCAATCACTAGACTCTCAAGTCCCTTCCTTATCTAATTCAGCTGACAGCACAAATTGGCAGCAGGGAAGATGGGTGAAGGCTGGGCCTGTTGTTATTTTAGAAACTTCATGGAGGTCACTTCTAGCTTCCTTTCCACCAGACCTACATTGGCAATATGGCTCTGACCTCTACCTTGAACAGAGAAGTCTTTTGTTTCCCCACTCTCACCCCATGCATGGCATGGAGAAGCCAGGGAAGAAATTTTGATTGTCATCTGAAATTGTCTTTGCCATTCGTATTATGAGCTGATTTGCAACTGTTAGAAGGGATAGAGTGCTGCATTCTTGAATGGCTATTAAATATTAATTAGCAAAATAAATGTGCATGTGAGTGTAAGCTACATTGTGAATCTGAGAGGAATAGGTGGGGGTGGGTGGTGATTTATGTGCTGGATTCAAGTGAGGAGAAACTGAGAAAAAGGAGAATAAATGACTTGCAGGACACAGCCTCAATAGTAGTTAACAAAGTGCAATACAAGCAAAGTATATTAAAGAATCCATTTAAATCACCACAAACAGTAGCTGTGTACTGGTGAGCAGCTCAAGAAGCTTCATATGGAGTCTCCCTTCACATATTAAGCCATTCAAAGCTCCTTTTCATCTTGGATCTTATGTCAAAATTTAAAAGCATCATGCAGCACTAACAGAATACACTTGCTAAAAAGTGGTCAATTAAGCTTGGTAAATCACTGTTGGCTGCTTGCTATAGACCCAGGCAGGCAGCTAAGTTAACCAGTTCAATCTGCTTCACAGCTTTTCTTACCAGATAATGGCAAAATTCTCCTCTTGCATTTGCACTCTGTGTTCAGGGCGCATTCATATATTGATGGAAGCTCTCTGTCTTGAACAACTGTAGAATATGCAGCAGAGATTAACTGTTTGATCAGACAGGCAGGGCCAGACTAAGGGGCCCTGACCTCCCACCACCTTGGAGCTCCTGGGGTGGGGTGTTGGCCCCCCACCACAGCAGCCTGGGGGCACTTGGGCAAATTGTCATGCTCTGCAGTGCTCCCTCTGCTCCCAGGCCAGCTGGTCAGTCCCTGGGCGCAAGGTCAGTTGGCACATGGGGCAGCCCTGCCACCAGAGTATAGCAGATGTATATTGGCCTGCCCCACACCAGGGGCAGACCAGCTGGTCTGGGGATGGGACGGGAGCACCTCAGAACATGGTTTTGGCCCCAGCCCCTGCCACCACTCTGTGGCTTGAGCAGGACAGCAGGGCCATTTCAAGGCAGAGGCCTAAAAGGCTGCACTCTGGGGCCAACCCTTTAGGGTAGGGCATGGGAATGCATCCCTTGTGGCCCCTGAATTGATGCAGCCTCACAGAGAGAAGAATTTTGAAATTGTAGGGACAAATTTAATCACTGACAAAAATTGCAGTTGACTTCTGGGATGAATTTAGCCTGTTGTTACCTAAGGGTAATATTTAGCCCATAGATTTAGGCATTATGCTAAATGACATCATTCAGTTTTAGTAATCTAGTGATTTGATCTTCACTGGTTGTGTATTCCTCAATTCTAAACCCACTGGCATGACTTATTTCCCCTGTGGTTTTTGGTAAATCCAAGTATTGCTGTACCTCAATTACCCCATCTGTAAAATAGGATGAATACCACTGACCTATTTCACATTTTCCTGAGGACGGATGTCAGTAAAACACTTTGTAATTGTTGTTGATGTCTAATTGCTGCCTTGTTTTATGAGTGTATGGGCAGGACCTAGACAGTATCGTTAGGCCTCTGTTCTGCTGGTTGCTTGCCAAAGTCCTGGTCAATATATCTAAACAATGATTCCCAACATCAAGAAAAATAGGCCAGTCAGCAGGACTTGGCCAAATCCTTGCATAGTCTGTGAACTTGCTATAGAAAAGTCAGTCACTGGGGAAGAAGCTGTTTTTTTGTTCCTAGATACTCTGAATTATTTGCAAGTAAAATGGGTCGAAAGCATTCTTTCAGAGAGAATACATACTTAGAGCCCTGCAGATCCTTGGGTATCTGCAACTGCAGATGTAGGTATGGATAACCACAGACCCATTGCTGTGGATTGACCCACAGACGCAGATTCTATTTTTATTGACCCAGGGTGCAATCCATCCCTGCAGCTGCTGCTGTGATCTGAGTCAGCAGCACACAGGGGAACAAGGAAGTACTCCAGCCAATCCTAGCTTAGCTCTGATTGTGGTCTGCTAACCAATCAGAGTCTCAGTCACAGCAGGCTGGGGCTTGGAGAGTCACTGCTCACTGTCAGTCAGTCAGCATGCTGGCCTTCGATTGGCTCATTCCCCATGACTTCTGTCAAGGCTTTTTCCCCACTCTGGCACTCTGAGTGCAGAAGGTGGGGGCCCGCAACAGGCCAGAAAAGCCACTGGCCTTAAAGCCTGCTCTTAAAAGTCTCCAAGGCCTCCAATTCCTGGCCTTGGAGTGGTATCGCTGCCACCACCCAAATGCAAAAAAACCTCTTGTGACCCAGGAAGGCGCACTTGGGAATTCCTCCCTGTGAGGTACTGGCAGTCCTCTTTATTCCTCCTTCAGGAAAGTGACTGAACTCCAGCTGCAATATGAGCTGGAACTGGAACAGGGTTCCCTCTAGTAGCTGCCTGTGCAGTCTAAGGCACGGGCACACAAACCTCTTGCCTTTCAGGACACAGAACCAGAACTTGCTTAAAAGGTAAACTCTTTAATCAAAAAGAACGGATGATAAACACAGAGAGTTGCTTCTCTGGGAATTAACTTAGGTAGTTACAGGGTAGTGGGATGGGGGTTTGGGTTACATGTGCTTAGCACAGAGAAATCCAAAAAACAAGCCAAAAACAAAGAAAATACCTTGACCGCGTCTAAATAAACATTCCCTGTTCTACCCACGCATGGTCAGTACCAAACTTAACTTATCTCTGGTAAGGATGTTGCTGGATTCTTCCTCAGGCCCCTCTGGCCTCCTCCTGATCCTTCCAGGAGCTCTGCTGCATCCAAACAGGCCCAGGCCAGGCTGCTGTTACCATTCAAAAAGCTGTGCTTCGTTCCTATTGGCTGTCCTGGGACTCACTGACCAGAGTGTTAACCCCTTCCTCCCCAAGGGTTATTACAACTTCCCTGCCCACTTCTTGCTTTTCTTGCTTGCTGTTCACATGCCATGCGTCAATCAGAGATTTGATTGGTGGCCAAGGAAATCTGATTGATAGCTCAGTGTGTAAACCGCAAACAAGAAGAAGAAAAAGTGGGCAGGACCCATGTGGGGAATGAGTCAATCAAAAAGCTAAAATGCTGCCTATGAGCCCAAACTCAGTCATAGATGCAGTTATGGATATCAGTAAAACATGGCATGCGGACTGGATGGCTACTGTCACTGAGTGGATGTGGATCAGATGTGGATCCTCATTTTTGTATCTGTGCAGGGCTCTATACATACCCACAGCCTTTAGCTCTCATATGCATCAATGGAAGGAAGACTGGCTGTGGATTGGCTCTGTGGCAGAATTTCAGTAATCCTCATCCACAACTTGATCCCTAAATATCTTTATTAATGCTTCAAATGACTTGCATCAAATAAGCAAAAAAACTTCTGTATGCTTATCTGAATGGCTGCTGGGGCTGCAAAATTGAGCTAGAAATCTGGAGAATCAGACCTCTCATGAAGTTGCTAAGATTTCCCTTTATGAGTCAGATGGAAATATAAGAGCATCGTGCTGCTGCTGCTGGTCCAGCCAGAGCCCAGAGCATAGAAGCTTGTGAAAATGAGAGAGGTATAATGGGGTCTAAGTGACTCCACACAGCTCCAGATGCTGAAAAGTTAATGAAAAGAGCAGTCATTTCCACAGCTGCAACTAAATGGCTGGTTAGCAACAGCTGGGATAAGAAACTGAATCCCAGACAGAAGGGACTGCTGGATTGGATGATAGCTACTGCATAGGAACTCCAGAGTAATGGATGGTCAGAAACTGTCCAGAGAAATCAGTTTCCTGGCAAAAGGACCCAGAAAACATCACCATACAGAAAATGCCTCCAAGAAGCAGAGGTAAAATAGTATCCTTCAGCTGGCAGCCAACAGAAATGGCAAGCAGTGAAAGGGTAGTGGACTGTGAAAGTTCCAGAGTCAATGTGGCAGTCCTACCAGAAGACTGTTGGACTTCATTTTTCTGCCTGCTTTAATTTCCTTTGTTTTCCCTCGGCTATGTTCACACACAGGGGGTTATTTTGATACAAGTTGTTTTGAAACAACTTCTATCGAAATAACGTCTTATTTCAAAATAAGTTAATTCAAATTAAGAAAATGTTAATTTGAAATAAGGAAAAAAGTGGGAATCGAAATAGCATGTCCAGACAACAGTTATTTCAAAACGAGTCACCGTCATTTCGAAATAACATGTTTCGATGGGATTGTTTCAAAACAATCGTTTTGAAACAACATTGCTTCGACACCAAATAGGGTTTAAGTTGTTTTGAAACAATGCTGTTGTTTCAAAACAATGGAACCAATTGTTTCGAAACAACGGTATGTTGTGTGAACATGGCATTTGTTATTTCAAAACAACCTCTGTTGTTTTGACATAAGACTGCTGTGTGAACACACCCCTCTAGTGCAAAATGAAGAGTAGGATAGTGGGCCCTGGTTCAGCAGTTGGAAGTCCATTACAGGAATCTTAGGACACTGGAGTGAAGTACATTCCTACCATGAAAAGGGAAGAACTCAAATGACTCAGCTGCAAGACTGGGACTGCAAAAAGACTGAACCTTTCAGGCCATGTTTCTAAACTGACACGAAGGAAAACTGAGTCAAAGCCACCATTATTGCGTGCCCAGGCAAATTAGGTGAGAGGCCTGAAAACCATGTTAATCAATTTTTTTAGAAAATCTGAAAAAATCTTTGGTATTGGGTTTTGTTTGAAGGAAGAGAAAAGGTTGTTCATTTCATAATTTTGCTGTTCAAGTTCAGCCTTCTCTAGAACCATACTACCATCAACATGCTGATGGCTGCAGGCAGGGGTTAAAGTAAGCTGCAACACCCTGGAACAGCATTCTGGGGCCCCCCATTTTAGGGACAGCATTCTGGGGGCTCCCTAAAAATAGAATGCATCAGAATACGGCATGCCAAAGCGTTCCCCCAGGGCTGACTCAAGGGTCTGCAAGAGGGAGTGAGCCCGGCCGTCCTTCCCCCCCACACTGTTTCTCAGTGCCTGCATTGGCCCCCACCCCTACCTGCTAGGCTGGGTGCTACACAAGGTCTGGAGCAAGTCTTGAGCACGTTCCCCCTCTCACTGGCTGGCTGATGCTGCAGCTGCAGCCTTCCTACCCTACCCTGGCCCAGCCCGCCTCCTTGGCCACCTTAACAGCAGCTGTGAGTCCCCATGCACCCCTTCCTTGCCCCACTGTGTAAGGGAGCCGGGGGATGGCCAGTTGGGCAGCCGGTGGGGAAAGGGAGCAGGGTGGTGGGGTGGGAAGAAGGGGTTAGAATGGTGGGCTGGATAGGACATGGGGAAAGAGGAGTAGGCATTTTGAGGGCAGTAGCTGGGATGGGAGGCAGGCATTTGGGGGGCAGTAGCTGTGGGTGGGGTGCAATAGCTGGGGTGGGTGAAGGGGGCCTGGACCTGTATGAAGGGGGCCCAGAAATTTAGGAGTGTTCCAGGGCCCACCAAATTATACTTTAACCACTGGCTGCAGGGATATGAACATCTCTCCTCAGCAATCTTGTGTATGTGCTTTGTCTGTCAGCAGATAGTTTCTCTTGCCAGTCTGATTGTCAGCTGTATTCTTAAACATACTGTAGATTATAAACAGACAGTTGGGAGAAGGGTAATCTGTCTGTACAAATCACACTTGGTAGAAATCTGAGCAGGTTGCAAAGAATCATGAGTGCAAGTGAACCAACCGAACCTTGCCAATGACTAGCAATCTTTATGCTCGGTGGGTGAGAAAGTAGTTCATTCTCCGTGACAAAATACCCATTTGTCTGTCCATTGACATTGCAAATTAGTGGAAAATGTGGCAATGATGGTTTGAGGTTTTTGATGCGTGAGCATTAGGACCAAATCCATCAATTTATTTCACAGAGGCTGTGGCACAACCCAGCCATAGTAACTGAACATGATCTCTGTCCTTTGCAAGTCATCTTGGGATCCTCAGGTAAAAAAGTGTTATATAAATGCCAAGTACAAATGTGTATGCCCATATCACCCAATAGACCTCCTAATCCCCTCCAGCTACTGCCCCCCAAATGCCTGCCTCACCGCCCCAGCTACTGTCCCCCCACACTTACACTCCAGCTCCTGCTCCCAGCCCCTGTCTGGCCACTGTTCGCCCTAACCCTCCACCATTCTGCATTGTCCTCCCCTGCTGCCCTGGGCTGACCCCCTCCCCCATGCCGTTTCCCCACTGGGCCAGCTCACCTGCCTCCAAACCCTACCCCAGCACCCTCTTACTTGGCCACAATGCCAAGAAGCCCTGGCCCTGAACCTGGCCCGGGCTGAGGCTCCAGCCATGGGCAGACTTGGACTGAGCATGCCCAGAGGCTCTGAGCATGCTCAGTGAGAACCAGATCAGGGAGGGAGATTTTAAATCTCCCAGCCAGAGCAGTGCCCTGCCCTGCTGGAATGCACAGGGATGGTGTTCCGGGGCTCACTATTGTTTGGGGCTCTATGTTTGGCGGGCCCCCAAAAATAGAAAATGGAACTGGAATGCTGTGTTCTGGGGCCCACTACTTTTAAATATTGGGCCCCGGAATGCAGCGTTCAGGCTCTATTCTCTATTTTTATGGGCCCCAAAACACTGAGCTTCTAAAAATAGTGGGCCCTGGAATTCTGTTCCATTAAATTCCAGTTTACTTTAACCTATGGCAATTAGTGAGTCATCTGTTCTTTTTTGTCCAGTCCCAGCTTCTAGCAGTCAGAGGTTGAGGTGCCCAGTGCACAGGTTTGTGTCCCAGATCAACTAATGTTGATTAGCTAAAATGGTCAATCTTCCATGGACTTTCTCAAATTCTTTTTTTAGCTCAGTTACACTTCACAACATTTCCTGGCAATGAATTCCACAGACTGACCATGCCTTTTATGAAAAAGTACTTCCGTTCACTCATTTTAAACCTGCTGCCTATTCATTTCATTGGATAACCCCCAGTTCTTGTGTTATGTGAAGGGTTAAATAACACTTTCTCTATACCATTCATGATTTCTTAGGCCTCCAACATATCCTTCCTTAATCATGGGAAACATTCAGCTAAGTAGCAGCAGTGTAGAAAAGGAACTGGGGGTCATGGTGGATGGGAAGCTAGACATGAGTCAGCAGTGTGCTCTTGCTGCCAAAAAGGCCAATGGCATACTGGGCTGCATCAGAAGAAGTATTACCAGCAGATCAAGGGATGTGATCATTCCCCTCTATTCTGCACTGGTGAGGCCACATCTAGAATACTGTGTTCAGTTTGGGGCTCCCCACTACAAAAAGGATGGGGACATGCCAGAGAGAGTTCAGAGGAGGGCAACCAAAATGATTAAAGGGCTAGAGCACAAGCCCTATGAGGAAAGACTGAAAGCATTAGGCTTATTTAGTCTGCAGAGGAGAAGATTGAGGGGGGATTTGATAGCAACCTTCAACTACTTGAAGGGATGCTCTAAGCAAGATGGAGCTCGACTGTTCTCGGTAGTAACGGAGGACAGAACGAGGAGCAATGGTCTCAAGTTGCGGTTAGGGAGATCTAGGCTGGATATTAGAAAAAACTTTTTTACTAGGAGAGTGGTGAAGTCTTGGAATGAGCTGCTGAGGGAGGTGGTGGAGTCCCCATCTTTGGAGGTGTTTAAGGCCCGGCTGGACAAAACCCTGACTGGGATGGTTTAAGTGGGAGTGGTCCTGCCTCTGGCAGGGGGTTGGACTAGATGACCTATGAGGTCCCTTCCAACCCTATGATTCTATGATTCTATGTCTTTTCTAAAATGAATAATCCCAATCTTTTTAATCTCTCCTCATAAGAAAGCTGTATTATATCTCTAATCATTTTTATTTATCGCATAAGCTTTCATGGGAGAAAATCCCACTTCATCAGATGCTTTGAAGAGGGTCTCTCTTCAAAGTGTCTGATAAAGTGGGATTTTCTTCTACGAAAGCTCATGCAATAAATAAATCTGTTAGTCCTTAAGTGCCACAAGACTCCTTGCTTGTTTTGCTTCACTAGACTAACACAGCTGCCCCTTTGGAACTAATCATTAATGTTCCCATTCTCTGTCTTCCAATTCTAACATACTTTTTTTTTTGAGATGTGGTGACCAAAACTGCACATATTATTCAAGCTGTAGGTGCCCCATGGGTTTATATGCTGGCATGATATTTACTGTTCTGTGATCTATCACTTTGGTTCCTAATACACTGTTAGAGATTTTGGTTGCCACTGCACATTGAGCAAATGTTGTCAAAGAGCTGTCCACAAAGACTAAAAATATGTCTTCAGTGGTAACAGCTAATATTGGGCCCATAATTTTGTATCAGTAGTTGGGATTATGTTGCAATACTTTTCACTTATCAACATTGAATTTCATCTGCCATTTTTTGCAGTATGTTGAACAGGACAGATCTCAGTACCAAACCTGGAGGGTCACAACAATTTACCTCTTTTTATTGTGAACACTAACAATTTATTTCTAGTTTCATTTTAACTAGTTACTGATTTATAGAAGACCTTGCGTCTTACCCCTGGCTGCTTATTTTGCAGAAGAGTGAGGAAACGTCAAAAGTTTTCTTGAAAGTCCAACTACACTATATCCACTGGATCATACTTGCCCTCTTGTACTGATTCCCTCAAATAATTATAATAGATTGATGAGAGATGATTTTCCTATACAAAAGCCATGTTGACTAGTCTCCAACATATCACATTTGCCTATGTATGTGATGACTCTGTTCTTTACTATATTTTTCAATCCATTTGAAGTTAGGCCTGTAATTGCCAGGATTGCCTTGGGATCCATTTTGAAAAATCGATATTAAATTATCTGTCCTCCAGTCATCTGGTGCAGAAGCTGATTTAAGGGATAGGTTACATACCCATGTTAGTAGTTCTGCAGTTTCATATTTGAATTCCTTTAGAGCTCTTGGGCAAATATCATCTGATCTGGTGACTTCTTACTGTTTAATGAATCAGTTTGTTCCAAAACTACCCCTACTGCGCTGTTCCCTCTAAGCTGTGCGTGTGTGCATGCACACACAGGTCATGAAGCCTGCGCACACAACAAAATAAAGTGCGCACAAAAAAATTCAATAGTGCTAATATTGGTGCTCACAAAGAAATGTTTTTGCGCACACAAAGAAATCGTTTGCGCACACAGTCTACAAGTAATTACAGGGAACATTGCCCTACTGATATCTCAATCTGGTGATGTTGATTCAAAATCACTTTGGGGAAGAAATCTAACAGAGGCTCCTCTGGGACAGTGCTTGAGGTCTTCTGTTGACCCCCACAATCCAGTCTGGATAGGGCTAGAGACCTTTCCGTATTTTTAATGAAATAAACAGTGCTGGGAAATGTATGATTAAATGCTGGGTTAAAATATTGTACATATGGTACAATCTTATGGAAACTATATCGGGACAGGGTAGGGAGCAGAAATTGACCATCCCCATACTGAAGTTGGGTGAGAATACCACCACTATCACCCTTCTCTTGCAAATGTATCAGAAATTTTTAAGTGACAAGTGAGCAGGAAGAATATTGGATTTCTTTGATTCAGCTAAAAGAGAGACAGAGTAGGAAGAGCAAAGACCATACAAGAAATTATGCATGGGGTTAATACAGCAAATTATACAAAAAGACATGGCTTTTGTTGTTATTGTGGGAAAATATAATGGAGTTGCTCTATATACAAAGTCATGGGTCCCATTTTTTTTCTGCATAAAACTCTTTTCATATTGTCTGTTAACATTTAACTTATAATTTAAAGCAATTCTTAAAATATTTACAACTATCACTGACTCTGTGACCTTGGACAAGCCATCAAATCTCTTTGTGTCTCATTTTCCCTTCTTGTATAATGAGAAGAAGTATGGGGTGCAGTGAGATGTTTGTAAAGCAGTTTGAGAGAACAGATTAATAAGGAGTAGAGAGAAGTGTTATTGTTATGTTTGTGATATTCATGTAAAAAAGTAATGTTCTGCATTGTGTTAAAAATGCCAGCCATCAGATACTGTAATGTGTTTCTGTAAGTACCTGAATCTGGCTTTAGGTAGGAGGTCAGACTAGATGATTTATAAGGACTCCAACACTGTCGTTCAGTAATTCTTGTATCAAGGTTAACAACTTGTGGTAAAGCTAAAACATTTTAGAAAGCTTTCCCAGTAATTTACAGACTTCAAGTGACAGAAAATATACCACATCCATTACTAGTCAGTTCCAGTGGCCAATCACCTGCACCATTAAACGTTTGTGCCTTATTTCCAGTTTGAATTTTTCTACTATCATAGAATCATAGAGTTGGAAGAGATCTCATGAGGTCATCTAGTCCAACCCCTGCTAAAAGCAGGACCACTTCCACTAAATCATCCCAGCCAGGATTTTGTCTAACTGGGCCTTACATGTTTCCAATAATGGAGATTCCACCACCTCCTTAGGTAACCCATTCCAATGCTTCACCACCCTCTTTGTGAGAAAGCTGCAGCTTGAAACCATTGCTCCTGTTCTGTCGTTTGTTACTACTGAGAACAGCCTAGCTCCCTTTTCTTTGGAGCACCCCTTCAAGCAGTTGAAGGTTGCTATCAAATCCCCCCTCAGTCTTCTCTTCTGCAGACTAAATAAGCCAAGTTCCTTCAGTCTCTCCTTGTAAGTCATGTGCCCCAACCCCCTAATCATTTTCATTGCCCCTCACTGGACTCTCTCTAATTTGTCAACAACGTTACAGTAGTGTGGAGCTCCAAACTGGACACAGTATTCCAGATGTGGCCTCACCAGCGCCAAATAGAGGGGAATAATCACATCCCTCAGTCTGCTGGCAACACTTCTACTGATGCTGCCCAATATGCCATTGGCCTTTTTGGCAACAAAAGCACATTGTTGACTCATATCCAGCTTCCCATCTACCATAATCCCCAGGTCCTTTTCTACAGTGCTGCTACTTATCCAGTCGGTCCCCAGTCTATAGAAGTACATGGAAGTTTTCTGTCTTAAGTGCAGGACTTTGCACTTGTCCTTCTTGACCCTCATGAGATTTTGTTTGACCTAAAGCTCCAATTTGTCTAGGTCTACCTGAATCCTATTCCTGCCCTCCAGAGTGTTTTCCATTCCCTCCAGCTTGGTGTCGTGTGTGAATTTGCTGAGCATGCAATCTATCACATCATCCAGATCATTAATGAAGATATTGAAGAGAACCAGCCCCAGGATTGACCCCTGGGGCACTCCACTAGTTACTGGTTGCCAGATAGACATTGAGTCATTGATACATACCCACAGATCCTGATGATCTAGCCAGCTTTCTATCCACATTATGGTCCATTCACCCAAACCATACTTCCTTAACTTGCCGACAAGAATGCTGTGGGAAAATAACAAAAGCTTTGCTAAAGTCAAGGTATATCCCATCGATGGCTATTCCCGCATTCTCATAGCAGGTCATCTCAACATAGAAGTCAGTCAGCTTGGTCAGGCATGGTTTGCCCTTGGTGAACCCATGCTAACTGTTTCTGATCATTCTGCTTTCTTCCAAGTGTTTTAGAATGGATTCTTTGAGGAGCAGTTCCATGAGTTTTCCAGGGATTGAGGTGAGGCTGATTGGTCTGTAGTTCCCCAGGTCCTCCTTTTTCCCTTTCTTGAAGATAGGAACTATATTTGCCTTTTTCCAATCATCCCCTGTTTGCCATGAGTTTTCAAAGATAATGGCTAGTGACTCTGCAATCACATCGGACAGCTCCCTTAGCACCCTTGGATGCAGTTCATCCGGACCCATCAACTTGTGCATATCCAACTTCTCTAAGTAGTCCCTAACTTGATCTTCCATCACCATGGGCCACTCTTCTTCTCTTCATTCTGCATTGCCCAGTGTAGTAGCCTGGGAGCTGACCCTGCCTGTGAAGACTGAGGTAAAAACAGTATTTAGTACTTCAGCCTTTTCTGCATCATCCACCACCAGGATACCTGCCCCATTCAGTAAGGGACTTGCACCATCCCTGATCCTCTTCTTGTTACTGACATACTTGAAGAACCCCATCCTATTATTCTTCACATCTCTTGCTAGCTGCAACTCCAATTGCCCTTTGGCCTTTCTGATTTTATCCCTGCAAGCCTGAGCAATGTCATTATATGCCTCCCTAGTCATCAGTCCGAGCTTCCACATTTTGTTAGCCATGCTGGGCACCTTCCATATCTGCAGTTCTTTCTGCACATCAGAATGATATCTTCCTGTGCCTTTCTCAGGGTTCCTTTAAAATACAGCCAGCTCTCTTAGATGGCTTTATCCTTCAGATTAGCCTTCCAAGGGTCCCACCCATCAGTTCCCTGAGGTAGCCAAAATCTGCTTTTCTGAAGTCCAGGTTCTGTGTTCTGCTTCTTTCCTTTCTTCCTTTGATCAGGATTCTGAACTCTACCATCTCATGGTCACTGGTGCCCAGGTTGCCATTCACTTCTACTTTCTTCTCTGTTTATGAGCAGCAGGTCAAGAGGTGCAAGGCCCCTAGTTGGTTCCTCCAGCATTTGAATCAGGAAGTTGTCCTCAATGCTCTGCAAAAACTTCCTGGATTATCTGTGCACTGCTGTATTGCCCTCCCAGCAGATGTCAGGGTAATTGAAGTCTCCCATGAGAACCCGGGTCCATGATCTAGAAACTTCTGCTAGTTGTCCATAGAAAGCCTCATCCACCTCCTCCTTCTGGTCTAGTGGTCTATAGCAGACATCCACCACAACACCACCCTTGTTGCACTCTCTTCTAAACTTAAGCCAAAGACTTTCAACAGGCTTCTCTCCACTTTCATAGTGGAGCTCCGAGCAGTCATAAAGCTATCTTACATATAGTTCTACTCCTCCACCTCTTCTTCCTTTCCTGTCCTTTCTGAACAATTTATACTCATGCGTGGCAGGGGTCCAGTCATGCAAGCTATCACACCACGTCTCTGTTATTCTAGTTACATCATAGTTCCTAGTCTGTGACAGTACTACCAGTTCTCCCTGCTTGTTTCCCAGGATCCTTGCATTTGTGCAGGCACCTAAGATACTGGGCTGAATGCCTGACTTTCCCCTGCTGATTGTCTCTCTTGTTGCATCTTCCTCCTTGGATTTTCTCCTGGTGTCCTCCTTCCCCAGTCATCTCAGGGATTAGGGATTCATTAGGACACCTAAAACACTGACTTGATTCCCCTCCCCCCAGTTCTGACTAGACTCTCTTTTATCCCTGCTGTTACAGCCCCAGCTCCCCTCAAGTTTCATCCCCTTCCCAAGGTCTCCCTTACTATGACTTACCTGTGAGCTATGGTCACTTTCCCCCTTCAAACCTAGTTTAAAGCTCTCCTCACTAGGTTAGCCAGTCTATGTCCAAATATGCTCTTCCCCTAACTTGATAGGTGGAGTCCATCTCTGCCTAGAAATCCTTCTTACTGGAACAGCACGCCATGGTCAAGGAAGCTAAAGCCTGCCTGGTAATATCATCTTCACAGCCAGGCATTCACCTCCAGGATAGATCTGTCTCTGCTCAGGCCCCTATCCTTGAACAGAAGGATCAAACTCCTTCACCCATGCTCCTAGATCCCTGTAGTCACTTTTGATCTGCTGAGGGTCACATTTCACAGTATCATGAATACCTACATGGATGAGTAGCATGGGGTAGTAGTCAGAGGGCCAAAGGATTCTCAGAAGTTCCTCCATGACATCTTGGATATGGGCCCCTGGCAGGCAGCATGCCTTCCAGGACGCCATGTCAGGGTGATAGATGGATGCCTCTGACACCCTCGGAAGAGAGTCCCCAAACAACACTACCCTATGTCTCTTCCTGGTTGTGGTGGTTGAGGTCCTCCCACCCTCAGGGTGCATGGCTTTTTCTCTTCCACATCATTCCTCATTGCCAGAGCTGCATAACAGTTCTTCAGCACTATGGAGGGTTGGATGAGAGCAGGGGTGGAGCACTGTCTGCTGCCAGAAGTAACCAGTTGCCAGTGTCCCCCCTCTGCCAGAGCCATCTCATTCTTCTCTGATGGTATGGCAGCAGTCTCCTGGATAGTTTCCTCAGCCTTGGCTGTCTCCTCATGGATGCTATCAAGGTATTTCTCTAGGGCATGGATATTCCAGATCCTAGCCACCTCTTACTGTAACTTTCCCACCTGCTTCTTGAGCAGTTCCACCAGAAGACACCTTCCCCACTGAATGATCTCCCCAGCCTGATTTTCTGTAAATGGGATATGTAAGTCACAGTTGCTGCAAGTCCATACCTGGATCTGGTTAGACACATCCATAGTCAGAATGTCTGTCTGCATACAGTTGCTGGTGGAGAAGACAGAAATGCTGGCACAAGTACTCCAGCTCCTCTTCAACATAGTATCCTCACAAACCACAAAGTCCTTCCCACATACTCCCTTGCAAACTTCCCTGTTTGCAGTCCCCTGTTCACAAGCTCCTCATGGTCTCTCAGCCACTGGCTTTTAATGCCTTCTCTGCCTAGGTTAGCCCTTTCCCCTCATTAAGCACACAGGGGAAGAGTGATCACAAGGCTGTTGCAGGCTGATCAAGGGTGAGCAGGCGACAATGGTACAAAGAGCCCCCAGACACACAATCAATCAGAGTCCCACTTTACACAGTAACTGACAAGTAACAGAAATCTCCTGAAAGAAAGACACAAACACACAGTCAGCAATTCTCTCACCCAAGCATTGATCTCTCCCTTGGTTTTTCAGCAAGGGGATTTCTTTCACCTCCTTCTCAAGGCTTCTCCTCCTCCTCCTCCTCCTCGTTCTCCTTCCCTCTCAGACTCCCCTGTTTATAGTCCCCTGTTCACAATTCTGCTTCCAATTATTAGACCTGTCATTTCCTTATGTATTAGATTAATATAACAGATTTACTATGAGAGATATTCTACCTATGGACTCATTTCAGAGATTACATCATTAATAGATTGATAGCTACAGACACCCATTTTAGAAAGTGTCTCTTTTCAGGATGCTTCATTGCTATGACAGTGGAAACTGACAAATGCAAAAGAGAATCTGTGTCAGAAAATTTTCTCTTTTCTTTTTGGTTTTTCTAGTTAGTGAAAAGCAAGCCAGTTTTAGAGATGATATTCTTGGTCTCTCAGGTTTAGGCTGAGGGTCTGGCAGCAGCTACAGTAAACCAAGAACCATTTCAATAACAGGAGAAAAATCCCACAGAACAAAACATGTGTTTTAGAACTTAATTACTGTTATTATAAGCTATTGACATATTTAGTGCACTGAATCTAAAATTAAATTAGACTGGATTATTAAGTTAAAACTATGGTACAGAGGAATAAAACATTCTCTCACTGCCATAGTGATACCATAGACAAACTACAGACTTTCGTATGGTGTTGTGGTAAAACACAAGTTCATTTTTAGATTAACATATGAGCAACTATTATAGATGAATGATAGTTGTTGATATAGTTCAACAGTCACTTGGGTTTTATAGGAACCAGCTGAGGTTTAGATTGTTTTCTTCTGATCGCATACAGTGCAGTCAGCAACCAGACCATTTTGGAGAACGTTCCCCAGAGAGCTCGTAAGGACAAGTAATAAGCTTTGCCTCAGAAATTGAAGTGTGTGTTCTTCTATAAAGGCTGGGTCCAAAGGCCACAGACATCAATAGAAAAGTTCCTATTGTTTTCAATTGGCTTTGGAGCAGGCTCTGGCCCTAGTTTAGCAAAATACTTAAGCATGTGCTGAGCTTCAAGTACATCACATGCAATCCCACTGAAGTCAACACATTTGAAGAAATTATTTCAATGCCAATGCAAAATTATAAAAGCATGATATATTTTAAAGGGAAAAAGATGAGGATCCTGCATAATACAATGCTGCAGAATCTCTAGGCAGATGTACAACTGTATCTAAAAATACATTTCTGCTCTTACGTAGAACCTGTTGTACTCAAAGGATAATCGTAATAATATTGGTATAAATTATTTGCTCTCTTTCCCCATTCATTCTCCTTTCATTAATTTGCTCTTTGTTCCCCTTTACCTCTCACAAACTCCCTTTAGAGAGCATGCATAAAGTACAGATAACTAGAATCGCTGCTCTGCAGCATTTTCCTTGAAAATGCCCTTGGAATTAAGACGAGACGAGGCAAATTGTGACAATTAATGTTTACAACAGGCAATAGCTATTCCACTGACCTTCAAAATATAGCTTCAACATGTAGGTAAAGCAAATTGTGAAATTCTGTAGACTTGGGCAATGCAAGTGCAAGCCAGATTCAAAAATACACATTCCAAAGGAGTAGCCTTGTTAGTCTAGTTCATTAAAACAAACAGGGAGTCCTGTGGCACTTAAAGACTAACAAATCTATTTATTGTATTTGGCCGGGTGAGCCTGGGTTGGTTTTGGTCTGATAAATGTGCTCCTCAGCATGTATCAGCTCTAAAAATACATATGTTTTTATATGCTGTTCACCACTGATCCCTGACCAGATCTTGGAGGATCTGCAGTTTTGAGTATATAATAATGAAAGTTACTGAAGCAGTTACAACCAGTAGAATCACCACAATATATGCATTACAAAAGCTTGGCTGTAGGTCACTGGTTTTTCAAAATTATTGAGAAACAAACTGACAAATATGGCCAACCAGAATATCGCATGATGAGAACTCGAACCCTAAAATTGGTCTTCCAGAATATTAGATATGAACAGGAAGCCAGAGCCTTGATCATATATGATCTTGGATGCCTGTGGGTGGAATAGGAGGCATATAAAAGATTAAAAAAACAACAAGCAGTTGTGTGTCACTTTAAGACTAACAGATTTATTTTTTGCATGAGCTTTCGTGGGAGAAGATCACACTTCCTCAGATGCTTCGAAGATGGGGAAGTGGGATCTTCTCCCACGAAAGCTCATTCAAAAAATAAATCTGTTAGTCTTAAAGTGACACACAACTGCTTGTTGTTTTTTTACTGGACTAGACTAACACGGCTATCCCTTTTGAAATTGTATAAAAGATTGTCAAACCCATCCCTACTTCGGACTCAGGGACTCTAAGGTCAGAATGGACCGGTGTGATCATCTAGTCTGACCTCCTGCAGAATGCAGGCCTGAAAACCTCATCCACCCACTCCAGCAATAAGCCTCAAACCTATGACTAAGTTAAGTCCTCAAATCAAGATGAAAGGACTTTAAGATACAGAGAATTCACCAGCAGAGAAAGGCAAAAAACCCCCAGAGGCCTAGTCAATCAGCCCTGGAGGAAAATTCCTTCCTGACCCAAAATATGGCGATCAGTTAAACCCTTAGTGTGTGAGCAAGTCTCACCAGCCAGTTACCCAAGAAAGAATTCTCTGTTATAACTCAGAACCCACCCCATCTAGCTTCCCTTCTTAGGCCATTGGCATATCTACCACCAATAGTCAAAAATTAAAGATCAGTCAATTTCCAAAGCTGGCTGTCCCATCAACACCATCTCCTCTGTAAACTTATCAACCCCAGTTTGGAAGGCAGTTATGTTTTTTGCCCCCACGGTTCCCATTGGGAGGCTATTTCAGAACTTTACTCTGCTGATGGTTAGAAACCTGCATCAATTTCAAAACTAACTTTCCTGATGGACAGTTTATATCCATTTGTGCTTGTGTCCCCATTGGTGCAGTACTCAACTAATTCATCTCACTCCCTGATATTTATCCCTCTGCTATAGCCCTTCTCTGCACCTATTCCAATTTGAATTCATCCTTTTTAAGCATGAGGGACCAGAACTGTATGCAGTATTCCAGATGAGGTTTCATCACTGCCTTGTACAGCAGCACTAGCACCCCTGCCTCTACTTGCAATACCTTTTCCAATGCATCATGGAATCATATTAGCTTTTTTCATGGTCATATTGCATTGGCGGCTCATTTTCCTCCTTAGTCCCTTTCAACTGATACAACCTTAGCTTATAGGAAAAATTCTTATTTGTCCTTAAATGCATGACCATGCACTTCCCATTATTAAATTTCACCCTATTAATGATATTCCAGTTTACAAAGTTGTCTAGATCTTTCTGTATGGTATCTCGATCCTTCTCTGTATTGGCAATACCTCCCAACTTGGTGTCATCTGCCAACTCTGTTAGCACAGTATCTTTAAGTACTTTCTTTCTTGAAATTTTTCTCCAACACCTTGTATACTACTGAGATCAAACTAACAGGCCCATAGTTACCTGTATCATTTTTATTTCCTTTCTTGACAATAAGAACTATATTAGTGATTCTCCAGTCATATGGTACAACACTCGAGTTTACAGATTCATTAAAAATCTTTGCTAATGGCTGGCAATTCCATGAGCCAGTTTCTTCAATATCCTTGGATGGAGATTGTTCAGGCCCCTCGATTTAATTCCATCCAGCAGCTTGAATTTTTCTTCTGCCTCAGGTATAGTAATTTCCACTTTCATGTCCTCATTCCCATTAGCTACCTTACCTCTATTCCCCAGCTCTTCTTCACTTCATTAAAAACAGATGCAAAGTGCTTATTATTAGACATTCAGCCATGCCAAAATTATCCTTGACCTCCATCCCACATTCACTGTTTAATGGTTCCACTTCTTTTTTGTTTTTTTCCTGTGTATATTCCTAAAGAACCTGTTACTATTGGTCTTAATTCTCTTCACAATGGACAGCTCTGCTTGACTTTTAGCCTTTCTCACTTTATCTCTACATGTTATGACCTCCAAGAGGTAGCTTTCCTTGCTGATCCCTCACATCTTCCACTCCTTGTAGGCTCTGTGTGTCCTCCTAATCACCTGTCTGAGATGCTTTCACATCCAGCATGGTCTACAGCTCTTGCCTATGATTTTTTCTCCTTCCTTGGAATGTAGGCTTCGGATAGTTCTTGCAACTTTGACTTGAAGTGATTCCAGGCATCTTCTATATTTGCATTCCTGAGTTCTTCAGTCCAGTCCATTTCTCCAACTAATTCCCTTAATTTTCTAAAGTTAACCCATTTGAAGTCAAAGACCCTAGTCACAGATTTATTTTTGTTTATCCTTGCAATTAGTTTAGACTGAATGAGCTCATGGTCACTCAAACCCAAGTTGTCCCCTACAACCAGTTCCTCTATGAGGTCCTCACTACTCACCAGTACCAAATCTAAGATGGCATCCCCTCTCAGTGGTTCGGTAACAGTTTGGAGAAGGAGTTCATCAGCTATCACATCCAGGAAAATCTGGGCCCTTTTATCACTACTAGCACATGTCCTCCAGTCTATATCTGGGAAGTTAAAGTCTCCCATAATGACACAGTTCCTAGTAGTATTTACTTCCTTAAAGAGTTCCCTATCCATATCTAAAACAGATCCTGGTGGTTTTTAACACACTCCAAGCACTATCCCCAGAGAAACTCTAGTAGCTTTCTTCCCCAGTGTGATTTTTACTCAGATAGATTGTCTTGTTTATTCCATCACTTTGAATTTCTTTACAGTCTACCTTCTCATTGATATACAATAATACTCCTCCACAGTTGTTTTTTTTATCTGTCTTTCCTAAAGAGCACATAGCCTTCAATACTGGTACCTCAGTCATGACTACTATTTCACCATGTTTTTATTATTCCTTTGAGAATGATAAAAGGATTGAAACCCTGACTGTCACCTCCTCTTAGGAAATTTGCCACATAAGTTGTTTCACCTTCACTCCCAATGGCTTCCACAAGTAAGTGTGTTGACACTGGGGTGATTGCTTTATCATGTGCCATCTTACAGCTATAAGCATGCACAAAGAAATTCTGGGTATAAAAGGTTGCTTTACTATACCCATATGTTCCTGTATGTGATAGAATAGACTTCTCGTGTTCTGAGCAATCCTCATGGAGTTAAGATTTCCTCAGTTAAGTTAAACCTTATTGAATTAGGGTTAACCCACTGGGGGTATGCCATGTTTGTTTTGTTGTGGCATTGTATTTTCCTTTCTTTAGTGGGAGGGCAGGCTAATGTTCTTCCTTCAGTATCAAGTGTTTTCAACCCCCCCCCCACTCCCCCAAGGAGAAATGTGCTTATTCTAGTTCAAACTGAATTCTCCAGAGACCACCAGACAAAAAAAGTCTTTAATGTAAATAAACAAACAAATAAATAAGCCTGTGTTTAGCTGACTCAGGGCTTCCTTTATAATCCAGCAAATGGATGGGACCCTTAGTTCATGGAGGCCCCAATTCTTAGGGTAGGGTTGGAAGGACCCTGCCAGAATTTATGTTAGCATACACTCTGGTAAACTTGATAGCTTGTGTGTAGTTTATTTTATTGTTTTTAAAGTTTCCTCTGTGTCATACCTTTTTTGGCTTTAAAACTAAAGTAAGTTTGTTTAGGAAGAGCTGCTGGTGTGGTAACTTCTATATCTCAAGAAAAAACAATCAGGCCTGTTCAGGCAGATTCTTGTTGCTGGGAAAAACACAGTGAAGACAGGGAACTGTGCAGCCTGGACATATCCTGGTCAGAAGGGAGTGAGAAGCAGATCTTTACTCAAGATAGCCAACAGCTAGGAAACTGGAAACCTAAGAGCAGGTGCCTTTGCTTAACCACTGAGAAGAAATACAGGTACAGTGGCCTTGAATAGAGACAGTACTTATATTGTTTTTCTATAATTTCCTGTATCTAAGTATTAAATAAAATCTTCATCTCTCACTGTTTTACTGATTTGTTAATTAATAGCTTATACCACCAAAAGAGTAAAGAATCAATGACATGTGACTGAAGCATTTTGCATTCTAAATTAATCCTACACTGCAATGTATGGTGACAACAATAGGGCTTGATCCTTGATTGTCAGATGTTTTGAGGACTAACTGTGCTTTGAGTACAGTGCTTTGAATATGTATGTTACATAGGTGCCTGACATTATTGGCCAGTGGGAAGTGTTGAAATTCTGAAGTGCAACTCAAGACTCTCAGACATTCACATTTTGGTCCTATTCAGTGTTTACTGATATTTACTGGTTTTTTCCATTGCTTCAATGAACTTTGAATCTGGTCGTTTCTGATCATCTGAATGAGTAGATCTCAACCACTGTGTCAGGACGCATTACTGTGTCACCGCATACAGTAACTGTGTGACAGAGAGCCAGGGAGATGGCTGGATTTAGCCAAGAATGAATGACTTAGTGTGTCCTGTAGGGTCGTGATATGCCGCCAAGTGTGCCACGACCTGTGAAAGGTTGGGAACCGCTGACATTGACACAGCAGCATTGTACATTCATTATCAACTTAATTTTAACTCCTTCAGTGGTAAATCATGATTAAAGGATAGATTGGTTTTGTTTTTGTTTTTTTCTGTACAGTATGAAATGACATCAAATGCATCCAAAGCAAAAAATTCACATCCAGATTTCAGAATTCATGATTTCCCAGCTTGGCGAGTACTTGAGATGCTTTGAATATTCTCCATTTGTAGTCCATGGCAGCTGTGGTAGTGATTTCAATGGGAGCAGGATCAGACACAGTATCATTTAGTGAACATGTCACATCTTTCCAATATTATGATCACATAGCAAAGAATCTCCAGTTCAGTCTAACTACATGATTTATCTCCAACTATATGAAACCATAGCTTGAACAGATTGAAAACAATGGCCTTGTCTACACTGAGAATTTGCCCCAGCTGCAGCCATCAATGGCCAGTCACTAATGTAGCTGCCTAGTTTAAAAACTTTGATGAAGATAGGAGAGGCTGCTATTTTTATTTGTAGATCTTCAACTCATTTGAAACAGTTAAAAATCCACTGGTCCAAATGGTGGCTTTGCATGTTTTTTTCATGGAGTTGCACTAGAGCAGCTACTTTAATACTTGGCCACCAATGGCTGAAACTGGGGCAAATCCCCAGGGTAGACCCTAGAAAAGAGACTTCAGAGGCCATTCTCATGGATTCCCCCCACCCCCACCCACACATTTTGTTTTGAGCATGAGGAAGGTCACGTCACTTATAATGGAGAAAACCCCAAAATGTGTGACAGGCTCAGCGGTATCGGGTGTAGCACTTTAAAGATGAAGAGTATTACATAGGCTAGCACTAGAATTTCATGTCAGTGTCTACATTTCTTTCAAGTATGAATAAGTGATCCACATGAAATCCATGCATAATGCTCAAGATTCATAACAACACAGATGTCTTGTTTGAGAGCAGCCCTGATATCCATCTCTGGCAGATGCAGGTCATTCTTTTTGCCCACTTTGCATAGAATATCTCTGGGATAAAACAGGTTTTATGGGTTCCATGCACAGCAATCATAAATGGATAAGAAGCATTCCAGGTTGGATAAGTGTTTTCTGTGTGATCAGACTGGACCCATCCTGCTTCAGCAGCTTCTTAAAACTGCTCTGGGTGTCTCATCCTCCTTTCATTCTTGCAGCTGACTGTTCAGTGGTTGAACCACCAGAAGCAGTGGCACTGTCATCTAACTTCAGCTCCCTGAAAAAGGTAGAAGTTCTTGAATGCTACATTGATTCCATTGTGACTGTAGTCACAAACCATCTAATTTGCTCTTCAGTGACACTTATTGGGAGGAGGGGGCAAAGTGCCCCCAAGGTTTGCATATTTTCCAAGTTCCGTGGGGCTGGGTATGACGAGACCACTTTTAAGCAGTGGTTCTGTTTGAAGTCAGTACAGCTATCGCCATGGTTATCCAGGGCATTGCACTAGCTGTCTAGTTGCAATACTACTGAGATTTGATCCAACTGCCCAGCCATCTAGATGGAGGGGCAGCTGGGCTAAACCTGCAACCTGGCACTTATGGAGTCTGTTCCTGTATGGTAAAGTGCAAAGGAGACAGCCAAGATCTTGAGCCTTGGCATCCCAGGCCATGAATTATGTGGATAAAAGTCAGGGAAGGCTCTTGGCCCAAGAAAACCCAGTGTCTCTCCAAGAAGATGGAAGAGGATGAATGAGGAATGGAATAGAGTCCCTCGGGAGGGAGGTGAGGACCAGAATTTACCTGCCCCTCGCCCTCCCCCAGGAAATGTCCAGATTGGCACCCTTGCTGTTCCCTGTTTTATGTGTTTTTGAAGTGAGCTCTTGCTTCAAGGACATTTTCTTCTCTGTGTTGTATATGCTAAGGAGAGACTTAATCCACAGTTATCAGAGCTGATTAGTTCAAGTTCCTCTCTGATACAAACCAGGCAGGAAACAAGCTCTTGACTTTCTCATTCTGTCCCTATCTTCAACTCATGCTGTCTCAGGCTTGCTGTGGAGGACATATTGTTTGGATTAATGTTGGGGCTTGTTGTTATGCTTGTAACATTTATTTACTTATTCCTTTCAGAATTCTCTTCAGATACATATTTAAAAGGATTGATTTAGTCTATGAGAGAGTGTTTTTCTCCAGATTCTCTTTAACGTGACCATGCACTAGAATGTGTTTTTCCTCATTCTGTCTGTTTCTTTTGATCCTCTCCTCTCCAAGATTCTGCATCACAGTGATCTTCTCTGGCTGAGGAGAGATGGAGAAGTCATTTCAAAATTTCTTGCTTGGAGACTGGGTCAAGGAAGAGCAAGTGAAGTGGCACTCTCCATTGCTTTAGCCCAGGAGAGACCAATGTTGTTATAGGTCATACCAGCCATTAAGAACAAGAGCCAGGTCTGGAAATTCTGTTTCAGTTCCTGCCCAAGACCAAGGCACTCTGGGAGTTAGCGTTCCAGAAGGATTGATGGGAACTATAGGTTGAGAGAAAGGCCTGTTGGCAAGAGGGAGACAGAATATAATTTCCTCTCCGTAAAGAAGAGAAGAAATCAGGAGCAGGAAATAACTGCTGATGTGTTCCCCACAGAAGAATGAACAGGGAGATCTTGGGGCTTTTTTGAGCTTTCATTTGTCATAGAAGGGACAGAATATGTTAGAGTAATTCTGTTCTCCCTTTAACTACATCAGCTGAAAGGGAGTTAAAAGTATAGTAAGAAGGGGAAAAGGAAAAAGTACCTTGTCTGACCATGAAAAGTTAAGCACCTGCTTCAGCTGGCTACAGAAAATAGGGTTTCATGGTATAGCAGCTGACTATATGGTCGATGCTGACCTGTCATATGCATTTTCTTTTCCTTTTTGCCAGGATCACATTGCTAACTTTCACTGCTAGTTTACTAGAACCTTCCCTAAGAGCTCCCCCTATTCGTCTTGCTCAGAAACAATGTACTTTTTCTTTGCATTCATTCAAGAGGAGATGAAACTTAGGAAAAACTAGCCAGCAAATGAGAGAGAGACAGAGATTTTAAGGAACCTAGTTATTAACATCAGATTTGTCATTGAGTAATTTAATGCACACAGTATGTGTGCTTTTGCTTGATTGAGAAAATCAAGCTGGACACTTGATTTATGGAAAGACATCAGATTAATTTTAGACTATGAAATATTTTGCTTCAAAATAACTTTATAAGAGAGATTTTAGAGCATTGCTGTGGGCATATGGGGCTGTATCAAGGGGTGGGGAAAAAGAAGCAGAGAGGGTAGAATTTTCAATTTGCCAAATACTCTTTTGGCTTTTAATTGCCACTTGGCTCAGACTCAATATTAATTCTAATTCTTGATTATCCATGGAATATCCCATTTCCTAGTATAAGCATCCTTTACTATTGCCTCAGGGTTCAATAGGGATTTTGGCTTTTTTTCTGCATTACAACAGGTAATTTTGCTTTCTTTACCTCACCTCCCTCTTATCCTGTTCTCCACTGTTTGAATCTAGACAACTGTTTTAATTTGCTGTATCAATCTGACCTGATCCTATGACTTACATTTCCCTGCATTTATTTTCCTCCAAGTCAGTAAGTTGCCCATCTTCAAGCATCTGATGAACTGGAATTTTCTCCCATGAAAGCTCATGCAATAAATAAATTTGTTAGTCTTTAAAAGTGTTACCAGACTCTTTGTTTGTTGTTCTATCTGAGACTCAGGTCAGTGAAGTATATTCGGTCCTTTGTAGACCAGCATACAGTGTTTAGTTGCTGGTTGTTTTTGTTTTCAGATAAATGCAGTGCCAATGAAAACAAAGAACTAGCAGTAATAGCTATAGCCTGACATATTTCAGCCTGGCGTAGTGGATAGATATTATATAAGCTTTGCTATGCTGCTTTGCCAATGTAATGCAATCCTGGCCTGTGCCATTCACTGTAATTCCAGTTCAGGGTTCCTGAACTCTCCCTGCAATACATCTCAGCTTCAAAACCCTTTGTAATCTTCAGAGGGCTAGCCATGTTAGTTTATTTCAACAAAACAAACAAGGAGTCCTGTTGCATTTTTAGACTTACAAATTTATTTATTGCATGAGCTTTTGTGGGCTCCCAGTTCATCAGATGCATGAAATGGAAACCGCAGTATGTTACGCATATATGTGCATGCAGAGAAGGGTGAGTCACAATATCCTACCTCATCTATTGTTGTCTAAAGGCCCATATTGACACTGTTTAAATTAAAATTACTTGTTTGGTTTGCTAAATAGACTAACAGACTGCCCTTCTGGAACTGTTTGAACTGACCTGGTGATTCACCTTTCTCTGCATATCTACACACACACACCTAACATACTGTAGTTTCCATTTCATGCATCTAATGAAGTGGGATTGTACCCATGAAGCTGATGCAATAAATAAATTCATTAATCTTTAAAAGTGCCCCAGGACTCTGTTTGGTTTGCAGTCTTGGGGCTTAACACTGCTCTTTTTATGCATTTCACAGCTGGCTTACAATAGCCCAGAGTTGTTCTCCCCACTAATATGTCCCCCATTGAGTTCTACAAATGTACATCAAACTTGATCCTATGTGCCCTATATTTTTTCCAGTACTCTGCTGTTTCTGCCAAGTGCTATGCTGGGGAGAGATTTGGGCAGTAGAAAGTAATGCCAACCCTGCTTTTACTTGTGAATGACTGAAATGAGGTCTGATTCTTATTAGAGGAAGAATGGTCCAGTGACTAGGGTGCTGACTTGAGTTTAAGTCCCTGCTTTACCACAGATTTCCTATGTGATGTTGGGCCAGTCTCTGAGCTTCTGCGTCCTTTAGTTACTATCTGTAATCATAGAAACTGGAAGGGACCATGACTGGTCAAGTCCAGTTCTCTGCACTCATGGCAGGACCCAGTTCCCCATTTAAACCATCCCTGACACATGTTTGTCTAATCTGCTCTTAAAAACTTCCAGTGTAGGAGATTCCACAACCTGCTGCAGCAACTTATTCCAGTGTTTAATCACTCTGACAGTTAAGAATTTTTTCCTAATGTCTAGGCTGAACCTCCCTTGCTGTAATTTAAGCCTGTTGCTTCTTATCATCTGTGATTAACAAGAATAATTGTTCTCCTTCTTCTTCATAACAACCTTTTAGGTATTTGAAAACTGTTATCATATCCCCTCTGTCTTCTTTTTCTAGACTAAACAAACTCAGCTCTTTCAATCTTCCCTCATACATAAAATGTTCCTGACCTCTAATCATTTTTGTTGCCCTTCTCTGGACTTTCTCCAGTTTCTTCACATCCTTTTTGAAATGAGGCATCCAAAACTGGACACAGTATTCAAGCTGAGGCCCAGTGCAGAGCAGAGTGAAAGAATCACTTCTTGTGTCTTACAATACTCCTGATAATACATCGCAGAATGGCGTTTTTTCCCCCCCAACAGTATTACACTGCTGACTCATATTTACCTTGTGATCCACTATGACCCCCAGACCCCTTTCTGCAGTACTCCTTCCTAAGCAGTCATTGCCCATTTTGTATATGTGCAATGAGTTGTTCAACCTTAAGTCGAGTACTTGGCACTTATCTTTATTGAATTTCATCTTACTTATCTCAGACCATTTGACCAGTTTGTCCAAATCTTTTTGAGTTCTGATCCTATCCTCCAAAGCACTTGCAACACCTCCCAGCTTGGTATCGTCTGCAAAATAGAGATATTGGTATTTAACAATCTCACAGGTATATTGTAAGGGTGAAGTTCATGAGATGTTCAGATATTATGGTCGTGTGGGACATGTGAATACTATAGATATAAAGGCTTAATTAAAAGCCTAGTGAAGTTCATTTGTCTTTCCTTTGACTTGACTTCACCAGGCTTTTGATCAGGCCTCTTGAGTAGTATGGTATATAAAAAATGTATTATGTATCACATGTGTGGAGAAAATGATATTGTGAAGGTGCCAAAGGCAATTCTGGGCCACTTGCAATTAAATGTGGACATAGTGCAGAAAGTCCTTTCTTTCTTTCTTTCTTTCTTTCTTGGTAGTACTCAATTGTAGGAGCACAGAACTGAAGCTTGCAACATTTTTTAGTTGGCTGAAATATAGCTGAATAATATTAAAGATGAAAAATTGACTTCTATACACCTGGAAGAGATGTGTGGAATTCTCTTTGCTCTGGACTGTGCCTTTGAACCTCTCAGCAGGAGGGTTTATGTGGTTGATGACTAGGTGGAATAAAAGAAAAGCTTAAAACCCCATGAGTGGAAGGCAATTGCTTCAGGTGGGCTGAAGGATATAAATTGGCATAATGGGTTGAAACAGAGCAGAGGGAAAAATTGAGACTGAATTTTAAGAATAAATTCCAAATTGAAGTTGTGGAAATTCCCATTGCTTGAGTTATTTAATGATGATGGAACAAACTAGTGTCTGGTCTGTGGGGCCAGGAAGTTGGCATCTGGCCATGAATGTGAGAGAAGCAAGGTATGGCTGAAATGGCCAATGGAATTTGAGTTTGTGTGTTTAAGGAGAGAGAAAAATTGCATGACTTTTACAGCTTGTTTATTTATTCTGCTATTGTTATTGCACAGAGGAACAGAAAAGTGATTTTTAAATGTATTTTTACACTCACTTTGATACAAGTTAGAGGACCCTCAGTTCTGGATTTTTCTTGCACTAATAGTCTGGCTTTCAGTGCATGATGCTCACATCTTTGTTCAGTATGCGTCCTCTATACTCTCCATGGTATGTTAGGGGCTTAGATAACAAAATTGGGTGGTATCACTTCTGCTGCATGTCTTATTTGTGTGTGTGTGTGTGTTAACTTTACGCCACATAATACAAATAACTTTTCTTTTTGTTAATTGGTTATGAAATCCTTTGGTATATTTAGACATACACTATATAACATTGACCATTTGAAATGCTACCGTTACTACGAAACAGAGTGCAGCTGCCTGTTGCCTGTTTCTTTTAGCTCTCTGTTGCCTTCATGTCTGTTCAGAGACCCTGTAAATTCAGAAATTCCGTTATCTCCCTGAAAAACATTTTAATGCAAAACACAGTGCAATGAACTGAAGTTTTCCCTCTGCATGTAAAATAGAGGGAGTTTTGTTTTGCCTGTTGTTTTTCTTTTTCCATAATTGCTCCCAGTGCCAATAAATATAAAGTCTATATGAAGTACTTTAAAATACTCTCTTGCTACTCCACATCCTTCCTGTATGTCACAGTGATTCTTCTGGCTTAGTCAAATACGTGCCCCACAAAGCACACATTCTGGAACAGAACAGAGTGAGATCCACTCAGATGGCTTATTTATAGTTAGCCCTTAAGATACCAGTGATTTAGTTCCCAAACACTTTAGTAGTACAATTTGATGGTAGTATTGCAGAGAATTATTGGCCTGAAGCCAGACCATGTTGGACTGTACATTCATCAGGTCTTTCATGCTTAAGCAGGGTTCAGTCTGATCCGTAAGAGAAGGAAAAGCTCCAAGGAACACTCAGATGCTGAAGGACAAGGTGCTGATGATTTAGTATGTGTCACTTTCCCCTCAGTCAGTAGTTATTCAATGCTCCAATTCTGTGTACAGCAGTGTGGTGCTATTGAAGATTCTGCGTCTCTTGGGAAACATAGCTCACTGAGACTTCCTGACTAGAACTAAGCAAAATTTTTTGATCAAAACTCTTTTATTTGTTGGGGGGGGAGGGGAGTTAAAAAAACAGATTCTGTGATGGCCAGATGGACTACTATCCATTTTGGCTGAATTGCTCATTTTGATTTCTTAAAAATGGTACAAAAAAATGAAATGTTTCTTTTAAACCAGTGAAATGAAACATTTTAGTTTTTCAATTTGAAATGACTATCTAAAAATTCCCTTTAAGTTTTTTAAATCTATTGTTTTAAAGTGGTCAGCTTTTGTCAAACAAAACATTTGGTAGGGCACAAAATGAATTATTTTTGACCTTTCAAAGTGCCAAAAGTATTTAAAGGTATGGTTTTGTTCCGGCCCTGAAAGTTGTTACTTTTGACTTCTCAAAATTGCCAGTGAGCTGAAAAAATCGATTATCCATCACTTTGGTTTTTGACACCAAGGGTTATCATGTGTTTCCATTTGGAACAATTTTAATTCTGGGTTAGGGCAAGCCAGACATAAGATGGAACAAAAATTGAGCCTCCAGTAAAGAAAGCACTGTGTACATCTCATGTAACAAGCCGCAAGTTGTCTATAAAATGGTACCACATTGAGACCCTTTCAAAATGTACAGGTGCAGGATGTAGAAAACAAAGTCATAGCAGTTATATAGCTATGTCTACCACACTGACCTCTCAAGAATTATCAGCCACAATTATGTGGAGTAAAGGGAGAAGCGAAGGTATGTTAGACTTTGGGCCAAATTCCAGCTAGATAATTTCATTATATCTGTAACAGGGTACTGGCTTTAAGGACAGATTAGGTAGTTTGGAATGTCAGTTGTCCCATTCCAAGAGCCCAGAAAAACAGAAGGTGGCCAGAAAAGTTATTGAAGTAGTCATTAAAGGTGTGAGACAATAAGCCTTAGAGAGTGGATGGGACAAGGCTCCCTCTCTTTGAGGAAGTGCATGTGTGTATTTGGGGTTATTTGAATCCCCTGGGAACAGTCAAGAAACTGATTAGTTGCTTCGGCCGGCAACCCAGGAGGCAGCTCTAAACCCTCTCAAGAGGCAGTTTCTGAGGAAGGTTGTTTCAGGAGTGGTGGGCAACAGGAGTGAGGAATCTGTGCAGACCAAAAGAAGGGAGGTGAAAATCTGGAACTAGATGCCATTCCAGGCCACAAAAGGGGTCTTGGGAACAGCACCTCTCTACATTGCCTTTGTGAACAAATTACTTCTGTGCTATAGATTTGCAGTTTGATTTGATACTGTATTCTTCATTTGTCTTCAGCTACTGTGTAGTGTTCCTATGCTCTACTGAAACAGCCTCACAAAAGCAGCAGAAGTGACTCATTCACAGAAGTATATATTTTACTTGCAATCAGTGGGTATTTTTGTGGCATAGGTGGAACTATGCCAGCTTTGATTTGGGCTTCTGGCCACTTCCTGAATCCCAGAGAACTGCTTCGTGGCCTGCACCTACCGAATTTCTAATCCAACATGTGGGCTCACATCAGAACTACACTCTGGTCTCAGTGTGTTACAAACCATAAACTGAGAGGTGCCTCTTAGAGAAATACAGACCAGTAGACTGACTGCAAGTTGAGATTCATAGAGAAGGGGAAAAGGACAGGGCAGGTGACTCAGCTGTCCATATGTAAACGGCAGAGAGACATTCAGTGTTCTGGCAGGACTACACCATATCTAAAGTTCACACCCACCACTCTTCTGGAACGTGACCAGGAGTACTCTTGATCATCAAGCACTGAGGGCCTCCAGCCACATCTCATCCAGAAAATATCACCTGTAACAATGCAGTGCCCCTTTGCAGCTCACTGGGGTGCTGCCTCAGAGAGGAGATTGCCAAGACCATTTCCTACAGCACCATGGCTTCTCCAAGACCTCTCTTGCCCACCTGCAGAGCATGTGTGGTCCAGTTAGCGTCTGGCAACTGATGAGATTACAGCTCACAGTGAGTCTCTGGCCCTAATGCTTCTTTCGCCCACATGCTTTACAGGCTGGTTCCTATGGTGACGCTTCTAACATATTATTTCCATTTGCTTTCTCCATTGCCTTCTCCCATGGTCTCTGTATAACAAATGATTCTAAATCTGGTATCTTGTGGCCTTATAGTATCTCGTTGAGATTTAAATACAGAAGTAAACTAATCTCTTTGGATTCAATGTGTTTTGCAGCCTGGTTTGGTTTGGTTTGCTTTTCTTTTGTTCGTACAATCATCTTATAACATAATAATAGACTGGTGGGATGAGGTTACGTCTGTGGACATAATGTACATGCTATACATAATCACAAGTCGGGATTGTCACTGATAATCATTTCTGGTGTCATTCCTTATACTTTGTCACAGTTCAGGGAAGACTGGTCTGGTGACTATGATACTTAGTTGACATTTAGCACAATACTGTGTTCAGTCCCCAGCACAGTTCCTTTGTGACCTTGACCAATTTTACTTTCATTTCTCTGTGCCTCAGTTCCCCACCTACACTGGGGTTAGTCACAGTCTTCTCTTCCACCCTTTGTCTGTCATACCTGTTTAGTCTGTAAGCTCTTGGGGATCGTGAATGATTTGTATGTGTTTGTACAGTACCACGCACAATAGGGCCTATTCTTAGTGCAGGCTTCTAGGTGCTGCTGGAATACAGATGAAACCCTTGTGTCAGGTGCTTAGTGACAGCAAAAAAGGCTGAGTTCAACACATCTAGGGTCCCTCTTGGTAAATAACTAAAGGATCTTGAGGCCCAACCCAGAAACCTGGCAAAATGCAAGACACCCTCTCTCAGTACCCTGAACAGGCAGAGCTTCTCCATTCACAAACATTTCAAGACTGCATGAACTGTCATGAACTCTGGAAAACACAGCAGCAGAATATATGTGAAGTAGAATAGTCATAAGCTGAGGAAAGACAGCAACAGAATATATTCAAACAGAGCAGAATACCCAGTCTCTTCTTTCCCTCTGCCCTGTAATTTTGGTAGTAATCTGTCTAGTTCCCTTCTATCTGCTAGTGAGAGCCTCAGAGCTGATACGTCTTGAAAGCACCACTTCACACATCCCCCAAATCTCACTGATTGTTTAAATCAGCAAGTAACAGCCCTTCAAGTGATTTAGCAGGTCTGTTTCCAGTTCCAAGGGGGCTTCTATAGCTGTGCATGGGCACCACCTAACCCATTTTTGTGATTCGGTTTTGTTAAGGTGCTGGGGTGGGAATGACCTCACCAGAATCCATTCCTCTCTTCTGTTTTCTGTGTCATGGCTGCATTTTCCACCACTAGGGGAAGCAGATACTCACTCATTCCACTCTGATGCTTCCTAACATGGGCCTTACACAGACAGTAAGAATAAGCTAGAAATGTGGGCTGTTTAAACAAATAAATAATGAGGGGAACCATTAACAATGTTGTGAAATTACTAGAATTGGTCCCAAAGTGACACTTGAGCCACTTATATGTAGGTAGCTGAAGCTACCTATTACTCAGTTTTCTTGATTTGAAGACTGGAGGTGTAATGTATTTGATGCATTTCTGTTCTTATGGGTTGGAATTTGTATCCATACAGATTTTACTTTATGGTTCTTTCCTCTCAGAAATTTCATCTCATCAGATTGTGGAATCTTTTACTACAGTGCTATAGCACCTGTTCTTTTCCTTGTCGGGTGAGGTTCTCAGCTGATGAAAATGAAAATTAACAAAGCTATTTTGCTTTATACCCACTGAGAATCTTACTCCTGATTTCTCTTTCCAGCACACATTGCACCACTGTCGCCCTCAGAAAAAGAAGGTGGAGAGAGTTTGCCATTTCTGGTGATTTGTGTCCTCAGTTTAAGGTTTAGAGACTTTCTCAGTTTACTATATTCTTTCAGAAGAGAAGAAGCTTCTTAAATGAAGCTTCTGTCTCCTGTTGGTGATGGTTATTTTTGGTCACTGCACTAGTTTCAGAAATAGGTATTGAATCAAAGTGTCCTTCCATTGCTGGACAGATATTCCCTGACTTTCTTTGACTGTACCTCTTTCTGATCATCACCTGTCATTTTATGAGTGCAACTTTCACTTGTGGCCTATTCTTTACTACCAGATGTTGGTCTCTGCTTTTTTATTTTCCTTCAAGGTTTTGCACCTCTTAATTAATGGTAGCTTAGTGTTCTTTAGTAAACTAACAAAGAAAATGAGCATTTTTCTTCCAATCCCTTTTGCCAGCCCCCATCTAGATGCTTTTTGTTCTCCTTGGATGCTGCTGTATGTACCGCCTTCATTTTCTTCTTTAAAGAAGCAACTTCCTTAAGCATGAAGGGAAATTATGTCAACCTGGTACAAAGCTCAGTACCAGTTCTAGCACTCTGGGCTTGGTTCGATGTAATCACTAGATTCCAGTGATTTTGGATTAGGTCCCATGTTCATAACATGAAAACATGAATCATTACATCAATGGAAATTTTACTCACTTAACAATGCTAGTATTTGGTCCTTAGACTTCTAATCAGTGAGGCAGCAGGCTTTTAGGCAAATTGTTTTCAAACGCCTTGCCACTAGGTGGCAATGCAGGGCCACCCCATATTGTGACTAAAACAAATATCCGTTGTGGATTCCAAATAGCAGAGGAAAGCATAGCAATTTTAGAGTTGTACAGGTATTTTAATGACACATTGAAAACTTTGTTAAGAGCCTGCTAACACATTTACAAAACCAACTGATATAATCATTTGTTTCTGTTCACTGAATTGTGGGAAGGTGTGTGACTGGCTTCTCCTCAGATCTGGTCTGATGTGCCTCTGTGACCCCCCCGCCCCCCCAATCTCCACTTCTGAACCCCAGTTCACCCTGCTTTGCCAGATGACTACCCACTTCAGAGTTAGTCCATGCCAGCCTCCTGCATGTGATCAGTTCCAGGCAGCAGGCATGCATTCTCGAGTCACATAGGAAACAGTTTCCCCAGCATGCGCTCACAGCCCCAAATACCACCATGGAAGCCTCTGTCTTACGTGGATTGGGACCCACTCCCAATTATCATACACTCACGTCTGACCATTTAACAAAGAAATGGATCATGCCCAGCCTTCTTCGCTCATGCCTTTTAAAGACCACGCAGCTTTAGACAAAACTACTACTCATTTATTGATCAGATTACAATTTTAAGTGAGAAAATGGCCAGTCAAAGCAGAATCATAATATACATGAGTCAGGAGTGACGACAGAGAAATAAAACCTAAAACGTGTACTAAACTAATCTCTTTACCTAGACTAACGTCATAGACCAAGTTCATGCTCAAGATGTTTGGCTGTCAGATGTTAGTAGAACCAGTCTCTGCCTGAGATCAGGCAGGGCCCAGATCTTGCTGGAAGTTGTTTCAAGATGGAGATTCCCAGGCAAAAAAGCCCCATATCATTCCAAGAGTCTCTTTTTATTTCCAACCCCTCTCGAACCTTCCCTTTCTGGAAAGAGGTGATCTTTTTTTGTCCAATCTGAGCCAGAGACCTTAATTAGCATAGTCTTTGTTGCCTCCTCCAGGTACTTGCTTGCTCACAGCTGTGGCTGTTTACATGCTGCTGGAAGAGAGTTCGGTCTGTTTCCCACCCCCCTGAGCCATGCAAAACGTGCTATACATCTGTGCACATACATGATGTTGCAGGAAACATGATACCATAATAATCCTGTAAAATAAGTTATGAGCATCCATAAAGAAACCTTGCATGGCATAATTGACATCAAATCATACAATCCCAGTGCACAAGTGAACAGAAAAATCATATGGGTCATAAAATGGGGGTGCACAGACATGCATCCTGTGACATGGTGCCCATGTAAAACTCACTGAGAAAGTCAGAGAATGTGTATGGTAGTTGTGCCCCAAAATATTAAATTTTGTGGTATGCTTTTTACCAAGTCACCATTTGTTCCTTAGATATTGTTATTTTCTTGTGGCACATTTTTCCACTTGACAGAAGTTCCTTAAGATAGGGCCTTAATTTGAACCTTTTTAGGAAGCAGATTTTTTTTTACATATTATATAAAAGTTGTGTTGTGGATCTCAATGTATAGAAGTATGATGTACCCAGCAGAAGAGAGGAAATGTCTCTTACTTTTTTTAATAACTGAAGAGTACTAATATGTAAATGATATACAGATTGGGGTGCATACATTTCATTTTCACTTTGTGAATGTACCTACATTATTAATACATGACAAGCTACATTGGAAACTATTCAAGTATTTATTCAAATCACCTGAAAGAACTTTCTAAAAAGACACTAAAGGAAGATCTTACCTCTGGCGGGGGGGAGAAATTCCAATTAAATGAAATTGTCAAAATCATCCATATAGTGTTGCTCTATTAATTGATTTGGTTTACAGCAGGCATAGACTTAGTCTAATATGTTTAGTGCTCAAAGCCAGCTCTGAAAGCAACCCACAAGGTGTGTACATGTATTTGTCTTTTTCTTTTCTTAAATCTTGAAGACAGAGCAGATATCTTCCTTTTATTTAATAAATATATTTGGGCAAAAGGCAAGAGCATCTGCGTAACTAGCATTCTGTTTGCCAACAAATAAATATCATCCTTTTATTTACCCAGGCACTATTCCACATTCTCTAGCAGAAGCTCTTTTTGTCATTCAGTCAGCCTCCTGTGCAGTATCCCATTATTTCTGATCACTATTAGAATATATAGGAAGAAACATTTTTCTTAAGCAAAAACTCGTCTAGTAGTCTGCTATAAAAACAAATGCTAACAGGCTGGACTTGAATTGATGTGGACTGCTGAGCTCTGGTGCTTCACAACCCTTGCAGAGCGATTGCTGACAGGCTGCATTTGCCCCACTGCTCCCGGTAATGCACTATCCCCTCTGGTTTCAGACTGTTCATCTGCAGGTATGCACAATTTTCCCAGAAAAAAGCTGCAAATTTGTCTAAGCCCAAGCTACTAGCAGAATCCTCTGGTGGCAGCTCTAGGCACATGGATGTCTTTCTTCAACTGTAGCAGAGATCCCAAAATGGGGGGAAAAATAATTCTGGACTGCTCCCACAATCCAGCAGCAAGATGCCTGCTCTTGATAGATTTGTCATTGTTAGTTACGATTCCCGTCTCATACTCACTCAAAAGCTTTTTGTCAAGGATAGGAATATTAATTGTGGCACTATTAGCATGCCTCATTTCCATTATTGAATTTTGTGTTCTCTGGGTTGGGTTGTCTGGTCTGTTAAGGCTATTTTATGACACTTCAGTAGTGCAAAAATAGCCTTAAGGCTGCATAACTAGTCAATGAGAAGAAATGACCTGTTAAGAAGGGAGTATGGGAAATTCTCTGCTGGAATTTGAACTCTGTTAAGTCACATGCTTGCTGGCATTTAAATCTAGATATCAATAAAACTATATTAGGGTCATAGCTACAAAACTCAGATCTGAAAATGAGCAAAATTTTAGGGCGTTCAGGTAGTCTCCTCCCTTATTTTTTTGTTTCAGCACATCCTAAAGATGTCTCCCAGCTGTGAATTTTGGAACCTAAGCTGGATTCAAACTTTTCCATAGTTTGAACCCACCTCTGACAATGATTCTGAAGTTCAAAAGGGAAACAGGAGAGACTAGTCACACAACTTTATTCAACTCTTCTCTATCCACCTTTCCACTAGATAGCCATGTAGCACAATCCCCATTCTTATTAAAAACTGAAATTTGTGTGATCAGCTAAACCTTCCATCATCCAACAGGATGTTTCCAGCTAAAATCTGTACATTTTAACACTGTGGGCTTCAACGGAGTTATATCAAATATTAAGCTGGTTCTCAAGGTTCACGTAATTGTTTCAGCCTTACTCTCATATTCCATAGTGAGAAATAACTTGTCAGTCTCTTCCTCACCATATTTCTTCCTGCTACTCTATTAAAAGAATATTAAGAGAACTTACATAAAGTCTTGTCTTTTATCCTACATGCAAGTCTTTGCAATATTATCACACCATGCTAAAAGATGCAACTGTAGTAAAATTACTGGTGAGCAGAGCTCAAGAGTAATACAGACTGTTTTCTCTAATGCTTGTAATAAGTCAGATAGCTTAGAAATCAGACTGGAAAACCTAGAGAACAAAACTTCTTAGAACTTTTTGGGAATTAGCCCCATCTGAACTACTGATTGAATAAACTTCCAGTTATGACTTCCTAGGTTTCTGTTTCTAACCCTTCAACAACTACCTTGATGGGGCCATTCTAATTACTACTATCTCTTCTAAAGTACTTTTCAATTGTAGATCTCAAAGCATTTTAAAATGGAGGCTAAGTATTATCCATTTCCAAAGGGATAGCCGTGTTAGTCTAGTCCAGCAAAAAAAACAACAAGGAGTCGTGTGGCACTTTGAGACTAACAGATTTATTTTTTGCATGAGCTTTCATGGGAGAAAATCCCACTTCCTCAGATGCTTGAAGTAAGTATTATCCGCAGAGGCGGGAGCAGAACCCTAATTTTTTGAATTCCTAAATTAGTTTCCTGATTTTCCTAGAACCACAGAAACTGGAAGGGCCAACTTGCTCACTGCCTTCATCTCCACACCAAAAGCAGCAGGGAGGGAGTGAGGGATAGTATGGCTGTGGGGGGCAGCAGTGCAGGTCCCGCTTTGCCCTGCTCTTCGCAGGATAGTGCGGGCCCCACAGAACCGCAGGGCAGAGGCAATTGCCCCTCTTGCCCCCACCCCCTCAAGGACAGCCTTGCCTCTCTGGCAGGTGCTTGTCTAACCTGCTCTTAAACCCTTCCAATGATGGAGATTCCATAACCTGCGTCGGCAACTTATTCCAGTGGTTAATCACCCTGACAGTTAGGGGTTTTTTCTAATGTCCAACCTAAACCTCTCTTACTATAATTTAAGCCCATTTGCTTCTTGTCCTATCATCAGCAATTAAGGAGAACAATTTTTCCCCTCCTCCTTGTAACATCCTCTTAGATACTTAAAAACTGTTAACACGTCCCCCCTTAGTCTTCTCTTTCCTAGACAAACAAACCCAGCCCTTTCAATCTTGCTTGTGTGAAGTCTGCAGACTTGAGTTATGCCAGCTATTCCAGATTTCCAATCTGGTGTTCACCACAGACTCGGCACTGCATGGAACACGTACAAATAAAAGCAGATTTGCCCCCCCTGCCTGAAGAGTTGACAGTCAAAAAGATTTTATGAATAACATACATAGGATTCACTACTTCTGAGCATCATGGCAAGAATTTTTTTTATGAAGGAGCAGAATGCAAAAGGTATGGTGGTTTGGCAAGCTGGGCTAGGGACAGTATTTCATGAATAGAAGGCAGTGTGGAAAACTACTGGAGACAAGGGCAGGGGAAGGAAATCAGCTTGCTTCAAGAGTGGTCTCATAGCAAATGCATAATAGACTAGGCCCAAATGTAGGTGAGGTGGTGGAAATGAATGGCATGGCAATGGTTGTTTATGGCCCTTTGAAGGAAAGGATGTGAAATCCAGGGCAGTCCTTAAGAAAGAGAAGATTAAGGGGGTCAAACAGGGTGTGACTGGGTATATTGATAGAAAAGGGCAACAACTTTGACTGCCATATTTTGAAGGATTTGGAAGGGAGCAAAGTAGGTGTCAGACCATAAAACTTCAAATTGGGTAGCCGTGGCAGTATAGTCCAGTAAAACAAACAAGGAGTCTAGTGGCACTTTTAAAAGCTAACACATTTATTTATCTCATAAACATTTTACATAGTATAATATACATAATACATAATTTACATAATATAAGTTCTCCATTTTGAAGCTTCTGGCAAAGTGGGATTTCCTCCCACGACAGCTCACACCATTGAAGGGCACTGTAACCAAAAAGGGACATGTCAGGATCCTGGGAAAATATTTATTGGAACTGAGATAGCGGATTAGAAGCAGCAAGAAGATCCAGTGGCAGGATGCCTAGATAATTTGATGGGTGCATTAGACATGACAGAAAATAAGAGCATCAAACAATAAGTGGCTTAAAATGTTTTTTTTGAACAATAGTATTTTATGTTTATTTATCTTCTGGCTTCTGAGCCAGTAGCCAAAACTTGAGTCATGTTTTCATGTTTCCCTACAACCACAAGTAGAACCACATATTTGTAATAAAAGATGAGATTCTTAGGCAATCTGTTAGCCCCTGCAGCTGGGACTTTACGAAGAGCACCAAATCTCATTAGACTCACCATCAAGCAGAGCTGGGAACACTGAAATTGCAGTGAAAGTTTTTGCATAAGGAACATCTGTCCACCAGCAATGAAGACAAGGTCAGGAACTCTTTTCAGGTATTTAAAGCATTTATATGTTTGTCAATTTCCAAAGGGATAGCCGTGTTAGTCTAGTCCAGCAAAAAAACAAGGAGTCGTGTGGCACTTTACGACTAACAGATTTATTTTTCGCATGAGCTTTCGTGGGAGAAAATCCCACTCCGTCAGATGCTTCGAAGATGGGTGAACTTACAAAATGGAATGAAAATAAATACAAGGGGGTGTAAAACATAGGATCAGGTCATACAGCAACAGCAAATCAGAGCATTTGTTATGTTCAAACCATGGGAAGCCTGAAGTCAAATTACCTTTTGTAATGGGAAAAGAACCCATAGTCTTGATTAAGTCCTGCTTTCACAGAATTTAGCTTGCATATTAATCTGAGTTCAGCTGTTTCTCTTTGAAGTCTTGATGTCCCAGCCACATCTCTCACGACAGTTGTTAACAAATCATTTGTCGAGTGATTAGAAAGATGGAAGTGCTCAGCAACTGGTTTCTTTGTTCTGTGATTTCTGATATCAGCTCTGTGTTCATTAATCCTTTTGCGCAGCGATCGTCCTGTTTGTCCAATGTATAAGGTGTTGGGGCATTTCTTGCACATGATGGCATAGACCACATTAGTAGATGAGCAGGTAAATGAGCCTTAGATGGAGTAGCAGGCTTGATTAGGACCTATGATAGTATCTGTTGTGCAGATATGTGGGCAGACTTCAAAGAGAAACAGCTGAACTTGAATTAATATGCAAGCTAAATTCTGTGAAAGCAGGACTTAATCGAGACTATGGGTTCTTTTCCCATTACAAAAGGTAATTTGACTTCAGTCTTCCCATGGTTTGAACCTAACAAATGTTCTGATTTGCTGTTACTTTATGACCTGATCCTATGTTTCACACCCCCTTGCATTTATTTTCATTCCATTTTGTAAATTCACCCATCTTCGAAGCATCTGATGAAGTGGGATTTTCTCCCATGAAAGCTCATGCAAAAAATAAATCTGTTAGTCTTAAAGTGCCACATAACTCCTTGTTTTTTTATAAGTTTGGTCACTGTTGATCTGGTGGACTGGCACTTGTGACATAAAGATGAATGTTTCCTTTATTTTATTTTTCTGCTTGTTTGTGATAGAGCAGCACTAAGAGAATGTCTTCAGAGCTTGCAGAATGAGACTCTCACCCTGGGTTGACAGAACTGGATGAGCCTGGCTCATGCTGGGGCTATAAAAATATCTTTATAGACAGCACTTGGAATCTGTGCCCAGAGGCAGCCTGAGGCAATTAGGGGCCCTAGGCAAAGGCCCATTGTGGGTCCCCCTAAAGGGCCCCCTGTCAGCCCCCATTTCTACCTTCCCCAGGACCCCTAACCACCTCATACCACCCCCCAGGACTCCTTGTTTGTTTTGCTGAACCAAACTAACATGACTATCCCTCTGGATATTGTAAATTATTCTTGGGTATGATATGTTTAAAGATCTTCCCATCATGAAGCTTGTAAGTTGATCATCTTTCACTTATCATAAATGAGCTAATGCTGAACTACAAAGTTAAAGTGAACATTTTTAAAAAAAATTAAAGACTATGAGTATTAATTAATAAATAAAAAGTGGTAACATTAATGATGGCTCAAAAATAACTAAAAAGCCACATTTAAAAGTTTGGCAGTCAAATCTTAGTGGTGGCTTTTGGGGTAGGCAAAGCAGGGGGCTGCCTATGGCCCCGAGCAATAAGGGGCCCCATTCTCTATTTCATAGACAGAAATGAAAATATAGATAAGTATAGAAATTGTGCCCATCTAGCAAAGCTAGTAGGGCTAGAAGCCTAAGCACTTTTCACTCTTGAATAAAGTGCTCCCACTGCTTCCTTTGGAAGGCTGTTCCATAACTTCCCTCCTCTAATGGATAGAAATCTACATCTAATTTCAAGTATAAACTTCCTGAAGGCCAGTTTATAGCCAGTTTTTGTGTCCACATTGGTGCCGAACTTAAATAATTTCTCTCCATCTCTGGTATTTATCCTTCTGAGGTATTTATACAGAGCAATCATATCTCCCCTCAACCTTCTTTTGGTTAGGTTAAACAAGACAAGCTCTTTGGGTATGTCTACACTGGAACCTTAAGTTGACTTAAGGAAAGTCATGTCCACATTGGGCTTTTATTAAGTCAACTAAGCATTTGCTTAAGTTGACTTAATAACTCCAACTCCTAAAGTCAACTTCAGCATTAATGTTGACTTTATTAAGTTGATTTAATGCATCGTAGATAGAGTCATCTACAATGTGGGTTTTGTTAAGTTGACTTAATAAAGTCGACTTAACAGAGCCCTCCAATCTGGATGTAGCCTTTAAGTAGACTTTGTTAAGTCAACTTCAAGTCAACCTGGTTAAGTCGACTTAACTGAGACTGCTAGTGTAGACATAGCATTTGAGTGTCCTCTGATGTGGCAGGTTTCCCATTCCTCTGATCATCCTAACAGCCCTTCTCTGCACTTGTTCCAGTTTAACTTAATCCTTCTTAAATGTGGGTGACCAGAACTGCACACAGTATTCCAGATGAGGTCTCACCAGTGCCTTTCATAATGGTAACTTGTTTAAAATGATTTAGGCATCACTATTTCCCACAGTTCAACCTAAACTAATTGTAAAATGCTGAATGATTCAGAAGCTGTATTTCCACACTCAGATTAAATCTTGGACACGATAAACCTGACATTAATTTCAAATTCCAAGACAGTGCAAATGGTGTTAATAATAATATTTGTATTTCTTTTGGATTTGATTTGTAAAAATATTTTTACAGTGAAAACTTGCCATGCATTATCATCACTCTAATTGCATTTCTGGGTGGATTACCAGCATACTAATATAAATTATAATGAGTATGCGGCAAATCTTAAATTCCTTATTCAAGTGAAAGTCCCATTGAAATGAGTGGGATTTTAAGTTTTAGACACATTATGTCCCTTTGCTTGTTTCATTTTTATTTGGTTTTGCGCTGTCATTCCATCCAAATGTATTTTATGCTAATCTTTAACACAATCACTTTGGTAAAGGCAGAAAAGTCATGTTGGAACTAGACCTGTAGATAAATGGCATTTGATCAGTTAGTCAATTAGATCTACTAATCAGCCATTTACTGATCAGTCATAGCTAGCAGTGGATAGGTTGAACTCATGCGTTGCCTTATTTGGAGTTTGACTACAGTGTGTGATTGCATACCAACATGGGTGGAAACTCGAGCACACAGCAACATGTCATGTACTCAATATTTCTGGGAGCCCTGCTGGTGCACACTAGAAGTTTTCTAGTGAATGATGACATAGTCTCATTTCCTAGAAAAGAGAAGTGCTAGAAGAGGCAGAAATGTGTTCTAAATGGAGGACTGAGAGTCAAAGATGCACATACCTGGAGGAAGTGGGAGGCTCTGGGGGGTACCAAAGGGGAGCTGATGGATAGGGATGGGAGCTAATAGGAAGATGAAGGAGGAGGAGAGGACAGAGGAAGGAGGGGTCTGCTATCTCTCACAAACCATTCCATCCCTGCATCCCTAGCTGTGCCTGGCAGGGTTGCTACCTAGCTCCACCTCTAAGCTCCTGGCAGGTCTGCCCCATAAGCTGCCCTAGACAGTCCTGTCCTCGGCTGTCTCTTTTCACTGACCTGCTGCTGAGCATCCCCTGACAGCACTGAGCACCAGCACCTACTGGTTCAGAGGATATGATGCAGCCAAGGATGGAAAGGGTGCACTGAAATTTATCGTCCAGCTTCTGCATGATAATGCAGCTTGTAGATAAGCCTTTGGAAGTGAAGATGTGTGCTTAACTTCTTGTTCCTGAGTAAATAAATTCTACTGGCAATAAAATCAACATACTTGCAAAGCTATTACTCTAGTACTAATGCTTGAAGATCTGTGAAATGGAAGTTCTCCTTCAAGCGCTGCTCACATCATTCAGTTACAGGTGTCTACGTGCCGCAGTGCATGGTAGCTCAGAAAGTCTTTAGCGTTAGCTTGTCAGGTCAAGGCACATGGCCAACACCCCCTCCATGCCGTGACCACGGCTATATAGGTGACTGTGACCTTGCCTCTCCCAGTTCCTTTTTCCGCCATCAGCGTCAGTTCAGATCAGTGTTATCTTGTGAAATGCAAGGGCCTGTTTTTTCATGTGAAACTCAAAATGCCAGGTTTCAAGCCATGCTTGGGATGCTGCAAGGCTTTCCCGATGGACGACCCACACGAGAAATGCCTCGCTTGTTTGGGTGAGTCCCACCTTATGGCGGACTGCCCCATTTGCCGATCCTTCAAGTGGAGAACTCGGCTGGAAAGGGACCGTCGCCTCTGCCTAATTTTGGGGACCAGAGCCGCTCCACTTGAAAGCGATCAAGCCACCAGCGCTCTGCCAGATCCTCGATCGGCCCGGGCTCAAGATCCCCGCCAATCTCTGGTACCGGGCTCAAAATCTCAGCCCTCTACAGTACCTCCTCAGCACTGACCTCGCCGGTCTCCCGGTAGCCTCCTGGCTGCCCTGAGTAGGGCCCTGGCTCAAGCACCAGCTCGCCAAGGGCATTTAAACCCAGCTTCAGTGCAGAACAAGAAGAAACGGGCTGCAGCAGCACTGCCTCCCCCAGCAGTGCTGGATACGGCACCGCCCACAAGTCTGGCACCGCCATCAAGCCCGGTACTGCTGGAATCAGCACTGTCACCGATAATGCCACTTCCAGTGCCATCACTTCCGGTACTGGCGGACTTGGCACTGACAACACCTGCACCGATACCGGTACCATTGTGGGCCTCTTCAACCCTCTCCTACCCAGCACCATCAAACCCAGTACCGGGCCCAGGTTCTACGGCTCCACCTCATCGCTCCTCCGAGGAACTCTTGGTACCGGATTGCCAGCTGTCAGGGGGTAGATCATCCTGATCATCCTGGAAGACCCTTATCTTCCCCCTCAGGAGGAGCACCTGACAAAGCAGGCCCAAAAAAGTTCTGTGTCACTGGGCTCAAGAGGAAGGCACCCATCAGGGTAGGCATCTGCTCCCCTCATGATGCCTATGCCAGTGTCAAGGTCTCCGCACAACAAATGGACCCTCGACTGGCTGAACGTGATGGCAGATGATACCTCTTTCCGCTACACCCGCTTGCTGGCACCAAAATCGGATTTCTCCAACGACAAGCCAGACCCTGATTCTACCTGTCAAAGAAAAACAGCTGAACCCATTTTGAGTGCCAAACCAACCAGCTAATTGTTTTATTACAAAACAAAACAAAAAATATGCACTTCAATGGGGGAGAGAGCAGTTTGGTGCTGGTCTCCGCCCCTGAGATGCATTACAGAAACTTTTATAGCTTAACAGCAATATTAACATACATGCATATACATAGGTAAATGTAACAAAATCTAACATTCTGCAAATTGGTGCAAACTGATATTATTTCCTTAAAAGGAACCAAGGTCAAAAGAAAAAGAATCTCACATAACAATTTAACAGTGTCAGAGTTAATACCATCTAAGCAGATTTGATAAGAGAATGTTTAGTATAAGTCAAGGATGTCAGCGAAACTGTTGAAGAAAAACAATGTCTGGAGGAGGCAGGCACAGAGAGACACTAACTAAAGTCCTGCAGGCCAGCAGTTTTTTCACATTATCTCTAATGGCATTTTGAGTGCATTCTTTTACAAGTTTTTTCCTCAGGCCTACTGAGCCATCTGTGTCTTAACACTGTCAGGCCTCAGCTACAGAATTCTTCCACATACCCAACGAAGCAGATCAAGGGCCCCATCATCTTTGTTGCCTGACAAGCACCTAATTGATACATTTGCCGACTGTGAAGGGGATCCTTGCATCGAGCAGGACCTTCTCCGCCACATGGCGGCAAACCTGAAGCTCAAGCTAGGAGTGATCCAAGTGGAAGATGATTCTCTCTTCAATGTGTGCTGTAGAGCCCCGCCGGCTAAGGTTGCAATTCCCTTGCACACTGGCGTGTTCCACATTATCCAGGAACGTTGGCAAATGCCTTCCTCAATCCCGCCAATGTCCAAAGTAGCGGATAAGAAATACTCTGTCTCCCTGGAAGGATTCCCCTTCCTGTTTCATCACCCAGCACCAGGATCCCTGGTGGTCGATGCACTTAATCAAAGGGAGAGACAGGGTCAACCTAGCACCACGCCCAAGAACAGAGAGGCAAGGAGGCTTGACCTGTTGGGCAGGAAAGTTTACTCCTCTGCTACCCTCCAGCTGTGCATCTCAAATCATTCAGCCTTGATGACGCGCTACATCTTCAACCTGTGGGAAGCAATGTTCCCTCTAAGAGGAGAGGGCAGCTGAGCAACTCCTATTGCTCGCTGCGCTCCCTCCCCCCCGCCACGGGGCCGGCTGCGCCGCCCCCCCCCGCCCCCGCCCGGCAGCCCCCCCCCCGCTCCCACTCAGCCCCCCTGCTCCTGCTTGCCCCCTGCTCCGGGCATCACCCCCCCTCCCGGCGGCCCCCCCAGCCCCCACAAACTTACCTTGGGGCTGGAGTGGCAGGGCCCAGCCCTAACTCCTGGGCCAGAGAAGCTTTATGGAGCATGCTCAGATTTTCTGGGCATGCTCCGTTAGAGCTTCTCTGGGTGGGAGTTTTCAAAACTCCCTGCTCCACAGGAGCTCTATTAAAGGACTCTGGCTGCCGGCCGTACGCTGCCGGCAGCCTTCTCTGCGCTGGTGGCTGTGGCAGGCTGCGCTGCAGTGTGCCAGCGCAGCTTACAGGGAACATTGGGGAAGCACTACGAAATCTCTGCTCAGCCATCTCCGAGGATCACCTGAGAGACTTCGAGGCAATGCTGGACGAAGGAGAGAGAACGTCCAGGGTTGTGCTCGCAGCAACTTCGGCTGCAGTGGACACAGCAACACATATAAGGGCATCGGCAGTGGTGATGCGCCGTTTGGCCCAGCTCCAGAACTCTGGTCTCTCCATGCTGATGCAACAGATTATCCAGGATCTTCCCTTCAAGGTCCCTGACCTCTTTGCACCTTCCACAGATGCGAAGCTGCATGGTATGAAGGACTCGAGGGCTACACTGAAGTCCCTCAGGATCTACATCCCTCAACCTGTTAGGTACTCCTCGAGGTCGCACCAGCTACAACAGCAGTTACAGCAACTAAAACAACAGCTGCAACTGCAGACCCAGTTTCCGAGATCTCTCCAGTTTCCCCAGCGCCACCTCAGGGACCTGGACAAGGACAAAGGCCGATCAGGTAAACGGGGTAAGCTGGGCGCTTCCCAGTCAGGGCGGCGCAGACAGGGGTCGGACTGTTGGTTGGGCTGCAAATAGCACTTTTGACAGTCCACCTGAGGGCAGCACTCCACAACCCCTGTTCTCCCCCCACCACCTCTGCCGCTTTGCTCCACGGTGGACCTGGGTCACATCAGACCAGTGGGTCCTCAACACAGTGGCCAGAGGATACCACATCCAGTTCCCCTCAACCCCCAGGGACAGAAAACCGCCCCCTCCCATAATCCCAGAGAACCCAGATCTGTTAGGCAAGCTCAAGGACGAATGCCAGAAGTTACTCTCCCTCAGAGCCATTGAAAAGGTTCCCAAGAGAGATCACGGCAAAGGGTTCTATTCCTGCTACTTCCTGGTCCCCAAACCCAACAGGGACCTACGGCCCATTCTAGACCTCAGAGCACTCAACAAAAACATAAAGAAAATAAAATTCCGCATGGTCTCCCTACCACAGATCATCCCCTCCCTGTCCCCAGGAGTGTGGTTTGCAGCCCTCAACCTAAAGGACGCTTACTTCCACATAGCCGTTCAACCCCACCACAGGCAGTTTCTCAGGTTTGTAGTGGCACGACACCATTACCAGTTCATCGCCCTCCCCTTCGGGTTATCCCTAGCCCCCAGGGTGTTCACAAAGTGTGTCGCAACAGTCGCAGCATTCCTATGCAGGAGGGGTGTAAGAATCTACCCCTACCTACCTAGATGAATGGCTCATAGTGGGCAAGTCAAGTCGACAGGTACGAGACCATGTCAACATGGTAATGAACTTCTGCGAGTTCCTGGGCTTCCGCATAAACCTGGAGAAGTCCAAGCTTTGCCCCACTCAGGACATAGAGTTCATTGGGGCACGCTTAAATGCCCAGCAAGGCACCACATCCTTGCCCCTGTCAAGATTTCGGTCCATTTACACCATCATCATGGCGCTCCAGGCGCCTGGACTGACCCCAGCACACAGATGCATGCAGCTCCTGGGGCACATGGCAGCGGCCACATAAGTAATCTGAACAGCCCGCCTGCAGATGTGACCGTTCCAGCTCTGGTTTGCCACAAGCTTCCGACCAGAAAGGAACCACCTGGACAAGGTAATCTCTGTAACCCAGTATGCCCTGGAGTCCCTCCAAATATGGAGGGACCCCGACTTCACGATGGGGGGAATTCCATTCAGGGAGTCCAAGCCTGCAGTGACCCTGAAAATGGATGCCTCCAACTCAGGATGGGGTGCCCACCTGTCCAGGGGCCTCTCCACGCAAGGTGTCTGGAACCCCGAGGAGAGTCTCCTCCACATAAACGTGAAGGAGTTCAGGGCCATCAGACTGGCCTGCATGACCTTCCTAGACCAGATCCATGGCAGGGTGGTCCAAATCCTTTTAGACAACACAATGGCCGTGTTCTACACAAACCGGCAAGGGGGAGTCTGCTCCTCAGTGCTATGCGAGGAAGCGACCAAGCTTTGGCAACTAGCAATAGACCATCACTTCACGCCAACTGCTGCCCATCTACCTGGGGTGGACAATGGCATAGCGGATTCACTCAGCAGAAAGCCCCTGGTAAATCACGAGTGGTCCCTCCACAACGAGGTCTTCTTCCTGCTGACAACCGGATGGGGAACCCCTCAGATCTACCTCTTTGCCACAGCACAGAACTGCAAATGCCCTCAGTTTTGCTCCCTCCAAGGTTGGGAAGAAGGTTCTCTCAGTGATGCTTTCCTCCTCAATTGGTCAGGAGCCCTAATGTATGCCTTCTCGCCAATTCCCTTGATTCACCAGGTGCTTCTGAAGGTCCTCGCAGATGAGGCACTCATCATCCTGATAGCCCCAGACAGGCCCAGACAACACTGGTTCCCTCTCCTTCAAGACATGTCGGTGAGGACCCTGCTCTGCCTCCCATGGTGGGTGGACCTTCTGACACAGGACTCAGGATGCCTTCGGCACCCAAACCTGGGCCTTCTGCACCTGACAGCCTGGATGCTCTCTGGCTCAGCGAGCCAGAGAGGCATTGCTCGGATAGGGTTAAAAAGGTCCTGGTTGGTAGCAGAAAACCCTCCACTATGTCCACCTACATGGCAAAATGGAATCACTTCTCCACTTGGTGCCGTGATAAAGACATAGACCCTACCTCCGCACCAATTCAGGCTACTTTAGATTACCTTCTTGACCTAAGAGAGAAGGGACTATCCCTGTTCTCATTGAAAGTCTATTTGGCAGCAGTCTCGGCCTTTCACCAAAGAGTAGATGGGGCTCTACTCTTTTGACACTCCATCTGCCATAGATTCCTGAAGGGAGTGGAAAAACTTTTCCCCCACATCCATAACCCCACCCTGCAGTGGGATTTGAATGCTGTGCTGCAGGCTCTGACAGAACTGCCTTATGAGCCATTGGACTCAGCCACCCAGCTCATGCTGTCCTGGAAGGTGGCTTTCCTGGTAGCTGTTACCTCAGCCAGAAGGGTCTCAGAGTTACGAGCCCTATCCTCTGAACCCCCATATACAGTTTTCTTCCCAGACAAGGTGATCCAGCATCACCATCCCTCGTTCTTGCCCAAGGTTGCCACCCCCTTCCACATGAATCAAGAGATCTGCCTGCTGGTCTTCTATCCAGACCCTCAGGTGACAGAAAACTAGAGACGATGGCACACCCTGGATGTGAGGAGAGCGCTCCTAATCTATATTGAGTGCACACGATCTTTCCACAAGACCTCCCAACTGTTCGTGGCAGTCGCTGAATGAATGAGAGGTTCTCCAGTATCTTCCCAATGCACCTCCAAATGGATTGTGAACTGCATTAAAGACTGCTACGGAAGGTCAAACACACCTCTCCCACGGACTGTGAGAACCCACTCTACCAGAGCTGAGGCAGCTTCTACGGCCTTCCTTGCTAAGGTCCCGATCCAAGAGAGCTGCAGGGCCGCTACATGGTCGTTGATACATACCTTCACGACGCACTATGCCATTGCCCAGCAGGCAAGAGATGCTGCTGCTGTGGGCAGAGCTGTACTCAGTGTGGGTAGACTGTAACTCCTCCCACCATCCTTGGGTACAGCTAGGAGTCGCCTGTAACTGAATGATGTGAGCAGTGCTCGAAGGAGAACAGTTGGTTACTCACCAGTAACCATCCTTCTTCGAGATGGGCTGTTCACATACATTCAGGCCCCTCCCACTGTCCCCACTAACAGAGTTGGCAAAGGTATATGGGACTGGGAGGGTCAGGGTCATGGTCACCTATATAGCCGCGGTCGTGGCGTGGAGGGGGCGTTGGCCATGCACCCTGACCTGAGAGGCTAACGCTAAAGACTTGCCGAGCTACCGTGCACTGTGGCACATAGACACCTGTAACTGAATGATATGAGCAGCCCATCTCAAAGAAGGACGGTTACTGGTGAGTAACCAACCGTTCTTATCAATGTTGCAAACAGTTTTACAAGTTTCTAGGAAATAAACATCAGCCCTCCCAGGAGGTATGGGGAATATTATTCCTAATATATCACTAGTGAACTGAGGTGGAGAGTAGGTATGTGGCTCATCCAAAGTCACACACCGTCTGGGCAGGATCCAGTTCTCTTGACAAAGGTTTTGGACTTTAACAAGACCATTCTTTCCTAATGAACTTTCATGTCAATTTGTGGACTTATAATATGTTAACAGTTAAACTTTCAAAATCTGTAAACAATACGATGTATACTGATGAGAGTGAGATATGGCATGATTCCTCTTTATAAGTGCATGAGAGGGATAAATACCAGGAGGGACTGGAGTTATTTAAATTCAGTGCCAGTGTGAACACCAGAACAAATGGATATAAACTGGCCATTGGAAAGTTTACATTTGAAATTAAACACAGGTTTCTAATGATCAGAGGTGAAGTTCTGAACAGCCTTCCAAGGGGAGCACTATGGGCAAACAAACAAAAAACCTAGTTGGTTTCAAGAGTGATCATGATAAGTTTATGGAGGGAATGGTACGACATGACAATTTGGCAATTAACTATTCTTTGACTACTGATGGTAGATATGCCAATTGCCTGTGATGGGATATTAGATGGGGCAGGTCTGAGAAATCAGACTATTATGGAGAATTCTTTCTGAGTGTCTAGCTAGTGAGTCTTGCCCACATGACTCCCATATTTGGGGTCAGGAAGGAAATTTCCCCCAGAACAGATTGCCAGAGACCTTAGAGGTTTTTCACCTTCCTCTCCAGAGGCATGGGCCACTTGGTGGAGAATTCTCTGTACTTTGAAGTATTTAAGCCATTATTTAACTACTTTGGTAACTCAGTCATGGGCTAGGGGTCTATAATAAGTGAGAGTGGGTGAGGTTCTGTTGCCTGTGTTGTCTAGTAGGTCAGGCTAGATGATCATAATGGTCCCCAATAACCTGAAAGTCTATGACTCTATGTGTTCTCCTGATGGAATACTTCTGATATGTAGTCATCATCTCCTTATAGTTGTGGAATCACTTGTGCATCAAAGCCTGTTGATAGGCCAATATCCTTTTGAAATAATAATGAATCTTCTCTTGAGTCTAGTGATGGTGGAAGGGGCTAGCCTGACAATCCTGGAGACTGAAGTCCCATTTTATCACAAAGTCATTAAATTATAAAGTTCTACTACTCAGGGTTTCTCCACAATGCTGCAACTATCTGCCGCAAATCTAAAGAAGAAGCGGTCACCTGTGGAGTAGGAGGGTAGCTAGCTTTACGTGTCCATTCAGTCATTGACACTACTGGGACTGCCAACAAAGGGCTTGATTCACCCTTGATGTAACCTCACTGAATTCAGTTGAGTTAATCCGCAAATGACTTTAGTTCAAGGTGCCCATTGCAAGTGTAAATCATGTAAATTGTTTCTGTGATGTGGACCTACTTCTACTAGATTCAGGATTGACCTCACTTCATGGAAGCCACCAGCCAAAGCCTTTAGTAACATCACAAAGTAAGAGGGTGGTGGTGGAATCTCCATCTTTGAAGATGTTTAAGGCCCGGCTGGACAAAACTCTGGCTGGGATAATTTAGTGGGAGTGGTCCTGCTTTTTTGGCAAGGGGTTGGACTACATGACCGCATGAGGTCCCTTCCAACCCTATGATTCTATGAATGTCAAGCCCTTTGCATCTTATTATCTTAATTGCCTTACAGTTACTGCCTGGTATGTGTAAAAGAAATAAAGCACAAAACACCAGAGCTTCTAAAATGACACTGTTTTTATTATAGATTTACTTTATCAAAGAAAATAAGTCAGCTACACCACGCTGTCAAGGAGTATTGGTGAATTAAAGCCTCTATATCTTTACAAATGCTTGTTTTCATCTTTAAAGTTTTCATCTTTAAAGTTATGTAAATAGTATGAAACATTAGACAGAGAGAAGGAAAAAGCCTATGAATACATAACCTTTAGGATTTTTTTTTTACCCTCAAAAGCAAAAAAAATGCAGCAATTCATTTTTGTAGGAAAATATTTGGGTCTAGTTGATGGGGAGTTATAGTTTAATGGCCTGACTTGGCTCTAATTCAGCTGTTTTGCATTACCCTAGTGGCACATAGCAATTGGGAAGCTGGCTTACTGGACCTTTGGAGGATTTCTCATATGGCACAGGCCAAGCATAGAAGCTGTACACTACCCCATCACAGAGGGTACTTCTAGAGGAAGGGTGCATGGATTAAGTATCTTTATACTTTGGTGATCTTTAGTCATCATGGCAAATGGTCTGAAAGGATGTGAGGAAACACTAAGATGTATATATCCATTTTGTGTCCCTCCATGCCCAGTCTTCAAATTTACTGAGCCTCTCTCAGCTACAGTTTAGGATCTAGCTAATACACTGATCACATTTGAATAAAACCTCCATGACGTTTCCTAGGGAAATTCCATTTGTTTCAGAAAGATCCTGTTTCTTCTCCTATGGGCAAGACAATTTACCTTACTTGTAAAGAAAAGAGATTAGGGCCCTAAAATAGCATAATTAGTATTCCTCCATCTCATTTAATTGTGATCGAATTTAGAGCTAACAAGGTGTACCTAGTGTAACAGTCTGGATTCCAGCTACCCCAGACATTTTGGAACAACTGCTTTGAGTGTGAAATCTTGACTCTAATGAATGCTGTGGTAGCCTCCCTGAACTTTTATGGCCCGGGCCAACCTATCAGTTACATAGTATGAAAAGGATAGTGGAAGTGATCCTGCTGTTTGCAGGAAGTTGGACTACAGGACCTCATGAGGCCCCTTGCAACCCTATGATTCTATAATTGCAGAGAGCTTCATCAATGATTTTCATGCTGGCCATCAAATAGTCAGATTGCTGTCCAGCAACAAAATTCTGATCACCTCTGAATTATTATAATTGCTAAGAGTAAAAAGTTCCATTTTAAAAGCTATTGGATCTCTTGGATGCTTACATATTGTGATGAAATATCTGCCATTCACAGCAGTTAAACGGATCTGTTCCCTATGGGCCATGTCCAGATTCTGAATTACTTATTCAGGCAAAATTCACTTGGCATACGTCTGAGGTAAAAACTAAGGGACTATTTTAAAGATATTTCAGTTCCTAGCTCCCAGATGGAGGCACCTGTACCTTTTAAAAATCTATCTAAATAAAAAGCAAGTGAGTACTTGAGCGTCCAGCTCCTTGTTAATTGAAAGAATGTCACAGGTGTATGGTGGAAAATGAACATGTAAGAGCTCAGTATAGAGAACACTGATTTTATCTTTGTATTCATATTGTTCTGGTATATTATCTATGAGCATAGGCCTTTATAGTCTTGTATGTTGAAATGCATACAGTTTATATTTGGCACAATTTATGTGCCAAATATAGAGATGAACCAAAATTCATGCTACAAACATGTTGTATCCAAACTCTGCACATACATATCCATAAATTTTGGTAAAGTTTATCTTGATAAAAACCCAGACTTCATGGATGCCCCGCTTCTCTGAAATAATTGCACCAATCCCCAATATAGGCACACCCCCCTAACATGAACAATGGTTGGCTCCTGATCCAAATCTTAGAGTATGTCTACACTGGAGGCTTAAGTTAACTTGAGTAGCTCCAGGGCTATATTTAGAACTTATTAAGTTGACTTAAGCATTTAAGCAGTTTAAGAAGTTGACTTAAGCTTTTAAGTTGACTTTTGAGGGCAAGAAGGGTGTTTGGGCTCTGGGGGATGATCCTGCTCCGGGGGCCTGATTTGGTTTAGCTACCTCCAGCAAGTGGCTGGGAGCTGGATCCAGCCCCAGTCCTTGCCGCAAGTGGCAGGGGCTAGGAGCCAGCTCCTGCACCAGCAGCAATCCGGCTCTGAGCTCCTTGTTGCAGGCGGTGGCGGCTGGGAGCCAGCTTGTGCTGCCTGCAGCAATGGGCATGAAGCCTGATCTGACTCTGAGTCCCTTGCCACAGGCAGTGAGGACTGGAAGCTGACACCAGCTGCCTGCAGCAAGAGATGTGGAGCCCGATCTGGCTCTGAGTCCCTTGCCACAAGGGGCTGGAGGCTAGGGGCTGGTTCCTGATACCGGCGGAAAGCGGCGTGGAGCCCAATCCGGCCCCAGGCTGCTTGTCACTGCCAGAAAGTGGCTGGGCAGCCTGGACAATTTCACAGGCTACTCCTGATATCAGGAGTAAGGTAGCCTGTGAAATTGACCAGGCTGTCGAGCCACCGGTGGCTAGTGGCTTGAGGCTGGATTGGGCTCTGAGCCGCTTGCAGCTACACTGGGCTCCCAGCCTCTTGCCAGCAGTGGTGGGGACCAAATCAGACCCCGGGGGGGGCGGGGGGCCAGGCCTGGGCCCAACTCTTTCTGCCCTCAAAAATCGACTTAAAAGCTTAAGTTGACTTCCAGGGTAGGAGTTATTAAGTCACCTTAAGCAAATGTTTAAGGTGATTTAATAAATTCTAAATATTGCCCTGGAGGCACTTCAGTTGACTTAAGCCTCCAGTGTAGAAATACCCTTAAAGAATGGACATCTCTCACACTTTTGTCAATTTTTGATGTCAATGAATCACGAATAATTGTGCGAACCAGTGAGGAAACTACTCTGGGGGGAAGTGCCAAGAAAGGGGGAAGAGAGGAAATACTATTTAAAAAGAAAAATTGGCAGTAAAAATACAAGTGAAGGCTTCTAATTACCCTGCCTCCTGCTGAGAGATCTGTGGGTATGGGGTCACTTTGCATTTGAGCCTTTCAACAACATAGCATTTTCAGGCTCAGCTGAGAAATTATAAAAATAGGAAACTTCTGTGGAATAGCAAATAATAAACTGCAACACCTTGAAAAGCAGTAAATTAGACCGTAGTCATACAGTGTTACAAGAGGCTTGACAATCAGCCCATTAAATAAAGGTAATACAACAAGGTTCCTAATTAAAACTAAGGAAAAAATATCCAAATTGCAAAATAACCCCCACCTTTTTTGCCCAGGTGTCTGTCATTTTTTAAACAGTCTCCGAACTCAATTTTCACAACAAATCTTGCCACTTTTGTGAGTGGAGTCTCTGTTTAACAAGTTAGACATGCTCACCCACATGATGTGTTCTTTCGTAAGGGATTTTGCTGCTTCCCCATTAACAAATGTTGCTAGGAAAGACACGTTTTAAAGGGGTGTTGTCAAGAAGTTAAGGTCATATAGTTTACAAAACCTCCTATTACAAACTTTGTCATTGACTTTAAAAAGTCAGTTGTGTGTTTATTTTAATCTGCATTTCTAACCTCAAAAATTGCTTTGTAACAAGAGCATCATGACATGCTATGTTCTCCATCTCACTAATCTTTAAATCAAATGTCCTCAGTATTCAAGTAAAATTATCTCCCTTCTTCTGTTCCCCCAGTGCCATAGCTCATAGGTTTTGATGCATGAAGCACAATGGAATCTAGCTCACTCTTCCATAGCTGCATTGCTAACAGGAGTAAAAAAGGCAAAAACCTGCTTGTCACTACAGTTAGCAACATGACTAATGCATTTGGGGAAGATTCGTTGAATGAAAAGGTAACAACTTTTCTGTTCCTCTTCAGACCAGAGCCATGGTTCAGAGATTCTTTTGCTGTGTTTGCAAAAGAAACATAGTCACATGCTAGAGTAAGAGAACCAAAATGAAAAGACCTTACTCCATGCTCAAGTCTAATTTCACTTTCCCACCCTCAATGAAATTCAGAAAGTAAATAAAGAGCAAAGTGTGTTTAAAGTATGTTTGAGTATGAATTCTTTCAATGACAGAGATTGTTAATGCTCTTGTTTTCATGTTTCTTGTTCATGTGGAAGCAGAGGACTTACTCTGCTATGCTGTGGTCATTTAAATCTATGTAAAGTGCTATCAAATCAGGTATTACCACTTGCCTAACCTATCATCGCATTCAGTATCCATTTCTCTTTGCTTTTGCACAGGTATAAATGACTCCATAAGGTGCCAAACAGTGTAAAATAAAGCTCTGAGTGTTATTATAGAAGAGTGATGTTCATCAAAGGAAAGCTCTGCTCATATTCGTATTAGTGGGCCCAACCAATTGCCTGTGGCTCTAAATGATGTCAGTTTTGGTTCCATTCCTCTCTGCCTAAAGTTGTAATGTAACTACTAAGAAAGAAGCATAACGAGAAAGTTCTTATCTACCTCCTAAATCTAGCTCCTGTTTGTGTTTGTCTTTTTCTCTCGCTCCCCTTTGCCTCCATCCCCACTCCCAAGAAGGCCTCAGAAATACAGCCAATAGGTCAAATAAAGTAGAAGGAGCCACAGAGATGGAGGAAAAGGGAAAATTAAAAAATAAATCGAATTAAATTAATCTATTAAAAACTCATGAAAGTCAAGAAATGTATTCTCTGCTGATTTAAACCACTTATATCTGCATTCTAAACACCTGAAAGTTTGGAGGCTTTCGTTTTGTGCCACTAGAAAGAAACGAGCTATTTACATTGCTTTTGCATATGAGTTTGGATTTTTAATTCTCATCCTTACCAGGCTCATGTTCCCTTCCCAGAATTTGATGTTTGGGTTGGGCCTATCTTTCGTTTAAATTAGAGACATGCATCATTTTGGTAAAGCAGCAAAGTGGAACTTTTATCAAAAACCCTAACCAACCATACCCAAATCTCTGGAACTTCAGTTTTAGATTGGTTATCCTTTTGTTTGATTCCGCCACCCTGCCAATTTCTGCTTTTTGAGGTGGAATGATGCAGTGCCTTTGGAAAAGCTCTTTATGCACTATTCTCTGCCCAGTTTTGCAGATCTGGAAAAGCAGCCACATTTATGTCTTTCAGACCCAGTGAAATTCACACACCACTGATTAAAACCTCTACTGGTAAGCAATACTGAAATATTTTCCCCATACTAAATACATACCTAAGAATGTAGGCAGTAGTATTGATCTGGAAAACTAACATGCAATAAAGGAAAGGGTGTGTAAATTTATTGGTAGTGAAAGGTGCCAGATTAACAATTTTGGAGAGTACAACAGAGAAATCTCCCATGTGGTTCAATTCTTGGCCTCTCTGCTGAAGATATCAGATGTGATTGCTGTTGCTGGGCTGAAATTCATTTCCTACAGGCCACCAAGCAGCCATCAGATAATAATGAATTTTAGTCACTACCAATATGGGCTGGATTGGAGCCAGGAACCTAGCAGCTGTCTTATTACCAGTCTCTTGAGGTTATTCAGTCCTTTGGAATGTTTCTTTGATGTTGGACAGAAGTGATGTGGAGTGGATGCTACCATATATAAAACCATTTAAATAAAGTATAAGGGAATCTGGCCAATGTTATTCACAAAGGGATGTAATAATTTTTTTAAAGCAAAGCTTTGACCATCTTTTATCTTAATATGACCTGACTGCCTCCTCCCCATCCCAAACTAATCTGCTTTACAATGTTTTTCTACTTTGATACAACTCTTTTAGCTGCTGATTTTTGTGAGCATCTTGTTAATTGCCTGTTTGACATGAGTAGTGGAGCTCCGTCTCCGAGTCTTGCCCTGAACCATCTTACGGCGCCTTACCTCACGGCAAAGCTCATAGAAGGCCTCCATGATGTTTCCTTCACCTGTACAAGCAGAGCACTCATAAAATGCACATGCTAGTTCTGTGGCCAGCTTTTCTCCTTCTTCTGTGCTGACCTGCCTGGAGTGGTCCAGGTCTGCTTTGTTTCCCACTAGGATCAGAGTAACGTTCTTGGGTTTCTTAACTTCATCCAGCAAGTTCTTAAGTGGCAGGACTTCCTCAAAGCTGCCCCTGTCAGTGATGTCATAGACTAGAACAAAGCCTTCACCCCATCGTACATGTCCTTCCTTCTGAATAACATCCTCCTGTTTAAAAAGAAGGACGCCAGTTTAAGGTCATACATTGGCTGACTGGGAAAATGACACAAATCCTTCAGGTAGGCATCCATCCCCTATGCACTTCTCAGTGATTGAGCAGGATGTAAAATCATTTACACCTGAGTGAAGTGGATGTAAAAGCACAACTCTTCCGATTTTTATATGCATACTGCAAAGATGGAGATGAGCACACAGGGTGCAAGGCAGTGGACAGCCTGGCCCTAAAGCTCTGAAGCTGGGAGGGGAATAATGTGTGCCCCTGTAGAAGATTTTGAGGAAGACTCTTATAGCTTTGGAAGGGTTTCTGGTGGTTTCCAAAGTGAGCACCTGCCAATGTTTGGTAGGAGTGAATAGTGGTCATGGTGAGGCAGAATCTACCGTGCTTGTTTCAGTGGGTGTTACTTACTAGCTACAAGGGCTGGTTTCAAGTGGCTGATCATAGAGTATGATCAGCTGACTGCAGGCAGTCACTGCTTGCCACCTAAACCTAGCTACTGTGATTCTCAACTAAGAAGTAAGCTTCCTGGGGTATTTTTGGGACACTGCCCAGATCTTATATGTTCACATAGGTCACTTAGAAGGATTCTGTTAGGCTCCCTGTATCTGCTCTAGATAGTGGCACCAGGGAAGAGTGATAACCCGTTAGGGAAGTCTGGAAATTTGATCTGGGCCAAGCAGGTTACTGTTACCATAAATCACATGGCACTGATTTTATGCAGCCCTACATGAGAGGCTCCTAGTGTCCAGAGACAGGCTATGCCAACACTACCACTTACATCACTGCACCCTGGGGATAGACTGTGTCAATGAAGGAGCTCTCTCCCATCAACACAGCCATGCTGCTAAAAGCTCTCTTATGTCGACATGGCTGGACTCCAGCTGATGAAGCAGGGTATGTTGGGGAACCATCTGAAGTTCCTTATGCTGCCTTTGTTACAATTAAAACATGTATAGTAAAGGGTTCTCCAGAGGGCCACACTCTATGTCCACCTGTGCCTCTATGATACAAATCTTTAAATGTAGATCTGTGTGCAGCATCTAGGTTTGGCAGTCATGGCTCAGGGTGGCATGGGCTCTATTTGATTTTAGTCAATGGAAGTGTGGTGCATCTGCTTGACTCTCGCCCCTTTCTCCCTGCTTATTTGAGTATGAGAAACAAATCTCCTTGATTGTTCTCACTCACCTGACCAGCAGTATCTAGTATCTCCATGGAAACAACTTCATCATCAATAGTTGCCTGATGACGATAGGTGGACTCTTAAAAATAATTAAAAAAGAAAAACAATGTTGAAAAGTGTTAAAATCCAAATGCAAATTGTTAGAACACCACCTCCTATATGTACCTTGCTATTGTTCTGTCATGGTACTTGAAGTAATGATTTTTTGTGTGACATAAAGCTTCCCCAGAGTCCATGAACTGGAGCTTTTTCATATATAGATGCTGTCTATGCCTCATCCTACCTCTTCTTCTTGTAGCTAAAAATCACCAATCTTTTCCCACATGCCACCCCATAACCTTTTATACCACATCTCAGGCTAAGTCAATACTGACAACAGCAAAATTGCCACTGTCAGTGCGATATTCCAGGTTCGATTGAGTGGTCTGTGTACATGCGCTCAATCAATCCAGAATTCACCCTAGCAACTACAGCTCCAGAATGGGAGTATTGATAAACCAACCAGAAGGCATTTCCAATTGGCTTAGCATGGTTTCTAGGTAGTACTTTAGCAAGTTGTTGGGAGATATGCAAGGTATTTTACTATCCACATCTATACACATATCCACATATACTAACCCTAACTCTAACCACAGGCACAGGCTTTGTGTCATGTGAATGGGATCTCACACAGGTGTCTGCAATTTACCACAAATAGCCACAACAATTTAAAAGTTAACTAGCCTTCTGTTCCAGAAATATTCACAGGCCCTAGTCATTCTACTGGAAAATAATCAAAACAATATCTGGAGCATGTAGGCTGCAAGCCATGGAATGTTTTAAAAATCATAACGTTCAAAATATGAAACTGGTTTCAGTGACTATGTCCCTATTTACATCAGGGAATTTGATCTAATTTATTTACCCAAACTGGAATGTGGCACCAACACTGCAACACTTATTTTTTTAAATGCTTTTTTTCTTTGATTTATTTTTTTAAGAGGGGGAAAAGATTTAATCACATTGGCTGAAAGATGGTTGGGATTTGATTCGATTTGATTTGATAAATTCCTTTCAAAAGATCTTTCCTATGTCAAACTAGCTAACAATATTAAAATCAGAGGCAGGCTTCCATATTTCAGTGTAATATAATGATTTTTAAAAAGTTCACAATGAAAATGGTTTCTGCAATACATATTATGGTTACTGCTAGGTAATAGACTGAATGCATACATGGTATAAGCCCAGTCTGATGGAGTCACAGCATACATGAATTTGGTGCAAGATCTTGTAATTAAAAGAAGAATCCTGGATTCACTCAGGATGTCACTCAGAACCATATTTAGCCTATTTATAACATCTTCCAATGATGCTTTACGTACCCTTCACATTCCTGCTTGTTCCAACAGATATTATCTGACATGCTAGTGTTACATATGGGGCTTGGAGTGCATTACTATGGATGCTTTTTAAGTGGTCAGGATCTTAGCTTTGTACACTGAAAGCAACTCCAGCCACAGAGTGTATTTTAACCCCAGGTTGTGACAAAACTTTTTCTATTGATTTGGAGGGAAGAGTGCCACCTACTGGAACACCAATACCACTTCTCTGGAGGTCTAAACTGACCACCCGTGTCAATGCACTTGAAATCTAAGCCCTAATCTACACTTAGGGCACTTTTCAACAGCAGTCGACTGGCATTTACACAAGGCACATAAAATGCCTTGAGTAAGTGCTGGGGACTTCCTAAGCCACTGGGACACACTTGGGAAAGACAACTGCAAATCTCTTGTGGTCAGCTTTCCCCTACATCTCCTGCAGGCTAGGACTTCTGGTGCCAACTTCTGGGAGCTCAGCAGGGAGTTCATACTTGCTACTAACCACTCCTGGAATGCCGTGGTGACGGCGGCGATTTTGCTTTTGTCAGTGTAGACATAGCCTAAGACCAGAGCTGAAAATGGTGTGGCTGCAGACAGGGATTTACTCAACCTCTCCATTATGCATAACCCTTACAACTGTGATAAAATTATACAACCATCTTTGGAACATGCTGAAATCATCACTTTCCCCTTTTACCAAAGGCTCAAAGCAATGATTTCCCTGTGCATGATTTATAAGAATTGCCAAGGGAAGTTAAACATGCACACTATCTGTGGTTTAGGAACAACGCAATTGTCACCTCTAAAGTTCTGGAGATAGGCAACTGATCAAATATTGACACAGGGACACTTGTTTTATCTTAATGAGTAGATAACACTTAAGTGTTATAGCATTTGACCTACAACTTGGAAAGTGATCCTTGCTAACATTCAGATTTATGACTGTTGCCAACTCACAGATGGTCTACATCAAAAGTCAAAAGTATATGATGTAAAACTGTAGCCAGCAATTCTGAATGGTTTTCATTGTCAGAGATTTAAGTTTTATTTGGTGCAAATCTCTTCAGGAGGAATGGGAGGATATGCTTAAAGAAATCTTATTTATTGAACTACAGCTTCTGAAAGGTTTAATGTTCTATGAACTTCTCTCTTCCCTACTGATGGATGCCATCCTCCACAATAATGTCTTTAAACTCTCACCGTGTTCTCCCACACCAAAAAAGTAAATTGCCCTCCTCATTACAATTACTTAAGTGGTGTAGCTGTCACCACGATGGACAGATGGGCAGGTCCCTCCACCAATCAGTCAAGCATGTGTAAGCCAAATGGCAAGTTCATTTGGTTTTGTTTTTCATTTTGTTTAAAATTTCCTAGAAACTTATTGCTATTTGTTACAAACATGCAAAAATTGATGCAAAAAATAATTTCACCATTTTCTAGGTAACGTTAGGGATGGGAAAACAGGGGGGCAAAAAGGCAACAAATAGAGAAGAGTGGGCCTGGATGTGAAGTGGTGGAGATAAAAGCTCCATCTCCTCATGTTGCCTTTTCAATGTCTTTTGCACCTGGGCCCACCGCTCCAGAAAGAGATATGGAAATTTTAGTTACCCAGTTAGTCCTCAAAATAGCACTTATGTGGATCTTATGTAGGGCATGAATCTTGTTCTGGCCTTCTGCCAAGGCATGATTTTTTCCTTGGATGTGTAGCATTGATATAGGTAAGATGTGAAATGTAGATAGTTGTTTCGGGTAAAAATGTATCTGCGTTTTGTCTCCGAGTAAGGTTTGTGGATTTGGGGGAATTTTAATGATACATTTATATCATTATCAGTGTGTTTGTGAAAAAGCAAAAAAGCCTTTTTTGGTCAAAAATTGACAGGAATGAATTTTGACTAAGGGGGTTGAGCCCCTTCACCCCTCTTATACATCCTCCCCCAGGCTGCCAGGCATGAAATCTTGAGTTGTATTCCCCTTCTGAAACTAAATGATCATAGCTTTGTACTACTGTAGTACTTCACACAAACTAATATCTTGCTTTAGAGTAGCTCAAGATTATTATCCTGCTGTACTGTACAGATAGAGGAAATGTGAGAGAGAAATTAATAAAGTGCTTTGATTGGGAGCTGGCATGATCTAATAGATGAAGCATAGGTCTAATGGAAGAGAATTGGTTTCTAGTTATGATTATTATATGGTCTCTTTGAGTGACCATAGGCACTTTCCTGATCCTTGGATTCTCTGTCTGTACCATGTATAAAATGAGCTGGTCATTGCACTGTACTGTACACGTACTGTAATCACATGGCTACAACCAACTAGCTGGAGGATAAATTCTATAGTTGTGTTTCTCTATCCATACATGCTTGAATCGAAGGAGAATTTTGCTGGCCACTAATGAGCCAGCCAAGCACAATGGTCAGGACTGTGGGAAGTCAGTCAACGTCAGAAACACTGAAGTGGAGCCGTACAACTTAACACTTGACCCCAATTTATTATAAACTTTGAAAGTCCGTGTTAACTATTGGAGTCTTATACTTTCTTTAATAGTTTTGGTAATTAAATACAATCATAGACTTAAGGTCCAATCCCCTCCTCAAAGCAGGACTGTCTAAATCACATCCAGTCAGGATTTTACCAGGATGGGCCTTAAAGATTGCTGAGAATGGAGATTCTATCACCTCCCTAGGTAACCCATTCTAGTGCTTCCCAAAATTCCCAGTGAAAAAGTTTTCCTAATATCCAACCTGGACCTCCTCACTGCAACTTTAAACCATTGCTCTATGTTCTATCATCTGTTACCAGTGAGAATAGCCTAGTTCTATGCTTCCTGGAGCCCCCCTTCAGCTAATTGAAGGCTGCTATCAAGTCCCCCCCCCACACACACACATACACACCTTTCTCTTCTGCAGACTAAATAAGCCCAGTTCACTCAGCCTCTCCTTGTAAGTCATGTGCCCCAGGTCCCTCATCATGTTTTTTTGCCCTCTTCTTGACTCTCCCCCAATTTGTTCACATCCTTCCTTTAGAGGTGGGGGGAGGGTCCCCCAATACTGGACACAATACTCCAGATGTGGCATCACTAGTGCCAAACAAAAGTTAATAATGGCTTCCCTCACTCTGCAGGAAATGCTTGTACTAATGCAGTCCAACATGCCATTAGCCTTCTGACAGCAAGGCCACACCATTGACTCATATCCAGCTTCTTGTCCACTATAACTCTCTGTTCCTTTTCTGCAGAGCTGCCTAGCCAGTCAGTCCCCAGTCTGTAGCAGTTCGTAGGATTCTTCTATCATAAGTTCAGGACTCTGCACTTGTCCTTGTTGAACCGCATCAGATATTTTATCCTCCAATTTGTCTAGGTCACTTTGTAACCTATCCTTACTCTCCAGTGCATTCCCCCCAGCTTAGTGTCAACCATGAGGTCCCTGAGGAGTTGCTGACCACATTACTTTGCACCTACAGCTGATCGCATTACTCTGATGGTTTTACTTTGCGTGACAGTGCATTCTGCTGCACTTTTCTTCAATAATACACACTTAATTCTTGCCAGATCCATCATTTGAAAAATTAGAGCTCATCCTTTAAATATTTAGACCATGACAGATGGCCACCCCCAAAGCATTTTTGAAGCAATGTTTCTCTGCTTAGTTTTTTATCTTATAGTATATTGGTACAATTATACTATCCCCATTAATAATCAGCTTCTAAATTGCCAGATACACAAAGTCCTTTTCAAGGAGAAGCAGAAAGCAGACTAGAACGTCTGCTTCCCCTGGGCTTATTTGTGCCATCTCGTTAATAAGTGCATTACAGAAGCACAGCATTTTTCTGAACAATGAATTGAAAGTCATCATGAAAACAATACTATTAAAATGATACAGAGAAAATATTGAAGTACATGATACACAGAATACAAATCTGAATGTCCTCCAGCACCTGAGGTTTTGATAAATCTGATACAATTTCTGCACTTTGGTTACAGTATAATCAAGGGAGATTTAAAATGGAACTGGTCAATGCATTTGTTCCAAAAGAGCATATTTCAATTTCTTAGGAAAAAGTTTCCTCTGAGATCCACTTTGTAGCTCTTGGATCATATTCTCAGTTGGCATCACTTCTCTTTAGTGGAACTATATTAACTGACCCTAGCTGAGGATCTGGCCTCTTTACACCAACATCTTTCTCAGTACAAACTCCTTGGGGTAAAGAGTCTTACTACTCTGAAAGGAGATTTTTGCTTTATGCTTTTAGGAACGTGTTTATAATAGGACCAGCCAATCCAGTTTGGATTAAACAAAGAGCTGTACAAATTTATGCCCAAACTTGAACTGTAGCCGGGTCTGTTTTGAGTACAGATGGGCCCAAATTTCTTTCTTAGCCAGAGTTTTGGCTGATGTCCATCCCTAGTTTAGATGCTCAAAAAAGACAGTCTAACTGGAAGGTGTAGCATAGAAATAGTGTGAGAAAGTTTTTGCTCTTGGTGCAAGGCCGGCTGTACCCATAAGCCAATGAGGCCTTGGTTTGGGGTACCATTGGCTTGGGGCACCATGTGGGCTGGCCCAGAGGCTGGAACCTGAGCTTCTGCCCCTCCCCTGAGCCAGCCATAGCACCCCCAAGGTCAGAACGGGCCAGCCCAGAGGTCAGGCTCTGCTCTCTCATCCTGCTTCTGTGCTGGCCCTTCCTGCCCCTAGGTGGAATAGCCAGCCCAGGGGAGGGCCGGGAGAGCAAAGCCCAGTCTCTGGGCTGGCCCACTCCACCCCTGGGCTGGCTGTTCCCTGCCCTGAGAGCAGGGTGAGCCAACCCAGAGTGTAGGCCAGGTTCCTGGGGCTGTGGGCACAAAAGCAGAAGTCAGCCCGGGGCGCCATAGCCCCTTGAGGTGGCCCTGTCTTGGTGTCTTCTACCCCCATAGAACCTGGAAGCACAGGAGACCGAGAGAGAGACAGGGCAAGCCTGTTTGTGTGAAATTTCCGGACCAGTTTTTAGATCAATGAGATGCACATAACAGGCATTTAAATAACATAATCACAGTGAACTCTGAAATCATTAAAAACAAAGGACTTGTGTGTGGACATAGCCTAACAGACTAATTTTGGAGCTTGGGGTTGAATGGTGTGTATGTCTGCAGAATTGGTCTTCATCTGATCTGGGAAATGTCCATCATGTTATACCCAATTGACCTCCATTCCACACAAATCTAGTGTTGTCTAATATTGTTTTCCATGGATTTGCTCCAACTGTGTGGATAAATTTTGTCTCTCTCAACTGCTAACTGCATTTACCCACTACCTTCATCTCAGCCCTTTTCCACAATCTTGCCACTGTTGGGACCAGAGCTACTTTCTCTTTAGAACTTACCTTCTTCTACAGTATCTCTCTCTGACTCTTCCCCAACTCACATCTTTTGTCAAACCTCATCTGAAAACATTTTTTTCTTTCCTGTGACTCTGAATTGCCTACTCCATCTATTGGCCGTATGACATGCTTTTATTTCACTGGAGTCAGTGGGACTAATGTTTGTTTATACCAGTGGAGAATCTGGACCTATGTGCTTATTAAACAAGGGCTTTTTTAAAAAAATGTTGAATGCATTCCTTCACCTCGTTTTATTACTGTCATATATACAGAGCCATAAATATGCATGGGCTTTCCATTAAGGCAATGTTAAAGTCACACACTGAAAATCACACAGGATAAAATTTTTAAAACACCTAACAATTTGTCTACATAAATACTTAAGGTACTATAGGCTAATGTGGGGTAGAGTTACACATCACCTGGCTACAAATGAAATGTCAATGTGGACCTTACCTGCTGCACAGTAAAAGTTCGCTACCTAGTGCAATTTGATCTATCCTCCCCTTTGAAAAGGAAACAGATTAAAGGATACTAGGGAGCTTTTAGTACAGGACTGCAGTATCCACTTGGACACTTAGCCCTAGTCTACACTTAGGGCTTTTCTCAGCAGCAATTGACTGGCATTTACGCAAGGCATGTAAAATGCATTGCATAAATGCCACCAACTTCCTAAGCCACCAGGACATACTGGGGAAATCCAACTGCAAATCCATTGCAGCTGGCTTTCCCCTACATCTCCTGGCCCTCAGGACTTCCAGCGCCAACTTCCGGGAGTGCAGCAGTGAGCTCGCACTCAGTGCTAAGTGCTCCCAGAATGCCGGGCTGATGGTGATGATTTTTGCCACCATTGGTGTAGACATAGCCTGAGTGCATGCCAGAATAGATTACACTCCAACTTGGTATGAACTAAGTGTTTATATAAACAGGCCCTTGGGTCCTGACTTTTAAAGCTATTCAGGCATTGCTATGTTCACTATCACACTACCTACCTGATTTAGGAGCCTAAGTCTCATTGTCAAAAAGTATTTAGTCACTAAAGAATCTAATGCCCATTGACTGTCAATAGAATTTAGACTCATAAGTGCTTAAATCCCCTTTGAAAAGGAGATTTAGGCCCCTAAATCAATTAAGTATCCTGTAGTTTATTGTTGCAATGCCTAAAAAGCTTTAAAAACCTGGATCTTAGTAATTTAGGCTCTTTGGTGCCTAAGACACTTTTTGAAAATGTGATTTTTAAGCTCTTAAATGGCTTAAAAATTTTTACCTCCCCAAAAAGTCAAGAAATGCAAAACCTAAGGGTTTCATCCAATAATGTTCCATATCCTATATGTTGTTTTTACACAGCAAGGTTTATAATACCAACAGCAATCTGAGCATTTAAACAGAAATGTGGGTCAAAAAGATATAGGAGGTAAGGCTGAATTTCACAACCCCCTGTACTGCCAACTGTCTGAGCAGCCTCTGTCCTGTTTATGCCCTGCTAAGGCCCAGACAGAGAGGCATGTAATGACATCAGAGTGCTCAATTCGCTAGACCATATTACATGTTCTTAGCTGGGTCAGTACTGAACAGCCTCAGAATTTTTCCAATTTTTAAATTTTCCTTTTTAATTGTTCCCCAGCCTGCAAATTCAAGCAGAGGTGCTAGACCTTCAGTGGGAATTATGTCCATGGCACGCTTGAAGTTAAATAAGCCATTCTCGCTGTAGTTATGCCTTTTTAAAAAGTGTTGTTACAGAACAGGTGTGTGCTTTTCAACTATCAGCGAAAACCGACTGAAGAGATTCTTGCTCACACTTTATTTCATCACTTTAAGGCAGTGGTTTTCAAACTTTTATTCTTGGGACCCAGTTGAAAAAAAAATCATTTATGTCTGTGACCCAACAATTACATCTTTAAGCAATGCATCCCAGTCTTTTGGTGATAGCAGCAGGCGGTGCCATGACCCAGTACCTGAAGCTCTGTGACCCAGTACTGGGTCCTGACCCTCAGTTTGAAAAACAACTGCTTTAAGGCATAGAGCAAGCATGGGAAATTTCAGCTGACCCAGTGATAATGAAAATAGAAATAAGGAAAATAGAGCAACCTATTTTGCAGTCATAACTGTGGGCATAGCTAGTGCCCAGTATAATATCTCCTGCTGTCTAACATTTATTTAATACTGTATAGTGTTTTGGGATACTTTATGTATGTAAAGGCTGTTATAAAACAGATTGTATTTTATTACTGCTGTTAGGAAAGCTATACTTGAGAGTGATATTAAAGTAAACACCCAACACATTAAATAAATCATTCCCATATTGTTCCAAGCTTCTTCCTCAGCTGTTCTTCATTCTGATCTCTCACTTTTGAGTCTGACATGGTTTTAAAAACCAGTCATCAATTTAAAAAGCTCTAGGCCATGCCCATCTGTTTCCTCATGGATATTTCAGAGAGAACAGGAATGTTTTCACAGCTCATTTCCATAATACGTTTGATATAAATTCCCACTGAAGAGGAGCACAGTGGGAGGCAACAGATTCCTTAAAGCTGTATGATATCAAGTTGTTGTTGTTGGGGTCTTATTTTGTTTTTGTTTTTTGTTTTTGTTTTGATTTGTTTGGCTGTTTTGAGAAAATTAAGTCTGGGAGAGGTGCCTGTCATAGTACCAAGGGAATGGAGAGAGGTCCCATTATATTTAACATTGCTGATCCAGAAGGAATTGGTAGCATAATTAATAAAATTCACAGATGACACCAAGGGGGCAGATTGCAGGTGGCCCAGCATAAGGTCCCATTCCAAGATTGCAGTAAGCACAGGCTCAGGGCCAAAATGGAGAAGATTTTTCACCTTGCAGACTTGCTTAAAAGCCAGCCAAATTCCTATTGCTTCTAATTCCTGAGTTCAAGAACAAGAAAGTTTGTCACTGCTAGATTCCTCCAAAAGTGACTCTAGAGTCATTGATTTAGGTTGGGAACCACATGCCACTCCCCCTAAGGTTTGCACAGTTTGCAAACAGGAATAAATGTCAGTAAATCATCCAGAGCACTTCTGACACCAGATGATGTGGAACACTTCCTCATCCATCAGGTACTAAAGTTAGACATTTTTAAATTAGCAGGTCTGGATAACTTGCGTTCAAGAGTTTTAAAAGATCTGGCTGTGGTGCTCACTTAGTCCATTAATACTGATTTTTCAATAAATCTTCGAATGTGGGGGAAACTCAAGAAGATTGGAAGAAAGGAAATGTTTTGCCAATATTTATGAAGGTTAAATTGGATGACCCAGGTAATTATAGTCCTGCAAGCTGAACGTTGATCCCCAGCATGATAATGGAACGGCTGATATGGGACTTGCTCAATAAAGAGTTAAAGGAGAATAATACAACTAATGTCAATCAGTATGGACTTATGAAAAATAGATACTGTCAACTAACTTGCTATCTTTTTTTCATGAGATTGCATGTTTGGTGGATAAAGGCAATAATGTTCATGTAGGTAGCCATGTTTGTCTATTTCAGCAAAACAAACAAAGAGACCTGTGCTACTTATAAAGCCTAACAAATTTATTTCTTTCATGAGCTTCCATGGGTATAATCCCACTTTGTCAGATATATGAAATGGAAAAAAAAATTGTTAGTCTTTAAAAGGGCCACTGGATTCCTTGGCTATGTCTACATTGGGTGTCCCTTGGACTGCAGGGTATGTCTGCACTGGACACAGACATACCAGGGGCCACCCTATCCCCTGTCTGTCCCTGGTCTCAAATGAGCTGCTGGAAGCTCTCTCTCTAATCTGCAGGAACTGGATTTCAGCCCCTGCCACCCACGGAGAGGGACTGGGAGCCAGATCTGGCTCCCAGCCTCTCTCCACATAGCAAGAGTCAGATTGAGGCCCCCAGGGCTGGATCAGGTCCCCAGAGCCCGATCATGACCTGGGGTGGGGAAGAGGGTGGGCCCTGCCCTGTAAAGTCAACTTAAATGGTGAAGTCTACTTACAGGGCAGGAGTTATTAAGTAAACTTAAGCAATTGCTTAAGTTGCTGTAATATTTTTTCAATATAGCCTGGGCATTGCCCCTAGTGTAGACATACCCCTTGAGTGTTCCTGTAATATACTTAGACATCTGTAAGGCATTTTGCTTGGTACTGCTTGACATTTTGATTCAGAACAGATTTTAAAATGTAACGTCAATGAGGTATCATCACTAAGTGGGTATATTTCTAATGGGGTGCCACAGGGATTAGTTCTTGGCTATTTAACATTTTTATTAGCGACCCAGAAGAAAACATAAAACCAACATTCATAAAGTTTGAAGACACAAAAATTGGGAGAGTGATAAATAATGAAGAGGACAAGTCACTAATCCAGAGCAAATTGAAGTGCTTGGTAAGTAGGTTCAAGCAGAAGTGTCGCTGCCCCGGGAAGGGACCTGAGGCACCGGCCCAGGCCATGCCCCCTACCTGTAGGCCACGTCCCCTGGCCACAGGCTATGCCCCTGGCTGGGGACGGGGCTGGAAGCGGTAGCTGCAGTCACAGGCGGTTGGGCCTGGATCCCCAGCCAGGGATGGGGCTGGGAGCGGGCGCAGGCAGCTGGGCCCCAGATCTCCAGCCCAATTGGGCCAGAGACCCGGAGAGGTGGGGCCCCACCAGACCCGGGGCACTGATGCCAGGATTCGGGGCACAGGCCCCATGTGCCCAGCGCCAGCAACACCCCTGGGTTCAAGCAAACAATATACATTTTAATATGACTAAATGTAAATGTAGACCTTGGCCTACATTCTTTGTTTGTTGCTTATATGATGGTGGACCCTTTCCTGCGAACCAATGACTCTGAGAAAGATTTGGAGAGGGTGGATAATCACCTGAACGTAAGCTCCCTGTGTGAAACTATATCCAAAAGGACTAATCAAACAAGGAGTCTGGTGACACTTTTAAAGAACAACTTTATTTTTTTCATGAGCTTTCATGGGAGAAAATCCCACTTTGTCAGATGCTTGAAGATGGGGAACTCACAGAATAGGCTAATACAATCCTTGAATGCATAAATGGGAATCCTGAATAGGAACAGAGCAGGCATTTTACTTCTGTATTTGACACTGTTGTGACCACTGCTGGAATACCGTGTCTAGTTCTGGCATCAACAATTCAAGAAGGATGTTGCTAAACTGGAGAGGATTCAGAGAAGAGCCATGACTTAAGGATTAGAAAACCTGTCTTATAGTGATAGACTCAAGGAGCTCAATCTGTTTGGCTTAAGAATGAGAAGGTTAAGGGATGACTGATTACAGTCAATAGGTACCTATATGGGAAACGATTATTTAATAACAGGATTTTCAGTTTAGCAGAGAAAGGTGTAATATGATCCAATGGCTTAAAACTGAAGCTAAATAAATTCAGACTGGAAACAGGAGTAGATTTTTAACACTGAGAGTAAACAGCCATTGGAACAACTTACATAAGGCCATTGTGGATTCTCCATCCCTGACAATTTTGAAAGCAAGTTGAATATTTCCCTGAAAGATCTACTGTAGGAATTATTTTGAGGAAATTCATTGGTTATGGAGGAAATTGAATGAGATGATCACATGGACCCTTTCTGGCCTTGGAATCTATGAAAACGTTCACAAAAAACAGATTTGGGAACGATCAGTGCTGAAATGCAAAGAATGTATTGACCTTAGGCAGTATTAAAAAACAACAAGGAGTTGTGTGGCACTTTAAGACTAACAGATTTATTTTTTGCATGAGCTTTCGTGGGAGAAGATCCCACTTCCTCAGATGCTTCGAAGATGGGGTAATAGTGTTTGTGGCTTGTTAGTAAGAGCAGGAGATAGGGAGGCAGGGTTCCTGGATACATGTCTTAGTTATGCCACTGAGCTGCTGTGTGGTTTTTAGCAAACTGCATAGCCTCTCTCTGCTTCAGTTACTCAGCAGTAAAATTCCCCACCTTCCAGCAGTGTTGTGAAGTTTTCATGAATTAATGTTTGTAAAGTTGTTTAAGTTCCGTGTTTAAAAAGTGCATAGAAATCCCAAATGTTTCTCCAAGGGCTGTATTTTGCACAAGAATTTAACAGTGTAATCTTAAAAACAAGGAGTAAAATTTTGCTTATCCTTTTGTAAAGAATACAAACTCCATCTCTGTAACATCTCTCTAGCTTCACTGTATTATTTGACTGTGATGTTCAAGACGTTCATTAGGATGTAAAGGACAGGAAAGCTGGTAAAGAATATTAGGCATTAAATTTTAATCATCTTACGGTATCATTTAAGTTTTCTTGCTACAATAGACTATAGAATGAGAGACCACATCTTTGAGATTATTAGTTCTCAGATATCAGCTCAAATATAATATATAAAGTACTTTACTTAGTGTATGTTTACATTTATGCTGTAGTACTTCACTGTAGACTCTACCTATGATCCCTCCCCTTGACATAAGTAAGCCAACTCCCTGTCAACCTAATGTTGTCTACACTGGAGGTTAGTTTGGTATAGCTATGTCTCTCAGAGGTGAGGGCTTTTCACATCTCTGACAAGTGTGGCTATATTGATGTAAGTTCCTAGCATACACCAGCCTTTAGTTTATGTGCATTTTTTTTTGTGATAGGTAAAAAACTAAAACAGCTATATTGGCATTTATGTAAATGCCTTCTCAAAGTTGCATATATTGGGCCAAATCCCTAAGTGTTGGCAAAATCTACTCAGCACAGAAGCTGAAGAAAAGGTGGTGCTAGGACATCATTAAACTTACTGGCAGATGGTACTGATAGGAAGTCACACCACTCTTCCCTTTCTTTCCCTTCATAATTTAGAATAGCCGAAGGCTACTGGATGTTAGACTTTGTAGATCAGTCTCCTAGGGAACAATTGACCACTCATGGATCATCTCAGCTTAGTACTGTCTGGTTTTGCCCCTTGGGCCTAATCTACATGTAAAAAGTTTGTCAGATATGGCCTCTGCCAATAAAAAAGTGTTTTTGATTCTATAGCTCATACTGGTGCCCTATGCAAAATAAACTATTCAAAAGCACTTTTATGTCAGCGTAAGTGGGGCTTGTGGTGGTACAGAAATGTGGCAAATCCTTATTTCTAATTCACATTGATATGATAGAAAAATGTGTAATTTAAACCTGGCCTCTGCTTGGGAGTGTTCCTTAGATCTGCAAAGAGGAGACAGAGCAACACAAAGAAGACAAAGCCAGGGGAGAGGCTTTTGGGCCATTTATTTACTTATGTGTAAAAAAGTTACAGTTTCATTTTTCTTTGCTCTTTCCCTCCACTTCTATGCTAAGCATAGTGGGTCAGGACCAAAAGATCAACTTCAATTCCTGTAAATATGTAGTTCGAAACTGCATGGCCTTTTTTGTTCTGGCTCATCGCAAATTTGTTTGATGCCACTATCACAGAAGATCTTGCTCGATATTGCAGTATCCCTGATTTCTCCCCTCCCTGTTTGTTTTGGATTCCTGCCCCGTCCCCCCCCAATGCATTTTTCCAGGGCAAATCTCATTTTGTGTTCTACTCATACTTCTAGTCTCCCTAGATTCTTGTAAATTATTTTTCTTTCATTACTAATATTTGCTGCTCCCACCAATTCACCCCATTATTAGAGCTGTCAATCTGAAGGCATCCTCTAAGGAAGACTCACAGATTTCAGACTGAGCTTTTGTGGGAGAAGATCCCACTTCATCAGATGCTTCTGATGAGTGTCTGACGAAGTAGGATTTCTCGCATGAAAGCTTATGTGATAAATAAATTTGTTAGTCTTTAAAAGTGCCACAGGACTCCTTGCTTGTTTTGCTGAACAAGTCTCACACAGCTGCCCCTTTGGAACTTGTCAAGATTTCAGATTGTGATCCCTCCTTACTGAAGCCACTGGACCAGAAACTCACACAAGTGATCCTTTTACAACCCGTAAGTGAAATCCTGGCAAAACTCAAACTGCCTTTGACTGGAACCAGGATTTCACACATTGATATTATTCATGTGAATAACTGCACACCATTGTCAGTAAGAGGTCATGCTATGGCCCTTGGGGTGAAATTTAACTTATGTGCTCTTTCAGACCTTATGTGGACTCATGGACTCAGTGCCTCTGCTTATGTGGGAATCCCAAGAAACATTCTGCTCCTGAGAAGATATTCTCTGGCCGGCATGGAGTGCTTGTTCTTCTGCTGTTATGGAAACAGGCAGTGGCATTGCTGCCCCAAGGGGTCATCCTGCAGCTATGCCGTTGCAAACACTTCTGCCTGCCTGTTGTAAGCTACAAAGCTGTACCTAAGTGAGGTCAGATAGGTGGCAAACAAACCCATGGTGCCATTGCCTAGCAACTACAGAGCATCATATTTAGTGGTACTAAGACTTGGGGTGGTCCTCTCCACAGAGCTCAATTTCACCTTGTAGGTTGGCTTTGATGGGTATGGTTTTAATCTATAAATAGAGCCAAAATAAAATGCAGGGCAAATATTACCAGTTCTACATCAGCACCTACCACAGAGCAGTATTGGTGATAATTAATCAAAAATGTATTATGGATGTGTCAAGTGTCTGTAGATGTTTAAAAACCATAACACTTTCGTCTTACTGCAATTGCGAGCTTGTTATGGGAAGAGATGTATGGTAAAAGAACCCTGGTGGTTAGACGGCCTCCATCCCACCTGTATGCTAACTAGAGAAAAGCCTGACATGAAACACCCAATTCACACACCCCAGATTTTGGAACAATACAGGATCTGGATCTAGCTTTTGAAGTTTGTAGCTTTGGTCTGTCTCTACCTTTCTATGCACCTACTGTATCTTCTGTGTGCACACACAGCACAATGTTCTGATTTATTATAAACAGAGGTTGATATGCCTCATCCACCCTGACAGGTAAGCAATTAACTTTAATAGCTTAATGCCATAAAAAAAAATAAAACGACAAACACCTGCCAAGAAAAAAATAGAGGGATGTGCTAATTAAGCAACAATGATCATGGTGTAGAGCGGTTAAGAGATGACTGATGGTTAATATTCTCTGGGAAATGAGCCCTGCTGACATTGTCATTCCTAGTAAGCTGAAAATGGAAAAATAAAATCTCTAGTCGTATGCATTTTATTAAGGGTGTTACAGTTTTACAGGGTCATAGTTCAGCTCAGCTGCATCTGTAGTCCCCCTCTGTTATCCAGCAAGGACATTTACTCTTAGGCTTCTGGCTCCCCAGCTACTTCCTCTCTTGGAAGGAGTCACACTCCTCTCTCCCTCATGTCTAGGGTACTTCCAGACTGACAACTCCTTGCCAACACTAAGAATTCCTCAGTGAAATCAAGCTGCCTAAATGGGCTTTCTTTACTTTTCTCCTCAGAGACTGTATGCAGTGGAATTGTCATAGCTGTTACCACGCAGTTCTCTCTGAGCAAGCACATTTATTCTTCAGATGAAAGCATTAAAGAGAAACTATATTAAAAACAATAGAAGAATCTATATAAATGTTAATAAGCTTAACAGAAATTGACCTGTCACACTAACAAGGGCTCTGGCTGGTGAACATGCTTTAAACCACACAAAGGAGTTATCCTGTACAAATTACAAATTTGTATCTTCTTTTGCTAAGAACAAAAACACAGACTGGGCCAAATCCTTCCAACCTTTCCAAGGAAGGATTGGGTCTGTCCTTGGACAGTAGGTCCTTTCTGTTTGTTAGCTCAGAAAAACGGTCCTGAGTCAATTTTAATTCTAGCTATTAAATTAAAGATCATTTCTTTGTCTTTGATGACTGGAAAATCCAGTACGGACAGTGTGTGAGAGCTTGTTTCTGTGGTGGTAGCTATTCTCTGTAAGTGTTGCAACCTCAGTGAATTTCTAACGATCCTCCACCATTCTGAAGAAATTACACACAGTCCTTGCTCCACAATGATCACAAACTTAATTCTGCAAGATTTAGCTTAATTCACTATGTTTCATCCAGGAAATTTCAGGAAATTGCCCTGCCTGTCTCAAAGGACACATACATAGAAATAATTTCCTGTGTGCATTCCCAATGCTGCAAGACTGTCACTGTGAATAGGAGTTCCATACGCAAAGGGTCCTTAGCAAGGGTCCAGTGGAAGTCCCATGCACCGAGAATCCTCATTTATGCTCCTTCTTTGCATGCTGGGCAGCTGAACATTGTAAGTTGGGTTCTGGAGATGTAATAATGCAATGCTCACGGAGGTAACATAAAGGCTGTAGTTTGTATCTTGAAGCTTACAGTGGCAGTAAATCCCATAATTTCCTTTTAATTTAAAATGCATCTTCCAGTGAATTTCCAATTACTTGAAAGTTTTGATGCAAGTATTGCTAGAAATGGGAATTGTCCAGTAAAAATCAGATTCTAGCATGGTAGCGTTAATGGACCCCACTGGATCCAAGATAGAAAATAAGCTGTAAGCATGACTTTCATTGCTTGCAGCCCCAGTGTTTCCACTAAAATCTCTTGTTGCTTAGTAGCTGTGTGGTATGCATCTGTTTTAGTTCCACATTTGCAAAGTCACTTGATAAACATACTTATTCTTAACACAAGATAAATATGTTACACTGACACAGATTGTGGTGTTTTCAAAAGTAAAACACATTGATGTAATTCTTCAAAGAACAAAATAAAGCAGATGTAAAAAGCCATAGTAAACTCAGCTACCTAGTATATGAAGAGAAACCTATGTGCATTTTAAGCCACCAAAGGGTGACTAAGATAAGTTCCAAAGGGGCAGCTGTGCTAGTCTAGTTCGTTAAAACAAACAAGGAGTCCTGTGGCACTTAAAGACTAACAACGTTAATTATTGCATGAGCTTTAGTGGGAGAAAATCCCACTTTGTCAGACACTTTGAAGACAAGGGGAACTTATAGAATGGGAGGAAATAAATGTAGGGAAGTGTAAGTCAAGGTAACACATCACACTGTAACAGCAAATTAAAACATTATAAATTGTCAAACACACTGAGGAACAGCATACAGAGGAAATACAGATCTAACAACAGAACTATTAAAGCAGGCACATATTCCTGCAACAAACCATGCTGCCAACTTTGACCACATATCTGCACAAAAAGACACTATTAGAGGACCTAATAAAACTTCCTAATCCATCAAAGGCTCATTCACCTGCTCATCCATCAATGTGATTTATGCCATCAGGTGCCAGGAATGCCCCTCTGCTTTATATGTTGGACAGACAAGACAGTCTCTGCACAAAAGAATAAAAAAGGGGCAGAAATCTGACATCAGAAATCACAACACTCCAAAGCCAGTGTGTTAGCATTTCATTCTTCCTGATCACTCCATTAATGATTTGCTAATTGCTGTGCTAAGACAAATGAATACTAAATGAAGGCTTCAAAGAGAAGCTGGTGAGACTGAATTTATTTGTAAATTCAGTAGCATTGCTTTCAGGACTTAATAAAGACATTGGATTTTTCTCTCATTACAACAGGTAATTTGACCTCATCTTCCTCTGTATGCCACTCCCCAGTGCTTGAATTGTTACAACTGTTCTTTGATTTGCTGTTACAGTCTGACCTGATCCCTTGACTTACACTTCTCTGCATTTATTTCCTTAAAATCTGTAAGCTCCCCCATCTTCAAAGCATCTGATGAAGTGGGATTTTCTCCCACAAAAGCTCATGCAATAAATTAATTTGTTAGTCTGTGAGTGCCCCAGGACTCCTTGTTTATGGTAACAAGGACAGATACAGTATTCTCTTTAAAGAATGCACATATGATTTCTTCAATCAAACTGCTCCCACCAGAGGCTGCTTCCATTGAATAATGTCCAGCTGATGACTTTTTTTATTTTTGGGTTTGTAATCTCTTCTATCTCAAAGTGTTTAGCTTCAAAACAACTGTATCAGATCATTATCTCCAAAATTAGATTAATATTTAATAAAAAGTTTAATAAAATTTAAGATAAATTTATATATAAAATAAATTTAATAAATCCAAGGACTGTTAGGTTTTTTTTGCTTAGCAGTAGAAGCCTTGGAAGCTGAGTACCTTTTATGAAAGCTAGGAGGGTTAGAAAGAAGATGTCAAAGGATCATGGAAGGGAAGGTGATCCCGTGGCCACTTACTTCCTATGTAACCCAAAGCAAGTCATTTAGCTGCACAGGTCTGAAGATGGACTCTACTTTTGTATGCCTTAGTATTTGGGTGCCCTGTTTCAAACATCCAGGACCTGAATTTCAGGGGTGCTGAGCATGCAAAGATGTAATTACTTAGCACTTCTGAAAAATCAGGCCACAGGCCTCAAATTTTCAAAGGAGGCTTATAATGTATAGTACTTTGCTGTTTGTGGACCAAATCTAAGACGTCTTGGGCCAATTCTGAGCTGTGTCTGTTTATGATCCACACTAAGGACCTGAGTGTTTAAAGATGGTTATCCAAAATTGACACACCCAAAATAAAAGGTTTCATTTTAAAACTGGGAACTAATGGCTGAACGTTCAAAAAGATTTAAGTGGCATGACAGTGTCACACCTCCTAACTTTAGGTGCCTGCAGAAGTCACTGCAATTCCCAAAGCTTGTGTCAGCTTTTGTCTACGCTGCAGGAGAATTTTGGCAGCAGTTGAATGTGGATACACAAGTTACTTAAACTAACTTGCATATCTCCTTTCAACTACCTAATGCCTACTTACTGTGGTGTCTTCAGTGCACTGAGTCAATGGGAAATGCCCACCCATCAACTCAGCTCTATGCTACTGGAAGCGGTGGTCTTCAGGGATCGACTTCTCGATCAATCTGATGCAATCTGTGAAGACAAGCCCTTAGACACCTAGGCTCCTATGCAGTGAATGAGGGAGAGTTAAGTGCCTTAGAATGTGATCCATGAAAGCCAGCAACCTACGTGAGGAGCGACCTAAGCTGGTCAATGAGATAAACTGACCAGCAGTGCTGTATGCTAGGCTCTACCCGCCTCTCTCCATAGATAAGCGCTGAAGTCCAGGGTGGAGGGAGGCATCTATTTCTGCTTGCAAGTCTCAGTCAGGAATACTCTTTTGAGTTAGGGTGCCTTTGCCATTTTGACAAGAAGTCAATGGAAGGGATGGTCATTTGGGACACAGCCTGAGAGAGGACAAACAAGAGAATGAGTCTATAGCCTGTTGTTTAGAGCATTCACTCAGGGTGTGGAAGACCCAGCAACCAGTCCTTCCATACCAATGACTCTTCCATTAGCTATCCACAGTGCAACAGCTTTCACAGGAGAGACTGAGGCATTCCCGTATCAGAATATCCAACAGCTCAGTGGTTCGAGCACTTACCTGAGAGGAGGCAGATGCCTGTTTGAGTCTCTTCTCCCTCTTAAGTGAAGAGGGGGGACTTGAACTGGGAGGTTCCTCAGGTGAGTACTCTCTCCACTGGGGAAGAAGTGATGAAGGAGATCATCCTCTCATTCTCCTTCCCCCAGCTGTAAGCGTGCCTACATACCCAAACCAGTGGGTAGCCTCTGATCATGCCTAAGGCATTACAGCCCCCTCAGGGCCAGTGTCTTTCTTCCCTTCCTTTGTAAATCACTCTCAGGCTTAAGTGGCAGACAGGCATCCGGGCACCCACAGGGAGGCAGCAGTTTGCCTGCCCAGAAGCATAAGCATGCACTTACTTAAAAAATGTAGGCACCAAGTAAGTTTAGGCTCCTACACAGTTTCCACAGGAGCTTTGTGCATTGCAGTGGTCCTAGAAAATGGTTGCCCACAAGCTTGTTCCTCCTCTCTTGCTCCTTCTGAGGGCTCTTTCTTAATCCTTCTACCCTCCACAAACCAGGGAAAGATAGGTGTTCAGCTTAGGAGGCTCTATCTAGTAGGCATGACCATTGACTGCCCACTGAATCAGTCCTCCATAGGACCTCGCTCCCAAGCAAAAATCTATGCTCTTAATGCCCATGGGTCAAATCCTACCACCACAGAAGTCAATAGCAACACTCCAATTAACTTCACCAGGGGCATGATTTAATCCCACATATCATCCAGCCTTTGTCTGAATGCATTTATACCTCTTGATTGTGCCTCATCAGGAATTTACCAGAGAAACTTTAACATCACATTTAAGGGATGAGTGAAGTTTTGGTATCTTTGCTCCATGCTTTTCCATTACTTTTACAATGCCAACAGCTGTAGCATTCTGTAAGTATCTAAAATAAAATGTAACCTACCTAGGGTGGGGTCATACTCCCAGATGAATCTTTTGGTCAGGAAGCGCACGACGAGAGCTGGAGGAACAAAAACATTTCATGTGAAACTTTTAAACTTCCAATTCATTCACTTTAGAGAGGAGGGTCTTTTGCGTGTAGGATCATATAGAAAAGACCGATCTCTGGGGTGACAGTATAGTGGGTTTTTAGGGTAGATTTGAATCAAAACATCAATCCAAACACTTGTTAGTTATGGCAATGAAAGACTTAAAATCAAATGCAGATCTGCATGGAAATGTGCAAGCAGCACCTCTCTTTATAATAAGACAAACCTGAATTTTGAATCTGACCTTGCCCCAAGTGTCTGTGTTCAAAATCCACACCCTGATTTGAATGGTGTCTTAAGTCCCACTCTATGATAGTTCAAGTTAGCAGCATCATAAGTTTTTAGTGTTACTAATATGTATTGGGAAGGGTTGTTTTTAACAGGAATTCAATTTTGAAAGGTGCCTGACTGTCACCCCGGGAAGCTGAAGTCCTTGGGTTGCTAAAGCAGTGGCAAAGCAAGCTCCCATCATGCCTATGGATTCAATCCATCTGAGACCAGCCATAAGAGCAAGGGCTTACTTTAGCATCCAGCGTCTTTGCTGAGATTGCCAACAAAAGTATTGTACCAATTAGGAACATGACCGAGATTCAAAAACAACGCACATAGGCTACTTAAAAACCATCAGGTTTCAATGCCAATTATTTTTGGCTTAAAGCCTGGCTCTTCCCAGCAAAGAAAGAAAAGAAAAAGATATAGGGCCTGATTCTCCTTTGCCCTGCTCCTGCTGTCATTGACACTAGTGAAAAGCAGTTGTAAAAAGAATGACTATTCTGTATCAGTAGAACGTTACACTCTTTTTGCACAAGTGGAGGAGGATGGTAAACTGGGCACTTTGGCATTTTATTCTTGAGGGTCACTAGGATACTGTAGGGATTGGTGTCGGTACAGGAATCTGCTGTGGATGTACAAGTAGATCAAAAAATTCTGTATCTCTTTAACCATCCAGTTTCTTTATTTTTAAGCTAAAGTATGTTTCTATTCTTGTTCTGTACTACAGTAAAAATAATGTACTGGAATTTTGTTTTCAAAGTAATTTTTAACTAATAGCCAGTGGAGCTACTAATATCTTTATTTTTCCCCCAGATCCATATTCATACAGTTGAATATACTGGAGAAGTAAAATAAGTTTAGTTTTCAATTCATGATGGAAAGCTATTCATCTTAGCTAACCTGTATTATATGAGAAGAAACATGAGTGACAAGGGCAAGAGAAATTTATAAAGGACTTGATTCTGCAGGAGTTACTCAGGCAAAACTCAACACTGAGTGAAATTCACCCCTGCACAGAAATGTATCAGACATTTCTTTTGGCTTTAAGTGATATATACACTATGCTAGCTATCTGCACAGGGATGAGTTTTGTCTACTGTACATGGAATTAAATTCTAAATTCCAGCAACTGATGTATTATCTTCTAAGTTTGGAGGGGTGGTGATCAACCAATATAACACCAAACACTTTGCATTGATGTGAGGTGACTATGAACAAAGTTTCACTTCCACCTTCCTAAATATTCTTCTTGAGAGGGTAAATTAGCCATAAATAGTTTTAATTGTTTTTAATTATGCAAACTACTTGCTTGTGCTATATGTAGTATTTGTCACTGAGTGAGTAGAACTACATGTGAGTAGAATTCATCTCTGCATAGAAGGAAAACATCAGGCCTATGTACCACTTACGTCCCACTTAAGCTCTCAAAATAGGGTTTATGCAAAAATATACAGAACTTGACTACTAATGTATATTCCATTATATAATATTGCAGTGAAAATGCTTTTGATAAGGTTAAGAAGGCACTCCCCAGTTTAAATTCCTTTCTTCCCTGGTAACTTATGACTTCTCAGAAACACACAACAGTGAAGGAACTGACTGCTGAATATTGGCTGTGTAGTGACCTGGGAGCCCAGGATTTTAAAAGTGATCAGCAGTTTTTAGAGCCCAAACTCCTACTCATTAAAAATCAGGCCCCTTTAAGGCACTTCAGACTGGGCATCCAGAAAAACCTTAGGCACTCAGAGTAACTAATCCCTTTTGAAAATCTTGGCCTAGGGCTTTTAATATCATAAAGCAGATCTTTTAATCTGATAAATGGTTTGGTTCTCTCTCTTGGAATGAGTATTTCTCAACACTATTGTGTTTAAAAAATGTATCCTCTTTGTCTTGTCTACCTCTCATCTGATGTATCCAGCTATAACATTTCACAGCTGCTTCTTTAACAAATTCAATCAATAAAATCTTCTATATGTGCATCTTGCAAAGAATACATTAGAACATTACATGAGTGACAGTAAGTTTCAATTTTGGATGCTTATATTACATGACCATGCCTGATTTTTTTTCTTTTTAATCTCAGCTGGTTTGAATCTGGTGTAGATGAAATTCAAACAATCTGACTTGAAATGAGAGGATGGATTGAACCCAAAGTCCTAGAAGTGACAATCCTAGGCCATTCACTAACACCAGACAATTTAAATCCTTTCTCCATAAAATAAAATGCACATTTCCAGACCTGAGACAGAAACCCTGTTGCTTGAGCTCTGAAACACAAGCCTTTTCCATTTGAGCTAGAGGAAAAGCTCTGCTGGCTGCTAGCCAAAGTGATCATGTTTATGGTCTTTCTAAACTGCATCCACACAATACAGGGCAACCTGTACACCATTTCTGATGCTACCCAAAAGGACGTCAGAAAACATAGTTAATAACTTTTGTTTAATACAACCTATTTTCTTCAAATACAGTTAGACCATGTTTTCAAGAAGACTTAACTAAACATAAAGTTTGGAGAGGTAGAGGTAGCAAGATATTCGTGAAGATGAGAACATTAGACAAAAGTCAGTTTCAAATTAGTATAATTTTTGTTTAGTTTGTTTTTTTCTTTACTTTTTTTTAAAAAGCAGCAGTTTGATTAATTTTCATCATATTTCAAAAATATTGTACTTTGTCTTTAAAGTGACTATGGCAATTTTTGGACCAAACTAATTTTCCAAACCAAAAGTTTCCAGGGGTTTAATAAGTCTTTTAAAATGGCAGACAGTTATAAAATTAACTCTAGAAATATTTTAAAATGTGAGCACAAGAGCTGAAGTTAAGGATTAGGGCTCAATCTTAACTTCTCAGAATCCCTGACATTTGGCTGATTAATTTCTTGGACTAGTCCAAACTTAAAATGTTTCTCTCTATATATGTGTATGATTTTTCTTTTAACTTGCAAATTATGCCAGTAAAAGCCTCAATGCAGATACAGTTACATCAGGATATAGTGGTATAGCTTATTACACATTGCTGAACTGGAATAAGATACACTGATAATATATGCACTTTTGTACCAGTATAACTGCATTGGCACTATGGGGTTTTGGCTGTGTAACTATGCTGGCACAGTTAGAGCCAAAACTCTTAATTGTAGGCAAAGCCTTAGCCCTGATTTTGAATTAATTGCTAGTTTGTTTGGTTTTTCTTAATAATAAGCTTATATTGAATGGGGAAAATAATCCATGGACACAGTTTTCCTGAGAAGCATCCTAATTATATCTTCTTCAGAGAATGACTTTCAAAATGGCTTCTGTTAATCCTCAAGCTTACTAGGAGACTAGGCTCTCATTCAATCATGGGTCCAGAACTAACAGGATGTGACTGATCAAAATCAATCAAGCCTGAAATTCAAAACATAATGTGAAACATTGCCATGAAGATTCCACAGATATTCAGAAATTGGTATATATTCCATATGCCAAGGAGAGAGTTTTGCTGGTATAGAAAATTTTGTGCAAAAGGCCAAATAATTTTACAATAACTCAGTGAGGAAAATTTCAATATGCTTTGAATTTCACAAGTAATATTCCAAACAGTTCTATAAAAGACCTTCTCAATTACTTCTGTGTTTAAATAGAGCAGTGTACACATAATTCTGTCAAAAGGTAAACCTAGAAGCAACTTTAATATGAAGGCACTAGCAGAAAGCTCAAAAATGTTTGGTGAGTACTCCTGGAATGCATAATCATAGATGGCTAGCACTACTTATTTACACCATTTATTTGTATAATCTCAGAATAGGCACAAAGACATGGTCTGTCTAATAATGGCCAATGAGGGAGGAGAAGTGTAACAACACTGACCACTGCTGCCCCTTGTGTTTATTCATGTGAGTGTAGGAGTTTTTGCTAAGATTGTTTATAATTAAACCTCCAAGAACCACTGAATGTCCTACCTAATATTTATGTTAATATGGCAACTTTTCTTACCACTCAGACTTTTGTAATCCTACACTAAAAATGTTTAGGGTTTAATACCTGGCTTGCTGTCACAAAACCCCTGCATTAAATTGGATCAGCTATCACAAGCAAAGGCAGTGAGGTGCTGCTGTGTTGTAGCAACTTGTGAAAAATTCAGTATCTTGAGCTGGTGTTGATCACAAAGAGGAAGTATGAGGATCTAGGGAATCTGTAACTAATCTAGTTACAGTTACAGTGGTCTTGAATATGGAAATTAAAGTAGCTTAAGCTGAGAGTATAGGAAACTAAGGCAACAGGAAGGAAGTCAGTCGAGCATCACAATCAGATGAGGACTAGGGGAGCAATGTGGGGTGGGGGGCTAGAAATGAATGGTAGGAAATAGCCACTCAAAAGGGAAAGACAGAGGAGCTGTCTAGAGGGGACTCAACAATAATCAAGATGTGGCAAGAAAAGATGTCAAAAATCACAAGAAAGAGAGAGAAGAATTGAATGCCACCACTATGACCTTGACCCTACAGAGTAAGAGGAGATAGCAACATTAGCTGCAATGAAAAGAAAGAGACAGGTTCTGGGGAGTATAAGAGAGCTGAAGATCAATGTGAGTTCTAGTGATGAGACAGAAAATGGGGTAAGTCATCCTGTAGCTGTCTCCATAGAGGCCTCATGCTGTAGAAATAACTCATAGTAATACATGTGGGAGGGTTCAAGGAGAGACGGAGGAAATAGGTGGCACATGGAGAGCCTGATGGATCTGAGTGTATATTTCCCGCTTCTCATTCCCAGACCCAACCTACTGCTTCCCCCAATCTCTTTGGACTGTGAGGCTTGACTGACTTCCTACCTGTAGCCTTAGTTTCTCTTACTCACATCCTAAGATACCTGCAACGTCAGCAGGGAGGACAGTTTATGCACACACACACTGACTCACCTACTTATCCGATGATGATGATAATGATAAAACAGATTGAGTTCACCGTATGCCCTGAACCATGAGGTTTGCACAGGTATGATTGACTACAAATATTATCGATAGTCATCCATAAAATAATCCAGCCCTTGTGTGAAAAAACCAACCACAAGATCTGAACTAAAATGCAACCATGACTGAAAAATATTTTCAAATACATTTAACTGATGCCAGCATTGCTAAAGCATCTATCACTGCAGGAGCTAACAACCCACCATTGTATATATCAGGACCATCCCTGGGAGGGAGGTGCGGGGCCCTGGGTGAATTGCCCTCTGTGGGGCCCCCACTCACCCCTCCAGAATGGGGGGGTGGGGCTGGCTGGCCTCAGGGAGGGGCAGGCCCCTGCACCAGCCATCCCATGCCAGGGACTGAGCGAGCCAGCCTAAAGGGCAGCCCGGTTCAGCACTGCTGGTCCACTCCCCCACCACCACTATGCGTGCTGCTCTCGGCTCCATGCCAGAGAAGCAGGGAGGGGTGGGGTTAGTGATACCGGGCCACGTGCTGCCTTCTACTCCCTCCCCACTGCTCTGGCACAGAGCTGAGAGCAGTCCACGTGGCGGGGAGCGGGTGCCCAGACCGGCAGCACTGAACTAGGCCACCCTTTTGGCTGGCTCGCCTGGTCCCTGTCATGGGGGGGAAGCGGGGTGGGTCCTATGGGTCCCCCCAAGCGCAGGGCCCTGGGTGGCTGCACTGATCGCCCTACCCTAGGGATGGCCCTGGTATATGTTTAGAAGAGCATCAGTTCCTTCAGGAAAGGAACCAACATCTCTGCCCTTTCTATTCAGATTGAAGCCGTTTATGAGAAATTAAATCTAGGAGATCACCACCACCAATAATGGTATGTGGCCCATTCTGAAGCTAACTTACAAGAATTGCAAAAACAAATGCTTCTTGTAATGCCTCTTGAAGGTTGCAGGACTAAGGATCAGTCTGATAGCTAATGGCAGTGAGTTCCACAGATCAGGGTCCTCTATGGAAAATACCTCAATTTCCTCCCCAAAACATTTCACTGCTTGTGAAGTGATTCACCTTTCAGACTTGCAAGGAAAGAAAAGTCAGACTAGACTGGTTTTCCTTTCATAGACACGACACTCTCAAAAAGGAAACTGTGTCCCTGCATTCAACTTATTTGAAGTCAGTTGTGTTGCACAGAGTTTAAGAAAGGGTCGAATCTGTCCCATCATTCTCACTCACTCACGTTCAGACCTCCTGCCAAGTTATCTTGGAAAAGAAATGCGAGACTCTGTCAAATTCATCCCCAGTGTAACTCTGCTGAAGGCAATGAAGTTACATCAGGAATTAATCTGGCATTTGGGCTCAGATTTGCAAAGCCAGCTAGAGGAGTTAGCTACACAGGTAATTAATTTCAGTGGGAGTTGTGTGACTTAGTCCCCTCTTCAGCTTCCAAAATCTCAACCCATATCCTTTGGCCCATTATATTAAATCATCCAGTTGTACTTAGATATGTGCTTGGATTTAGTGACATACAAACAGCTTCTGCTAAATTTAAAATCTGTCTGAATATGTCTTCACAAATTTATTATCTTGCCAGCTAATACAAGCTGGACTTTTAGTTGGGGAGAGAAAATGGAATCAGAATTTCTGTTTTGTTTTTTAAAGAATTTAGCACTGCACTTGAAAAATAACATTCTTCCTCAGTGAAATAATTGATGAATGAAGATTCTTTTATACAATAAGAGTTTAAAGTCCTGAAGATGGCCTTAAAGGAATCACATTATTTAAAACATCAGGAAGGCTATTATTGTTGTATGTTATAATGATATGGCATCTTTAAACCATATTTGGTAAAGAGAAGCCAGTGTGGTTCTAACTTATTGTTATAATGATCCAAAGGCACTTTTTAAAACTAAGACACTTGTTTTTAAAAACTCTTCGTAAGGTCCATTTCTTATTTTTTCCTTTTAGGAAAGGAAAAATCTGTCTAAATCTTATCTGACTCACAGTGCATGGCAAGCCCTGTGGGATGCCACCTGCACAGTATTGTAGCATGTACTGTGATAGATCAGTAAAGTGCAGTACATCTAAAATCTAAATACAGAGGATTTAAACCAACACACAGAAGCATTTTCTTTGTTTCTAGAAATGCAGATCCCTCAGAAGAAATATATATATAAATTCAGAGGGACATATTCTCATACCCGTATTGAGTAAACAGATCTAGCCCAGCTTTGTGGCTCTGGATTGTCTTTGTTCTGACATTCTCTCAGATAAGTCAAAAGCTAAATGCAGACTGAAAACACTAAATGAACATTTTTCTCTGTGTTTCTGCTTCTTTCAGGCCATACACTGAGGTTAACCCAACTGTGAGGTTTAGCAGGCCTGCAATAAGCAGAAACGGGAATTTAATGGGCTTACAGAGAGGGAAAAAAGAGAGGAAAACATTATTGATGATCAACCTCAAAAGATCAACCTCAAAACAGAATATTGTCTCATTGCTCCCCTAACCAGTATATTTCACTCATTGTCTTTGACTGTGAGTGCTTCAGGGACAGGGATGCTGTCTACTTTTATGTTTTTCCAATGAGAGCAAAATGAGGCCCTCAATTCTTACCAAAGCTCTGATGATTTAAACAAGACAAATAATAATAGCAAATTCGGAGAGATTTGGATTGGCTTGCTGTGTGTCAAGAACTTCTGTGCTGGGTTCCCCCCCCCCTTGGGAGATGGTGTTGCTCAAGGTCACTGTCAATTGGTGGGCTCCCTCCCCAGTTCAGGAAGTCTCTCTTTCAGGCCTTTACCTTAGGGCACAGTTTATTATTCAAGCATAAAAGCGACAAAATGACTTATAACAAGGTTTTTTTCCTCCTGTCCACAGCCAGCTATATGGACTCAAAGGCTTTCCCCTTGCATTTCTGTCCAAACTGGAAAGATGACATACAAATCCTCCCTTTAAATCCCTGCTGAACTGTGCAACAGGTAGGCAACTCTTACCTGTTACCTGGCTGTTTTGCCCTTGCATTATCATCTGAGGAGTTAACCCAAGCATACCAGTTTGGCTATGATTGTATTAGATCTCAAACTAATCTAGAGATGAACTCAAAACTAGCCATCACGATGATTCAACTACCCCTGAACTGTGAAAGGGGTTTGTGAAGGATTGGCATTCCAGCCTCAGGTCTGAATCTGAATTGTACAGTTGTTCCCCAGATATATAAGGGACCGGTATCCAACACTGAATCACCTCCAAGTTTTGAGATATTTTAAGTATGGATTGTAGGCTTGTATCTTGGGCCCATCTTTTGGCTAACCAGGGTTGGACATGGCGAATGCTTGGAGGGCAGAATGTCAGGCAATGCCTGGAGAACTGCAGGAAATCAGCAGTATGGTAGGTTGCTGTCCAAGAGAATTAATGGAGAAGCAATGATCCAGCTGAGTGATAGGATTCAGTGGGCTCTGGTAGATGAAATATAAAGCTATGATTCTGAGCATTTGTGTTCAATAATAAGCCCAGGGCAGTCTTCACATGGTCTCAGTGGGAACTTACAGAATGGGAGGAAAATAAATGCAGGGAAGTGTTAAGTCATAGGATCAGATTACTGTACCAGTTGCTGTAACAGTATGTCCTGATCCTATGACTTATACTTCTCTGCATTTATTTTCCTCCCATTCTGTAAGTTCCTCATCTTCAAAGCGTCTGATGAAGTGGGATTTTCTCCCAGGAAAGCACATACAATAAATAAATGTATTAGTCTTTAAAAGTGCCATGGTCCTCCATGCTTTTTATAGAAATATAAGATATCCACTCACTGCCTTTTTATTTTCAGAACTATAACACAGTAAAGATAATCATTCTGATTTAAGACAGCTGGAATATATGAAAGCTATTTATGAAAACTTTCATCAATTATCCCACACTGATGTTAATTTTACTTATTTTTTTATCCTATTGCTAGTGTGGCAAAATGTCATAACAAAATAAACAGATTTTCAATATTACTTGAAAGAATGAACCTATTTTCTAAATTAGACAATAAAACAATAATTCACTCCATACTTACTGAGGAAAAAGAAATTGCAGTAATAGTCTACCACGTACCATCTGTATTAAAAAGTGTTTTTATCAAATATGAACAGGAGGTACAGTTTATGTTACATCAGCTCTAGCCTATCGCAAGTTGTTCTAGTATAAAGTTGTTTGGCTTACAGAGCTCCTCTAATCTTACAGGTAAATGACCAGATCGATATGTTACAGTGGTTCTAAAGATTTAAAAATATAGTATGTAATCTCTAGGCTTCTACCATTCCTTCACTCCTGCCTTCCTGTATATCTTATGTTACCCTTCTGAAAAGGCTAAACTTCCTGGTGGGGTTTCACTAACATCCATGATTTTCTAAAACTTATTTTTAATGGTTGCAGCCTGCAGTTCCTTTTTTCTGGACTGGAATCTTCTTTTGGTAGGTGTTGAGAAAAGCAGATCCCTTTTTTACATATATAAAAATAGTCAAAACCCCAGTTTTTCTTTTGAGAAAAGCTTCAACCGAAAAACTTCGACCAGCTCTAGTGCTGATTTTTCCAGAAAGATTCCTACTTTATTCAGCAGGTCACATTCATTCTGTCCCCATTATAGCAGAAAAGCACAAAGGATCTGCCATATTCAGAATGGCAGAACAAAATCACAGTTATTGTCTGATCCTACAGCTGGTCAAAAATCTTCCATTGACTTTTTTTTTGGCTGAAAATAGCTTTTCAACCAAATGGAAATTTTCTGTGGGGAAAAAATCAATTTTTGTCTCTTTTTTTGGCGCTGTCTCTTTCCAAAATGAAAAGGTTCAGTAGAAAAAAGAGTATCATTTATCAAAAACAATTTTGTGTGATTATAAAGACCAAAACATAAGACTGATCTTTCTTTTGCTCTAGTATCCTACCTATAAGCTAGCAGAAATCCACATCAAAGTAGAAATCTACTTGTACCATTAAATATCTGCCTGTGTTGTATAGAGAGGGGGAGGATGCCTTTCCCTGGCTGCAATATTCCAAGATAATGGTGCTGGTATTTAGAGTCTAAACGAGCTATGTTCAGCACAAGACCTGGCAAGATGGTTCAAAGTTGGCTTCACTCCATCTTTGCAGATCCTGGATTGTTGGTGTAGCCTGAGACTGGTTTGGTTCCCAGGGCAAATGAGAAGCAGACTTGTATCCAATTGCTCACAACTGTTCAATGGGACTGTTCTGGCAATTATGAGCAGAACAAGCAATTTTGTCACACAGTCTCTTCCCCTAAATTGGGAGCTGTGAGATGGGTTGGTGTACAGCTTTTGTGGTTCTATGCCATCTGATTCTTTGGCAACTAATTAGGATTATATTCCAGCCCTCCTAGAAATTTGTTATATCATGTCCTTGAACAAGAGAGAAATTAAGAAGGAATTCTCTCTCACATGGATGTTTCTTAGAATTAGTTGTGAATATGAAGATGGCTGGGAACTTGGGAAGAAGTGGTCATAATCTGATAGAATTTAAGATCCTAAGGAAAGGAGGCCATGAGAACAGCAAAACAAGGACATTGGACTTCAAAAGGCAGACTTCAATGAGGTCAGAGAAATCACACACAAGATCCTATGGAGAGACCAATCAGAAGGGGGCAAAGGAGTCAAAGGGGGCTGGCAGTTCCTAAAAGATGTAATACTAGAGATTTGACATCAAGCTATGTCACTGCAGAGGAAAGATAAGAAGAGCCATAGGAGGCCAATGAGGCTGCGTAAGGAGCTTTTTAGTTACCTAAAAACCACAAAGGATGTATACAGAAAATGGAAAGAGGAACATGTCACTTAGGAAATATACATGGGAATAGAACAAAGGTTGAGGGACAAAATCAGGTAAGTCAAAGTAAGAAAAAAGTTACAGCTGGTAAGAAATGTTAAACAAGAAAGGACTGTAAAAAAATAAAGTTCAAGGGTGGTGTGGCTCAACTGCTCAGAGGAGAAAGTGAGCTGGTAACAGAAGATTTGATAAGAAGGCAGAGCTTTTCAATACCTATTTTGCTTGTCTTCTCACAAAAAAATACTTTGTCTTCTCTCAAATGACTAAGGAAGTTATCATAGAAAATAAAAGGAAGAGATGTTGATCAGGGTAAGTAAAGACTATGACAATGATCTTCTAACTATTTGGAATGAATCTGATTCAGCAGGGCCTGATGCTATTCACTCCAAGGTGCTCAAAAAAATTAGCTGAAAAAATCTTGGTGCCATTGGCAGTAATATTTGCAAATTCATATATGACAGGAAAGATCTCAGAAGACTGAAGAAGGGCTATTATATTGCCCATCTTTAAAAAGACCTTGATATCTTGGAATCTAGTAGAGCAATATATAAAACCTTTGATTTGCAAATACCTGGAGGATAAAATAATGATCACTAGCAGTCAGCATGGATTTACTAAGCACAAATCGTTGAACCAAGCTCATTTCCTTCTTTGACAATTTCACTGACTTGGTGAATGGGGGAATGCAGTGGACATAGTACAAATGTACTTTAGAAAGTCTATCGATACAGTCTCAGATGACATTCTCAGAAGTAAGCTGGAGAAAAGTGGGCTTGGCAGAACTATATGGCTAAGTGGATGCAAAACTGGTTAAACAATGGCAAACTAAGAGTAGCCATTAATGGCATGATGTCAGATTGGAGGGAGGTCTCAAGTGGGGTTCCACAGGGATCAGTTCTGGATCCTGTGTTATTTTATATCTTTATTAGTGACCTGGATGTTGAAATAGAGAGCATATTTTAAAATATGCAGATGACACAAAGCTAGAGGCAATTGCAAATAGTTCAGAGGATAGAACTAACATTCAAAGGGATATTGATAAATTGGAGAACTGAGCTATAGATCACAAAATGAAATTTATCAGAGACAAATGTAAAGTGCTACACCCGGGGGGGGCAACAAATGCACAAATACAGAATGGAAATAACTGATCTGGCAGCAGCACTGCTGAGAAGGATCTAGAAATTAGTAGATCACAACCTCAACATGAGTCAACAATGCAATACTATTGCCACCCCCCCAAAGGAAATGTGTTGCATTAACAAAGCTATAGCTCAGAAGGTAGTAGTACCAGTTTTTTCAGCAACCACATCTGAGTTACTGTGTCCAATTTTGGCCACAGGTGTATAGAAAGGATGTAAAGAAATTGGAAAGGTATAGAGTTGAGTAACAAAGAGATCACTGGGGTGGAATGCAGGTCATGTGAGAAAAGGCTGAAGGAACTGGATATGTTTTATTTGGAAAAGAGGAGATTGGGATGGGGGGGCATGATAGCAATCTTCAAATATTTGAATTGGTGCTATGAAAAAAGATGGAAAAAATTGTTTTCTCTTGCCAGAGAAGGCAGGACAAGAGGCAATGATGATCATGACAAGACAACCCACATGGCACCTTCTAACCCTATGGTTTATGATACAAAGTCTCCTAGGCCACCTTCTGGAGTGGTGCAGTTTATGCTAGATAATCAGAAATAGGCTCTTGGATTGTAACCATATTTTGCATTCTTTCTGAATTAAGCTGGTAGGTGACAGTGTGCCATACCCATGCTCCTTTGCTGGCCTAGTTCTACCTGTATCTGCAGAATTTAAGTTTCCTTGAGGATCCAGCTTTCAAGGGATACAGAGTCCTTATGTCCCATTAAAATTAACTGCAATTGGAGGCAGGATCATACCCTACTTTTCTATTTTTCATGGAGCCTTCTGAATGGTCTTTGATGCAGTAGTCTTACTAAATGTGCTGATAGATGGACCAAAACACACTAGTGGAATGAACTGTGTCTGCTTCCATTCATTTCAATGAAGTGTTGAATCTGAAACCTAATTATGGCGATTTAAAGGTCAACATTGCTATATAATTCATTCCAGTTTATTTAGCAGAAACAGCCAGCTGTTTTTTACTGTGATCAGAACCTGAGTAGAATACGAACAGGAAGTCCTGTGGCACTTAACAATTAAAACATTTATTTATTCCATAACCTTTCGTGGGAGAAAATCCTGCTTCATCAGATCCTTCAAGCAAAGTGGGATTTTCTCCCATGAAAGTCCATGCAATAAATACATTTTTTAGTTTTTAAAAATGCCACAAGACTCCTTGTTTGTTTTGCTAAATTAGAGTGACATGGCTACCCCACTGGCACTTGAGTAGAATATGACCATTTTCTGTCCTTAATCTATAGCCTTGGTCATTTCTATATTTCATACTCTTTACCTCCAGTAGCTTCCTTTGCAAGTTGGAAGTAATTGAGAACTTATCTCTACTCAATCCGTTTCCAAGATTTGGCAATGGTTAATTTTTGTGTTTTAGTTTTTCACACACCCCACTGTCTTCCGGTTTTGGCTGGAATCAAACAGGAAAATAAATTATCAAGAAACATTTCCTTGCTGCAGTTAGAGCCCAGCTGTAAGCAGGAAATGTTGACAAGTCTGGTGGCACTTTTAAAGACTAATAAATTTATTTATCACATGAACTTTCATGGGAGAAAATCCCACTTCATCAGATGCTTCAATCAAAGTGGGATTTTCTCCCATGAAAGCTCATGTAATAAATAAATTAGTTAGTCTTTAAAAGTGCCACAAGACTCTTTGTTTGTTTTTCATGAAATGTTGGGAAGTCTTGCAAGAGTGTCAGTCTTGCAAAATTTCCAGCACTATCTGCCAGGTCCAAACAGTTCAGATAAACATCAGATAATTAAAAATTGTAGAGCTGCTGATCAGGATTTCACCCATCTCTATAGAATTCACAGATTAAACTCAGGAGGACATGGGATGGGGAAGAGGGAAGTTTAGGGTAACAGTGAATTTACTGAAAACTGGCATCATGGTTTTTCCATGATTTGTCATGTATGCGTCCCCTTTTATATGCCTGACCCGTGAAATAGATTCTTCACAAATACTACAGCACCATTTGTTACATTGCACAGAGTATGTGTATAAGAGAGGTTTGGGAATCAATGATTTCTAATTATGCAGTCGGTTCATTTCATATTACAGTTCTTGTCTAACTGGAAATTTGAGGCAGATGGTTTAAATAGTTGTTTAGTGTGACCTTTTTGATCTGATGGGCTGACAGCCAGCTCAATGAAACTTGAAAATGGGAGCATCCCAAAGTCAGGAATGGAGAGAAAGACAAAAGATCAAAACCTGGGAAGAAGAGGGCAGGGGCACAATTTTTTCTGATAAGTTGGTATCTATTGTCAATGTATAGTAAAACAACCTCTAATACCCTCTAAAAAATTATGATATGCAGTCTGCATGCTGCTCGCATACCTGATCCTTTTTCCCTCCTCTGTTCTGTTTATTATTAAGACATCCACTCATGCTGCTTGTTTACCACCTGGAATCCAAACATCCTCTCTTTATAATATAACAATTTCCACAGTAAACAACTTTAATGTCGCACACAGAGGATTAGCTGCAGGGGTGGAGGTTTTTATAAGAAACAGGTCTCATTTTCCATGAAAAGGTCTATGGTAATAAAGGACAAGAGAAGAAAAATACTAAATGGGTATGACTAACAATAAAAGCAAAATTGTTTTTAAATGCCATGGGCCATATGTCTTGTTGTCTCTGAGTTGCAGAATTGCAAGGTTTACGTAAGACTGATGTAAAATCCCTGCACAGATAAAAATGTCTGTGGCGTAAGATGCCATACAAATCCTGATCTCCAGAAAGCAATGTGCACAATCTCCAAGACTTCCACTGTTGTACATGACAGGTCAGTGATTAGTGCAGTAGCAGGAGTAAGATGAGCCTATACTAGCACTTGATGATTCCCTCACAAAATCTATGACAGCTATTTTGAGGAGTAATTGGATGTAGCTGGCTGAGTGAAGATAGAGCATCTAATAGGCGAATTGACACTGGATGTTTTTGTTACAATCTGATGTCCGGTTTGTGACCTATATTGAAAGAGATTTGTGGTTTCAAACTAGCCCCTGATCAGCAAATGCTCATCTCACAAAAACCCAAACTGGCATGAAGTCTGAACTATTCCTTCCCATCTGGGGATGGTGCCTGCAGGTTGGTGCTGTGAGATATGGGTGGGAAGTGCGATGGTGAAATTGAAACCATCTATGAAGCAATGGAGGCTTTAAGGCTCCAGGGCTGTGGGTCTGGCACCTTATTCTGGTAACAGTGCTAAATTAATTTATTTTTTGCAGTAAACTGAACTACTATAATATCCGATTTTAAGTCTGCAGGCATCATTTTATAGCACTTCTTTTGTATCTGTAGCAAAGTGGGTGCTATTATTAACATCATGTTTTAAATCTGGACATGCTACCATGGGAACAGTTTGCAGAGTAAACTTTTAAATACTTTTTGGGGGGGGAGAGCATGTTCTGAAACTTGTTAAGTTCTAGGATGTTAAAGTCCGCTTTCATTTTCAACAGTTAAGAGTATTTAGTTAATAAATATCATAAATTTTCTAACAAAATAAAATCAACAATAGCAGATAATGAATGTTGTAAAATCACTGGTTTATAATGTTCATTGCAGTTGCCAGAAAACCTGGCTCTGCATCATTAGAGTGTGTTAGACTTTAGGGAGTGCACTCCAGCTGTTGATTCTGTAATTCATTCCCAAGGGTCGGCATTCTGACACATGTTGAACAGTACCTTACTCTACAGGCGGTCCTTAGTGGGATTATTTGTACAGCAAGATTCTAATCAACTTGAGGAAGGGTAGCAGAATCAAACCCGTAGATATTATACATATCCAATTATTCAGTCCACACATACAAGATTCTTCTTCTCCTTATCTCATTTAAGGGTTTGCCCACTTTAATTTTATGTCATCCAAGCAATGGGATTTCATCATGGCTTTTGCCTGATACCATTAAAAACCATGTTCCTGTCTTTGATTAGACATTAAAGACCCCATGGTGCCAGTCCAGTGTAAGTGTTTTTTAAAAGATCCCATTAGATTCCTATCTGCATCTTTAGGCACTGAAATACCTCTGAAATTCTGGCAAAATGGTGATAATAGAATTTCCCAGCCTCACACTGTGTTGTCAGGAAAAAGGCATTAAAAATGATGAGGTGCTCAGATGCGATGATGACCATCTTAACTACCTAAAATAATGTGCACCTTCTTTTACTGAGTTTGAAACATTTTTTTCCTTAAATTACTTGTATTTTGTCAGAACTTGTTGCACTTTAATGAGATTTATATATGGCAAGAGCCTTCTACAGCTTTCTAATGCTGCCTGAACCAATGGTTTTCAACCTACAGTCTGTGGGTTCCTAGTGTCTGTAGCTGTGGCTAGGTCTACACTACAGAATTATGTTGACATAGGGCAATTTATGTTGACCTAACTATGTCAGTGTCTACTCTACGGCCTTCCTCCTGCTGGTGTAAGTGTCCTATTACACTAACATGATAATGCCATCTCTACAAGAGGTGTGGGCTTATATCACTATAGGTAAGGTGATACAGCCATGAATTACTGCCAGGTCTTCACTCCAAGCAGGTTCCTGGCTTGGGCTGCTGTCTGGGCTCCCCCCTTTCTGCTGGAAACCCTGCTGCCCCCAAGGGTCTTGGCTTCCTGGGCTTCAATAGGAGTATGGCAGCTCACTGGATTCTGGGTGAGACTCTCCCCACTGGAGGCAAGAAGCCACAGGCAGCTTCCTGATGGCCCTGGCTGGAAGCAGGAAGGCAAGAAGTCCAAAGTGCAGCTTGGCTTCTGTTGGGGAGTTGCCCCTCATCAATCAATGGAAATGTTCATAGTGTGGACTCACACCACTGACAAGAAGAGTATAATGTGGACATCAGCCACTGCACTAATTATCCAGTCAGTCAATGTAACAGTAACATAGGTCAATTTAGGATTATATTGTGGACATGTCCTTAGTTTAAGATTTCTGAAGGGGTTTGCACCTTCATTTTGAAATTTTTTTTAGATGTCCACAAATGAAAAAAGGTTGAAAACCAGTGTCCTGAAAAAAGTCTCTAATTTGCTTCTTCCTTTTTACAGGTGCATCCTGAAATTTCCTTTATAAAAATGATGACTACAGGATAGATGAATCTCTTACAAAGTATAGAGAACCCTTCCCTGCCACAATAACTTTAATGGGAGTTAAGGGTGTTCCTCAGCTTTTCATTAGATGAGTTTATTGACTTATTATTATATAAACAAGTATAATCTCCGTGTTATCCACCTGTCTCTGTTTAAAAGAAAAGATGTACACCTTGAACTCTTTTAACTGGCATTGCCTCTGCAGAACAGTTGACTGTTGGGGAACATGGGAGAGTTCAGGGAGGTATAGGAAAAGCCCTCATTAAGCTTGTTATTCCACACCTTTCACTGGCCAGTTTTGAAGCCCACTCAGTTACTCTGTCTAATTTGCTTTTGAACCTGTCAGGGCAGAGCCTGGGCTCCTCCCAGTTCCTGTCCACTTTCTTACAGCCAGGAGAATCAGATAAGTAGTCTCTGCTCTTTCCACTGCAACTGCAATCAAATTCTGAGCGGGGCTACAAGAAGAGGTCTTAGTACTCTTTACCACTCCCTCACTTATACAGCCAAGTAAAAACCATGAGAATCAAGCATAGAGCAGTGGTTTTCAAAGTTTATTTTCAGGACACAGTTGAAAAGACTTTATACCTGTGACCCAACAAAATACATCATTCAACAATGCATTCCTGTCTTGTGGCAGCAGCAGCAGGGGGCACTGCAACCTAGTACCTGAGAGTCTGTGACCCATTACTGTGTCCGAACCCAAAGTTTGAAAACCACTGGCCTAGAGCAAGCACTAAGAATGGCAAGAAGTCATGAAGAATCCAGTAATCTAAAGGGGTAAGGGGAGAGGGCAAGGAGAGCATTGTCTGGTACAAACATATATTACACTTCCATCCTTGGCGACATAAATTACAACATGCTTTTGGTGGTTTAAATGCTGGAACGTGCCCATTTTAGAACATATAATAGGGCAGGGGAATATGGAGATAGTAAGTAAGGCATTCACTGCTGCCTATTATCCATTCTACTAGATAAAGCCAGTGTGACTGAAAATGTTAACAGCTAGAGAATAAGACACTCATTCTTGGAAAGAAAACTTTAGCAAGCAGAAACAGAGGATTTCAAGTGCCACAGAGATTGTTCTTAGAGGATCTGATACCAAGTGGCAATTTTATTTTGGGCTCTTAAGCTGTTCGACAGCTGAGGAGTCTCCTGTCATTGCTCCCTCTTGGCTGTGAAATTTATAGGTTGATTTTTTTTGTACTGAATCCATCCTCCTCAGTTGTGGCCTATTCCAAAATCAACTGAAGTCAATGGGAGCCTCTCCTGTGACTTCAGTAACTTCTGGATCTGACTTTTGTTCAGGACTGTGTGTGTGTGTGGTCGGGGGTCTCCAAAAGATGCCATTCCTTTCTTTCACCCATATATGAAGAAAGAAAAAAATGAAACTAAGGAGTCAATACAACAGCCTTACAATGGCATGAGACAGAGTGTTAAATTTCTGCATTGTAGAATAATAAGAGTATTAACATACACTAATGCCCTCATGAGATACTGATCTTCAGGTTGACCCGGCTTTGCCATTCAAGGCTCTTAGGGCTTGTCTAGGCTTGAAATGTATTTCAGCTGCATGTAGGGTGTGAATTTTAAGCACAACAGTTATTCTAGAATAACTAATGAATAGTTGTTCTGGTTAATGTGACAGTGTCAACAAGCCCTTAGCACCTTAGGACATAGGTCTTGCTCCTCCTCCCATGATAGTGAATAGACTAGACCTTTGATTTCAATGGGTATATAATCACCCCTTAAACTGCAATATAGATTCCCGATTTCAGCAATAGGGAGTCCCGATTTTATTCACACTGGTGTTTAGAAGCAACAGTTCAAATACTATACCAGCCTAAGATTCGTGAGATCACAAAGGGATCCCCACCCCCCACTTACACACCTATACCCAACACTGCACAACTGATTAGATCCATTACAGAGAGAAGGGAGAAGTTAATAACTGTCACCTGAGCTAGGGTACTGGCTTGGCAGGACTAATGTGCTATGTTTTGGCAAGTTCTGTGTAATACACAGGTGTGGTTAGCCCCTGTTCGACTGACCCTCTGCAAATATCTTTTGTCTGTGTCCTATTCTGGTGCAATATGTCACTCATGGTGTTTACCTTTCCTTTCCATTCGATTCTCATTAACCCAATTATCAGGCAATATCAATTTATTCCAGCAAATGTTTTGTTCAAGTTACTTTAATAGCTAAAGATAATGTATTTAAAAAAAAAAACAACCCACAAACCATCCCCTAAACAGAAACACAAAGTTAACAATGCATAGCCTGTATAGCAGTCTTACATTACAACCTCTGTTGTTGCTCTGGTACTTATTCCAACAAGCCGATTGCTGGTTTTTCTATAGCAGCTAGGAGACTGCCTAATTAATGTCAGATGGACACTTTGTAATCAGCAGGTGACTAATGAATCCCAAAAGCCAGTCTGCATTACTGGGTTGCTTGCCAAGGAAGTCAAGGTAAAAATACTATCATATATTTCGTAGGCTAAAATGAGAAAGTAGGGATAAAGAGAAGGCAGCTAGAATTATGCATATTGTTTTAAAAAAAAACAAAAAAAACCCAAAAACTAAACCATTTTATAGTAACTACAGTGCATTTACTATTAATAGTAGAACTGGTTGACATTTTTCTAGTGAAACTTTTTGTATGTCAACATAGTGAAAATTTTTAAAAAACTGAAAACCAGAAGAATTTGGGGGTTTCATTTAATAGCTATTCCACTGTTTCCTCTCCTTTCCCTGTGGCTTGGAAAAACCCAAAAACAAGGAAAAAATTGGGAGGGGAGGATTATCCTATGTACTTTATATTTTTTTAACCAAAAAATTTTAGGGGGGAAGAAGAAACATTCTGAATTTGTGCTTTTTTTTTTCTTTTTGTCTTTGAGAAACATACTTACCTTTTTTTTTGTCCAGCTTTAATTAAGAGTATCACTGTAGCCTCTCTTTCCCTTCAATTATATAAACATACAGCAAACAGAATATAAAGTGGTTTCATCAAGCAAATAAGCTGCACCCTGTTTTGCAGTGTTCCTCACTTCTTATTAAATCTGTGCAAATCTTTCATTAACAATGACACTGTAAGCGAGCTAAAATCCAACTATGCAGAGGACTAGTAGATGATCTAAGCACAACCATTGTGCCACTTAAGTTCTGTTTTAGGGGGTTTAATGATGCCAAGATCTTGTGATGACTCCCTCTGCAGATATGTAATTTTCCCTTTAGGGCCCATATCTGCCTATATATACCTCATTGCAAGTCATGTAACCATCTCAGGGTAGAAGAGGACCCAGTGTGTTCTGTGACAGATTTTCATCTTGGGACAGCTCCTGTGGATTCTTTTGGCTATAAAGATGGCAGGAAATAAAAATTGTCATTTTTATTTACATTTTTTCTCCAGTTGGCAGAGTGATATAATTTTAAGACAAGGAATTTGCAGGCACACATTGAGATAAATCTAGGAAACCTGCATATGCCAGGGTGAATAATGTATATGGAAACTATGTCAAGTAAAAGAGATGACAGCCTCAACAATGGAGACATCATAGATTTTAGACAAAGGTATTTGATTAGTCATCTCATTTTTTACATCACTTTTGTGTGGGAACTGGAACTACAATATTAATGATTATATGAAATTGAGTTGAAATAGATTTAGGAAACTGTTTTCCTATTGACTTGTCAAGGGATGATATGTATTTTAGTATATAATATATACTCGATGGAACTATGAGGCCAATATAATTTCAGTGTTGGATTTTTTTAATATATCAAATTTATAAATTGTAAGGGATTTACATAGTGATTTCTGTTTTTCTCGTTACTGCCAGTAATTTTTCCATGTATTTTCTTCCTTTAGTTTTATTCCGTAAAACAATAACTGGTGAAGTGCCATAAGTGAAAATTTATTCAGAATCCCACGTGACCATAAATCCAACAGCAGTAATGGTGCAAAATCTGGAAAACTGACTGGACACTTTAACAATTGATTAGATTAAATTGGGAAATCCTTAAAAGGCTTATGAAGGAAGAACAATGTGAGGCCAAGTTTTCAGGAGCTTAGCTCCCATATAAATACTCAGGTATGGGATCAAGCCCTGTTGAAGTCAGTGATAAAGCCTCCATTGACTAAAGTGGGGAGAATTAGGCACTGAGGGCCAGATTTTTTAAAAAGTATTAAGATGGGTTTTTGGCAAAAGAAGGTGTTTAAGAATATGAACCTGAATCTATGGTTCCACTTCAACAATGTCTCCTCTCTCTTCAAAAGACAAAGCTGAAAACCTGGATCTAAACAGGACAGAAGTTTGGCTATGTTCAGATTTGCATTTCGCAGCTTGAGCCCATCCCTACTTACGATGATCAGGGGGTTGTGAGAAATGACCTCATAGCATAATTTCAGCATAAGGTGACTCGAGTCTAAGAGTTAGGTCTTCGGCTATACCTGATGAGTACACAGTACAAGTTTAGCTGTGTGTCTACAGAGAAATAAAAATTACTTGATTACTTCCCCAGTGCTGGGGCCACTCTATACAGGGCCATCCCCCAGGCCTAAATTAGAACAAATCCAAAGGGCCAGTCACAGTAATGATCAATGCAGTATTCTGGCCATGTGTCCTTTCCCCCAGCCCTGCTGTTATCAGGAAAGAGAGCTCACACAGAAGTTTCTGTGCTGACTTTCTGCCCTCAGAAAATCTTTCTTTGACTGAGTGATCCTTCTAGGCTGTTTTTTTGCCAGCTATATGACCAGATTCTGCTGGCAATACAGCACAAACTGGCTGTATTGCATCTTCAGATGAGGCGCTAAGACTCTAGCCTGAATTCAACAGATTTTAGTCTTTTCTCTTAATCACAACAGTCATGTAAACAGAATTAGCAGATGGACTAAGTCATATACATTTGGAGCTAACCCCCTTTCCTTATTAATAACATTTGTGTTGGAATAGAACTGTCTGGTTCCTGCTTCTTCTAGACTAGAATTAACTATTAGTATGTGGGTGGTTGGATTGGCTAATTGCACTTGCTTTTTAAAGATCAACATCTTACTGTACCTAATATCAATCAGAGGGGCTTCTGCAGAGAACTTGGCATAGAGCAGGCTCAGTAATTCCAAAGAGGAATAACCAGAAAGAAACCAGATTTTGCTCTTAGTTAAACCCTTGCAATGCTATATATTGAGCTGCAGGATATACTAATGCTTCCTGGAGCTTTTGCAGCCCCACTCTTACCCCTGGCTGGACTGCCAAACGTGGCTACCTCCCAGAGCAGTGGTTAAAGTAGATCAAGGAGGAAAGGGGTCTTGCAAGCATAAAGTGCCCATCTTCACAGGTACCAACATTATGTGGTAATTTGGTGTTGGATCAGCTTGTAGGGGTGGATTTTAGCAAGGATACGGGTGTGCAGACAAAAGAAGGATTGTATCCAAACAGTGTATCCTCACACAGGTATCAATGTACACATCTGTGTGTTAGGATGGGAAGGTCTCTGGTTCTTCCCTACCCCAGTTTATAGCGAAGTAGGAGATTTTCTATGTATGTAGAAGCAACACAGTTTGAGGTTCTAGGGGCTTGTCTCCAGGAAACTATGAAATGCCCCCTGATGTTTCTTCTGCTGAAAAGAGTGATATTTCAAATGGCAGATGTTATAAAAAATGTAAGTCTCCTGTGTAATTCAGCTGTCCAGATGAGAGAGGGAACATGTGTGATAAAAGGGGTGGTAAGTATCTCTTTTCCCTTGTAGGGAAGAAGAACTTGACAACTGATCTGGAACCCCACTTTATTCCCCTCGCTTTGTAAAGGGGTAGCGGCAGCTGTGTGCATGTGGATGTTGTTCCTGTTGTTTTCTTCCCCAGTGGGATATGGAGGGGGGCTGAGGGCAGATCTCCCTGTAGAGAGAACAGTTTGAATAGGAGATTCCTAGCTGAGACAAGCTTTCTTTGCTTGTAATGTTTTATTGCTGCTCTCCTATCTGGAAGCACCCTGGCAAAAAAATGCTGAGAGCCCCAGATATTTTCACTTATGGACCAGCCACTCCTGGTACCACTTCCCCCATGATACCAGCTCCTCCTCCACATCAGATTCCCCATCCTAGTGTTTAAAAAAAGTGTATTGATATCATTATGGGTTGTATTAACAGGAGTGTTGTATGTAAGACAGAGGAAGTAATTGTCCTGTTCTATTTGGCACTAGTATGGCCTCGGCTGGCATATTGTGTTCAGTTCTTGGCACCACACTTCAGGAAAGATGTGGAGAAACTGGAGAGAGTCCAAAGGAGAGTACAAAATGATTAAAGGTTTAGAAAACCTGACCTACAAGGAAAGTTTAAAAAAACTGCACATCTTCAGTCTTGACATAAAAAGACTGAAGAGGGATATGTTTTCAAACATAAAACATGATGGTGACCACTTGTTCTTCATGTCCACTGAAAGCATGACAAGAAGTACTGGGTTTAATCTGCAATAACGGAGATTTAAGTTAGATGTTTAGAAAAACTTTCTAACTGGAAGGATAGGTAAGCTCTGAAACAGACTTCTGAAGGAGGCTGTGGAATCCCCATTGTTGGAGGTTTTTAAAAACTAGTTGGACAAACACTGGTCAGGGGCGATCTAGGGTTATTTGGTCCTGCCTCAACACACAGGGTTGGACATGATGACTTCTAAAGATCCCTTCCAGCCATACCTTCCAATGATTGTAGGATTCACTTCAGCAGCCATAGAGGAGACCCTAAGGAAACTGAGTTCCCTCAAGATAAAGAGATTCCAAGGATGGGAAGCTATCCTGCTTTTAGCAGAGAAAACAGCTGTGCTTTGCCCAGTTTTCCTCAGTTACTGCAAGAAACCACCTCTCCTTCTCATAGCAGACAATGCTTAAAAAATCTATTTGCTCATCCCTTCTGACCTGAGTCTACAACTAATTTTATAAAAAGTGTGTGTGGTAGATTTTTCCTCCCTTCCTATTCTGATTAACAGATTTTAACACCATTCTTTGGAATTTGGAAAAACTGGTAAAACATTCTGGCAATTACTCTGTCTGCTTGGTACTTTAGTTCTTCCTTTCATTCATCCTCTTTTTTCATTCCTTTTTCTCCTTTTCCCTTCTCTCTTTAAGACCTTTTCCATTCACATTCTGTTTTCAGTCTGTTCTTCCACAGGCTAATTTTCAAGATTTGACTTCATAAAACATGCAATTGTGTATGCAAATAGAGTAAATGTCTGCACAGTCAGAAAGGGAAACTTGCAATTAAACGTGAAAACATGTTTTGTTTGTACAAAACAGGAAATTGTATGAACAAATATAAATTGTGATCTATCTATCTTAGATAGTTTCTTCACATGTTTTTTCATGGATTGCACAAAAATATGGAAGATAGTTGGTCAAAAACTTCAACCATAATGCTTAGAATTCTTGGTTGATTTTCTCTAAGGAAATTTCTCTCCCTCTCTAGAGAGTTGGTCAAGATGAATGCACAAGTTAAAGCTTTGTTCTGAGATCTCACTGTATTGTTTCCTTTTGGATTGCTTGATTTTTCTTCAGATGTTTATATCTTCAGTCCCCAGTCCTACCTCTTGCATCTCAGAACCCCTTGCAGTATGTCAATTTTGATAATGATATGCCCTAAAACTAACAAAACTTTCATCAGATGTAAATTGGCTTAGCTCCATCAGTGGAGCTGGTGATCTCACCTAATGTTTCAGGAGCTGACACAGGAAAGCTATACATAGAAAAGTTAGTTACCTCTCTACATTATTATATGGTGCTTTTCTGTGTGCAGCTCAAAACTGAACTGGCCTCTTTTGCAGTCCTATCACACTGCAAATATATGCCTAATTTGCTGTCACACTCTAGGTCTTTTTCAGCATTACAGCTTTCCAGATTTTGTCTCTCCATTGAATATGGGGTTTTTTTCCAAGTTATTTGGTCCCAGTATATCTTGCATTTTCCATGCTGAATCTTCTTTTCTTATTTTCTGAACATATTTCTAGATACTTTCATTGTATTTCTCTGTCCCTACTGGTGTTTGAAACTTCTGCCAATTAAAAGTAGTGCTTGATGTCTTCTTTGTCTCCCAAGTAAATAAAGATGATGTTGGATAAAGACTGGAGCTAATATTGATGTTTTAGAACTCCAGCAGACACCCCCAGACAAGTCTTTTCTTTGGCTACTTTCATCCACACTGTTTTTGGCAATGAAGTCAGATTTCTATAACAAGATTTAATACTTAGCTCTAATATAGCACTTTCCATCTATAAATCTCAAAGTGCTGTCAAAGGAGTGTATCTTACAGCTCGGGAACTCAGAGACACAGCACTAAGGTAGCTTGCTAAAGGTCACCTAGAAATCTGATGGCAGAACGGGAAGAGCATCCAAGTCTCCTGAATACCAGTCTATTCCACTATTCATAGGATATGTCTTCACCAATGGCAGCAAATTCAGCACTGTCAGATCGGTTCTTCAGGATCAATTGAGTGAAAGTGGAGACCTACTGAACTGATCTGGAAAGTGACTTCACAAATCCACCCTTCCTCCAAAAAAAGTAAATGCTGCATCAATGGGAGAGCATTTCTATTTTTGAATTTAGGAAGTCAATGGGGGATACCCAAGCTAATCTAAATAACTTGAGTATCTCCCATCAACTGGTACAAAATTTCACAATAATTATAGACCAGGCCATAGACTTGGAAGGGTTAGATTTTTACAGATAAATTTTGATTTCACTGAACACACAAACAGATGAAAAAAATTTCCATCAGTAACAATTGAAATTTACATATAGGCAAAGTAAGAAAAACGTTACTTGAGAATTTATTACACTTTGATGGAGGGCTATTTCTAAATTTTGGCATATAAGTTTGTGTTTTAATGGTACCTTTTTTAATGTCAACATCTTCTGCCATAAAATAAGTCTGACCTTCCATAATTACCAACAACTGTGGAAATTTAAATAAATCAAAACTTTAAAAAAAAACCTTAACAAAAACATTATGGCAGGGTATGGTAAAACCATGAGGCTTGCAATAGACAAGGCACTTTTCAAAGGAAGTGCTATTGCCTTATATCGCAATAATGAATGTTATAAGAGTACAACACGTGTTTTGAGTGTGCACCTCTACCCTACCCTGGAATAGGAGGACCTGACTGGAGAGCTGCGACACCAGAGAACTGCTGAGGACAAAGAATCTTGAAGGAGAAAACACGGGGTGGGCGGAAGCACTACTCCGTAAAAGGGCAGGGACAGGCATAAAATTAGCCCAGAAGAGGCTTTGAGACGAGGCTGCAGCCACTAACAGGGGCACAGTGAGACTCTTTGTTGGACCTTTAAGCCTTCAGGAGACTGTCCCTCTTAGATTCTGTGTAACTTATTTGGAAGGCTTGGACACTGAAGACGCACCTGACAAGGGCAAAGCCAACGGGGTGCCAGGAGCAGAGAAAATGAGTGCAGGATTGTCCCTAAGTGGTAGGAGACACTCACAAGAGGTGAGTGCACCCCACCACATCCATACATTTTCATAACAGAAATTTTAAATCTGTAAATGTGGTAAAAATGCTTACAAACAAATATTGAGGAAAGCAGAAAAAGAGAGAGAATTAAATTCTGTTAAGCCTACTTACCCACTATACCATGAAAGTGTTCATGGATTAGAGTTATTTTTCAAGTAAGATTCTGTACTTGTTATTGCTTTCCTTAGTGCTTGCAATCTATTTTGTGTGTTAAGGGTAATTCTATCAGTGAAAAAAATCACTTTCTTCGGTATATTCTGTTGAATTCAACCTGGTTGAATATTATCCCTTGATTCTTTCATCTGTTTCAAAATCTTCATGGATTTTTAAAGTAAAAATCAACCTTAATTTTTATCTTTAAACTCCAGTTGTTTCATAATTTCCTTTTATGAGGTCTGAAGAAGTTCAAGTTTTCCACTTTTCTTCATTATTTTTTCTTAGTTTCCCTGGAGTTTCTTAACTGTGACCTGCAGGAGACACTATGCTAAAAAGAAAATTATCAGTTTAGTTATTGAGTGGAACGGTGTTCCCCTGAGTAACCCACAGCTTCTCAGTGTTGTGTACTGTCCCCTTCTCTCCCACAATGGTGGCTGGGCCATACAGAGAGGTGGTTGAACCTGCTATGGCCTTGGCTAACAGAGCAGGGGCTTTTCACTTAGTCTGTAGAGGTTCATCCTTTACAATCCAGAGATTCTAGTTTCAATCACCATTGTTAATGACACATCCAGGGGCATTGTGTAAGAGTCAGTTTACACCCTGCAAATGCAACTGCTTGAGTCAGACCAAAAAGCATAGGCAAGTGGTTGGGGAATTTTCTTTCCAGGTGCCTCCCAGTTGTTCTCCTTCAGCCTTAGAAGCAGCTGTGATGTGAGCTGGAAATGCTCTAGGCAGCTGCTATCTATTTCCCATTGCAGCTATAGCTTCATTGAGGGGGGATGATGAGAGAGAAGCCCTGGTTGCTCTGCTACCTACTTCCTATTGCACTGTGGGTCCCCAAGAAGAGCAGGACAGGACCTCAGATGGCTCTGCCTGATGCTAGGGAAATAGGTGAAACACGGGCAACATTTAACAATCTAAAGTAATTGTCCAGAACTTTAGCTAGTGTAAATCTACCTAGTGCCTCTGAAATCAAGAGTTTAGGTTGCCACTGACGTTGATGGAGATACGCAAACTTATTCCAATTTCCAAAGAGATAGCCATGTTAGTCTAGTCCAGCAAAAAAAAAAAGAATCGTGTGGTACTTAAAGACTAACAGATTTATTTTTCACACGAGCTTTTGTGGGAGAAAATCCCACTTCATCAGATGCTTCTGTAAGTTCACTCATCTTCAAAGCATCTGACGAAGTGGGATTTTCTCCCATGAAAGCTCATGCAAAAAATAAATCTGTTAGTCTTTAAGTGCCAAACTTATACCAGCTGAGGATCTGGGCAGATAATACTGTCCAATTTTTACTGAATGAAGAATTTGTGTCCAACAAAGAAAAATTAAGAATCAGTGCCTGCCTTGTCTACACACTAAACCTGAACTCAAACCAAAACCTTGGAGAATTTGAAAACAGTTAAATTGGAGATGGTGAACAACTTCCTTATCTTTTCCAGTTTTGCATGCCTTTGTTTTTAACTGCATTCATCTGGGCCTAGAAGTAGGAATAGCTGAGAGATACCATGAAGAGAATGTTTTGGGGTTTCTTTCACTCAAGCAAGAAGAAGAAGAAAGTGGCAATAATCTCTCAGAAAACTGTGAGATTTTCTTTGATTTCTAGCTTAAATATATTCAGATAGCCATCCAAATTCTAGGTGCATATCCTAGACTCAATCTCTGACCTTCTGGAGATGCCCTTATACTAAGAAATGGGCCTGTTCTAGCATAGTCTTGCTCATGACTTCCTCCTCATTCCTTACCTTCCATATTCCCCTTGAAGGCAACAATATTCCAGAGAGATATGTTGCAGCTGACTAGGCCCAGATTCTGATTATTGAGCAGTAGGAACAGAGCATTCTGGGTGTGGAAATCCTTGCCCGCAGAGATCAGACAGTGCAGCTCTGACAGCGTTCAGCTCATGTAATTCAGACCTTTTCTTATAAAGACATCCTTTGTCTTCACACATGTAATTACACATGTTACTGAAAGTAGTAAAACCTTTTCCAGCTCTTTTAAACATTAATGAATTTGATGCTCTAGCAATCTATGGGTGTGCAACCCCCCAAGTTGCACATTTCCTTTTATGTTGTTCTAAATCATATGTACCAGTTATTAATCTTATGTAATGGGCATGTGTTCTCACATTACGTGGCTGGCCAAAAAGGAGGAACTGACTAGATTTCATGCTCTCCTTCATAATTCCACATCCTTTTCAGCGTCCCATCCCTGCTTAATTAACTCTGACCTTTGCAATGTAAACTCTGCTGTACAGCTGACATTCTTCACTGCCTTCATCTGAACCTTTTAAAATGCAATTATATCTTATTTAAAGTGAAACCACTCAAATGGGCTGCAGTTCAGCATTTGGCAAATAGTAGATAATAATGAAGATGAGATGAGTTCAGTATAATTTCATTATAATAGTTTATTTTCCTAACCCTTCTCTACTGCAGCCAAGCAATGGAGGTTTTCTGGAACTTATAATATTGAGACATCAATAATAATTTTCCTGCAATTGCAGCAAATTTTGAAGAAGATGAAATTGCAGCCCTTGTTTGGAAAGATGTTGTTTAACTTATTGTAGCTCACAATGTTCATTAAAAGATATTTTGCTGTGAAAGTGCAGGCATAAAGTCAGCAATAGCTTTTGTTACAAATAGTTCAATAAGAAAACTACAGGCTCATAAGAACCGTTGTCTGATGAGTAAATAGGTTTCTGTTATTTACCTCTATCTAGATCAGTACTACTACTTGTTAACTAATTAACATGGGCCCTGTCTTGCAATCAGATCCCTGTGTGCTGACCAATGCATATGCATAGAGACTCACCAGCTGCAGAATCAGGGCCTTGCATCATCCCTGGCTCTGGCTGAGATCAGTGAAAAATATGATCTAGCTCTAAGGAGGGCTCCCATCTTTCATGTGGGAGTCCCTGCTGATATCGTGGCATTGCTACTCATTTTGTTCCCTGCATTGCTCTATAGCCCTTGTGTATCTTGGTTCTCCCTGTTCCTCCATCAGTGTCACCACCCACTTACCAGCTGTGATAAATTGCAGCTCAGGGAGGCCAAGATAGTCTACCTGAATTCAGGAGAGTCATGGGATGTAGAAACTGCCTTCATAACGGGAGCTGCAAGCTCAGCTTCTCAGAAAAGGTTCCCTCACTCCAACTCTCCCCTCTCTCCCTCATCTGTTGCTAACCAGGGCATGGAGAGTGGGAAATATACTGACATGCTTTCCTGAGAAGCAGAGCTTAACATTTTGCTATGAAGATAATTTCTCCCTTTAGTGAATCCCCTGTGGAGCCCTGGTCAAATGAAACTAACCAAGCCCTTCAGATTGAGGTTTCTGTTGCTGAAGCGTATGACATTGCAAGGAGGCATAGATAACAAGAGGAAGGAGGAGAGGCAGTGAGTTGGGGTCTGGTCAGGGATGTAAGCCAAGAGGGAGTAATAGGAGGCTGACATTTTCTTTTCTTTGCAGAACTAGGCCAGTTTGATGAATAAAAGGGAATAATGTTTACTGCCAGTGTTTAAAACTTTGAAAAGTGCCACACATTTGGGATCGTAGGACAATGTGTACATACATGAAGTGACTGTTGAGATGACTGTTATAGTTGACGGGGGGGGCCAAACAAGTGGCATAATCAAAAGCCAAATTAAAACAAACGGATCATTTAAAACTGCTTCCTTAGTATTTCATCCATAAAAAAATGTAGTTGTTCTCTGGAAAGCCCTTCTGACAACTAGATCAGGAAACTAAGTTTTCTCATTGCATTGTGAACTAAAGGAATATTCCTTGCAAATTTCAGTGCAACTGTAACAATGGAGTCACCAGTGATATCTCCATAACACTGCATCTGACTTCCTGCAGAGCTACCAGTGGTGTAAGTGGCTATGTCTACACTGGAGGCTTAAGTCAATTTGACCAGGCTTAAGTTGATTTAAGCAACTGTCTGGCCACATTTGGAGTTTATTTAATCAACTGAAGCACTTGCTTAAGTCGACTTAACTCCTGCCCTTAAAGTCAACTTTAAGGGTAAAATACCTTGCCTATCTGCTGGCGACTGTCTAAGCCACCAGGACATACTCAGGAAAGTCAACTGTAAATGGCTTGCAGTCAGTTTCAGCTGCATCTTTTAGGGGGCAGGACTTCCGGAGCCAACTTCCAGAGCACAGCAGCGAGTTCATACTCGCTGCTGAATCGCACCTGGAACGTCGGGCTGATGGCAGCAATTACACCACTGTCAGTGCAGACATACCCTTACTGCATTAGAGCCATTTAAGTCAACTTTAGAAAGTCAACTTAAGCCCAGGGGACCCATTTAAAGTTGACTTTATTCAGTCAACTTTAAATGGGTCTCCTGGTTTAAGTCAACTTTATAGAGTCAACTTAAATAAATGGGACCTCACTAAGTCAACTTAATAAAGTTGACTTTAAGTCGACCTTATAAAGTTGACTTATCTAAGCCCTGTACTGTAGACATAGCCAGTAGGAATTACATGAATGCATGGGAGCAACATATAACTAAAAATACTCTGACTATACTTAGCTCAAGGTCTCCAAAAGTGAAAGACTAGTGATTTTTTTAATTCAGTTCCCAACCACTGAGTAATGGCCAAATAAACACAAGCTCAGTTAAATAGCCAAGCTTTATTACATTGCAAAGCCTCCCTGTGGTTTTACTGCCCCCAAGAAACACAGTTCCTATAGCAGTGTCTGTGGGAAACTGCACTAAAACTGTCTCTTCCAATGTATTAATTAGGATCTGTCAGGCAGGTTTTGACTGGAAGCAGCCTGCATTCAATGTATTTTTGGCTCTTAAAAGGATATTAAAACAGCAACAAACAATACTGGTTAATAGTTATCACTAAACATGTTTGTTTTAAAAAGACATAGCAAATATCTCAGCAGGAACTCTTCTTTTTTAATTTAAGATCGCAAGCCCATCTTGCTAAAATTAAATTCCTTAAAACAGTGATACTGTTATAATTGGTTATGAAATTTGGATTGTTTTTTGGCTTAATGATTTATTATCTAGAGAGTCAGACATCAACATGGCCTTCTGTCAGGCAATTAAACCTTTGATGTTTATGGTTGTATACTGATGTAGGGTGAATGAGTCACATATTTACAAAGAAGAAGGGGATACAGGAGGTGCCATTGCATAGCAAACAATGAGCTTCTAGGTTCTGAAGCACTTGTGTGCCATAAAGTACCAGAGTAACCATGACACTGTCTCTTCTGAGTAATGTTTTTTAAAAAAGCATTTGGCACTGAAATAAGCCAAAAATACACCACCACTGATGAGGTGTTAAAGAATTTCTGAGGCAGCAGAAGGAACCAGGGAATGAACTGAGGCACACATATGACTTCTTTAATTATTACACTCCATCATCCCACCATTTCAAAGATTTTTTCCGGTGCTGGGCCTAATTCATTCTTCCTGGTAGCTATAGCCTGGACGTAGGCAGGCATTCTGTAAGGAGGTCAGGCACAGATCTCTTGGCACTTGCAGCAGAAGGGCAGCCTTAGTTTCTGCCAGTTCCTTCTTGGGAGTCCTTCTGAGGGCATCCGGCAAAGAGATATACTGAATCAGTGTTTTCTCTGGCAATGCTGGCAACAGTACCTCCACAGCCAATGCCCAGAGCCAGATTAACAAAGGGACTTTAGGGGCTGCAACCCTGAGCTCAAGGGGTCCCCACCTCCTCAAGCCCTGCAAAAATGTATCAGGCACCCACCACCCGAGCACCACATCACAGTGTCATCCAGCACATACAGCTTGTTGGTCTGCAGCACCCAGCAACCCTAGTGCTGGCTAAATTCTGGCCTGCTTTGGCCCCATGTCTGGCCGGTCTGTGGGCCCTACAGGGCCACACCCCAGCAGTGAGCACTGACCTGCCCCACACAGCTGGGGGTGTGATGGTCCAAGCCCTAGTGTGCCCCCAAGCTAGGTGCTGCCATAGTGGGTAGCTGACCCACAAGAGTGGGTAGCCCCAGACCCCCAGAAGCCTTACTCCAACCCTGCCAGTGTTGTCCACATTCTGCACTGTGGAGAAACTTCTACTTGTCCCTCTACCCATTGTACATGGAAAGTTTCAGGCACTTCGCTTTTTCTCAGTCTCGCTCCTTGACAGGTTTTCCTCTCAAAAGACCCTGCACTCAGGTTTACATCCACAGAGGCCAAATAAACTAGGAGTGAATGTCATTTTAACTAAGCTTCAAATTTTAATTGTGCTGTGAGCAGGTGATAACATAATTTTTTTGCAGCTGGTTAACCTGGGATGCAGAAAGTCCAATTCTCCTCCCACTGACATCTGTTCCACACTAGTTTAGTTCAGCAAAACAAACAAGTCAGACTGTTACAGCAAATCAATGACATTGTTTAGATTGGTGTTCCCCACTGTTTGAATCCAAATAACGGCATTGATTTGCTGTAACAGTCTGACCTGATCTCATGTCTGCATGTAGTTTCCTCCCATTCATCTGTACTTCTCCATCTTTAAGCATCTGATGAAGTGGGATTTTCTCCCATGAAAACTCATGCAATAAATAAATTTGTTAATTGTTAAAAGTGCCACCAAACTTCTTGTTTGTTTTGCTGTTCCACACTCATTCACTTCATTTACTTCAGTTAGCATGCTCCTGATTCACGTCTGTGTGCATGAGCCCTAGCTGGGCCAATAATTTGCTGATGATGGCAATACAGCCAATCTGCTTAGGTTTGCCACTTACCATGCTGTCCAGGCACATCTGTTACTCCATATGAACTGGACTATGTGAGAACAGCTGGCACAAAGTGTGAGGTGTATTGAATGAGGTAGGACAGGGCTGCAACATCAGACTGGTTTTGTAGGAGCTGGTTCTTGAAGTGTATATGTACTTGGCTCCCTTGCTATCAGTCCCACTGGCTCAACTTGCAGTTTTCTTCAGAGATCCAAGGCAAATGACTGTTTTGTTTTGTTTAAAAAACAGACCAGGATAACAGGACAGACTTTGAAATATGGGTAATTATTGTCAGGGCTACAAACTAACTGGTAGAAAGGAAGTGCAGCCTGGAAACAAAGTCAACTAGAGAAAGAAGTGGCAGAGAAGCAGCCACGGGACTTGAAATTGCAAAACTATAAAATTACTGTAGATAACAATCTGGGGCTAAACAAGGCAGGCTCTCTACTCCCTGGCCTTCCCTATTACAATCCAGAGAGGGAAAATACACATCCTTCCTAAAATGAGAAAAAAATTTCAACCAGCTTCTGTCAGTGAGGAAATAAAGAAAATTCTACAACTTTATTTTGCATCTTAGCTCACTCTTACAACTAAGGTAGTTTACACAAGCGAGGCTAATGAATCAATTGAATGAAAAGCTTCTGATAAAAAGAACATACATCCTCATGTACCAGTGAGATCAGACAGACACCTTCATGGGAAATGCTCAGTATCAAAGTCCGTGAACTGCATTAATCATGGCATATGCAGTTTCTTTCCCTTAGAACAGGTCCAGAATAAAAACAGTATAGGTCAAACAGGGAACAAGACTAACAGAACAGATATGGTAAAGTTATTTCTGCCACCATTCAACTATCCTATTAGTTATTTAATTCTTGTCTAGCAATATCTGTCTGGGGAAAGGGAAAAACCTATTAGAAAAGTATCACACTTATTCATTATTCAGTCTTAGGGCTGGACTGTGACTTCGATTATGGTCTTCTGTGAGGGTGTAAGAGCTCCAGTTACACCCATACACAGACTACCCACAATCTAGACTTTAAAAATTTACATCTGGGGCCCAGCATCAAGGCTTCTAGGCTCTTTGTATCAGCAATCTCCATCACCAGTTTTAAAGCTACAATACTTTTGGTACGGTCTGTTCTTTTATAATTTAAATAAAACTTTCCTTGTTAACACATGCAGGCACAGACCCCAATCTCCTATTTTTGGAAAGGTTAGTAAAAAAAACCTAGTCAAACAAACAGGTATCATAATGTGAACTGAACTATAAGGAGCTGGGACTCTGGCAAAGGGCTGGAGGAAGCAGGTGCTGGGATATGGGCCCTGAACTGGAAGCAGAAAATTTAAAACCCAGAACCAGCTGTGATGATAACCCAGCAGCTCTTGTCTTTTATGATAGGAAAACAGAAAGTGGAGATGTACCAATACATAGGGCAAGTAGAGTACACAGTCACACGGTAGTCCATGGTGCTGGATAAACTTGTTCTGTTTGCTCCACTTCCCTGTACAAGCTTACTACCTCTTCTGCCTTCTGGATTTCCCTCCCACAACTGTGAAAGCAATGTCTGGGTGCCCAACAAGTGTCCCAATTAAATTCACTAACACTTAGGTAAATATTACATTCCACCCACTGACTTACTCCATAGTTGCCTTTCCAGCAGACAAATCCTCATATATTCCTCTTCGCCAACCCTCAATGACAAGCCAATTCCATCTTCCCAAACCGATGAATGTTCTTTTCCCATTCAGCAAGCAGGCCAGTCAGGCAGCTGGGACCCCTGAAAGTCCTACAATGAATGGGACTCCCAAAATAGGTTCTGCTTCAATCTAGTGGCATTAAACAACATAATGGTCCTACAAAAGGCAGCATGTACAGCTCCTGAGTGGGACTGGGATCTGAGTTAAGCTAGAACCCTTGAGCCTTGAAAACTAGGTAGAGTTCTGTTGTAGCCCCACAAGTACCTCTTGCCACATGCTTCATAAGAATCTGGTTGTCACAGATTTTGTATGCTCAGGACTAAGAAGGTCAGCTAAACACCACAGAAAGAAGCCAAAATTATCCATTCTCAGTACCATCACAAATTCCCCACATAAGTTTCAGAGTGAGCTCATTTCCCATGCCTTGGAAAGGGTTGCTTGAAAACATAGTCTTTTGTAATTTCACGTCTAGGGATGTCATGGAAGCTACAGTTTCAGGGTTTGTTTTCTCTGCCTCTTACAATTTTATGTCAGAACCTTCTGGCTTCTTTTCTAAGGACACCATTGTGATCTGTAACTCTTCCCTGTTAAGGCTTTGCAAATCCGTTAAGTAAATCCTACAGTTACAGTCTATGCACAATGATTGAAAATTGATGTTGGAGAAACTTTGAAATGTTGCATGGCCAAAGTCAACTGCTGGTATACATGGGTGCACCACTACTGATTTTTTGTGGAGTTACTCATACTTACACCAGTGATATATATGGTCGCTTCTTTGGAGAAACATCCTTGTTTTGGATCTGTCTCCAGACCTATTTGGGTCTTCTGTTCCCTCTTTTCCATGCAGCAGGAGGAGACCAGCTGCCTAACTATCCCTTCCAATACATAGCTTTATCTCTTTCAGCTGAAATAGACTGTTCCTTTTCCTGTGGCAATTGAGCCCATATCTTTAGTCCCCCAAAGGGATCACCAATAGCTCTCCAGTCTTTCCACTGTATTAAAAAAAATACCTTTTTGGACTGGGTTGAAAAATGTGTTTCACTACCCTAATGAAAGGTGATTGGACATGATGCATAGGCCATGCATGGTACTTTATTTGTGTCTTTTTCAGTCTCATAGTTTTGACTCTGTAAACCAAATTGCCCCAATCACATCACTACAAGCAGCCATTTTCATTTAGGAATGAAGGACATAGTTTTTAAATTTCAATCTTGCTAATCTTTTCCTGAATTATCTGATTGGGGGAAAAAAACCCTAAAAAAAAGACTTGGGCCACATATTCTCCTGGTGTAAATTGGGATAGTTCCATGGAAGTCAATGGGCTCATGCTGGTTGATGACATCTGTAGAGCTGTCCCACCATGTGTGTGTGTGCTTTGTGTCTGTCTGCTGCTTTTTTTAAGAGACATTTTTCACCTCTGTATAATTCAAAAGGCACACACATAACTAAAAATGGCTCCACTTTTTTTTTCAAACTGTTCTAAAGGACATAACCTTTTGGTTGATAAAAGCATGAGAAATTTCCAGTCTCAGAGTTTTGTGGTGGTTGAATTTTTAAGTCATGAAAGACTGAAAATAGGAATGTGTTAGAGCAGAAGGCGCTTTCAGTCATACTCTGTATTTATGATAGTTGTAACTCTGGCCCAGCCCAGGAAATGTATATATTAAACTTCTCAGGTCGTGAGGGCGGTTGTTATTGCCTCAGGGAAGCAGATACTGCCTAAAGTTTTGTCACTGCATAATGCAGGCAAACATTTTTACAGACATGTATTTTATCCTATTTTGGGTTCTCACAAGCCCAGGGAGTGAATTTACTGCTGCTGAGAGTGCCCTGTATGTGATGTTGGAACCTGAAGCTCTTTCTTTATCCACAGAATTGGTACTATACGTGCAAAGGTTCCCCACACTTTTTTCCACTACTGTGTTTCTATACTGAACTGTGGGGATAACCACTAAGGACTTTGCCTTTGCTGCGATTTTAGCTCGAGGTATAACTTGAGTGTTGCCCCAACCCACTGCCCATGCAGGCACATAAATCTCTAGCTTGAGTTAAGTGAGAAGGCAGGAGCTATTCAGGCTGCAGCCCTGGGCCCCAGCCTAAAGGGGGACCCCTGCAGCCCCCCCCCCCAAATCCAGCCTTGGCTAGCTTCCTATCAGCCCAGCTTCAGCCTACCCATCCAGTCCTTGGACTGGGTGGATGGTCTCTCCTCCAGACCAGTTAGCACGGGGGTCGGGCAGGAGTGCCATGGACTGCGATCTCTGACCCATGACCCCTTCGGAGCCCTTCTGGTGTGCTGGCTGGTAGACCCTTCACAACAGCACCAGCGTAGTCTCCCAAGTCCCCACAGCAATGCCAGCCCACAGCTCCCACCCACTCCACCCTACCCCACCCAGTGGCCCTGCAGCACTGCCGCCCTGGTGAGGCTTTAAACTCAAACTAACTGGCCCATCAGGGGATTGATATGAAGCTTGAGTGTGGCTGATGCTTGAATTAGTATGGATGCAATTACAAGTTGCATCATGAGGTAACACAACTCATCAGAGATTAATCCCCTCAGTCTGTGCTGCTAATCAAATTCACTGTGTGAGCCAAGTGTTGCTTCATAATGCCACCATCCTCACTTGACTTAGGCTAGCTGAAGTGGAGTACCTCAGCTGTACTATTTCAAGCTAAGACAAGACAAGCCCTCACAGGGAAGAGGTAGATCAGTCTCCATGTCCTCTCCTTAGGCCAGGCCTATTCTGATGGCAGCAAATTGGACTGCTACCAGATTGATTTTTCTGGATTAACTAAAACCATCTTGGCAAGTAACATAGCGCTGCATCAACAAGAACACATTTCCCATGAGCACAGTGCAGTGAAGGTGCCACACTGAAGAGAAGTTAGGAAGTCAAGAGAAGTTACACAAGTTACTCTGCATAGCCTTCATAACTGCTGTTGAGTGCCTCCAAATTTTGCCACCAGTGTAGACCTGACCTTAGTGTGGGCTAAAACAGTATGCAAAGATTCCAGTGACGGCTAGTTATAATGGTGCTTTTTTGATACAGACATTTGTCTATTAGGAGCAGGATTGAAATTATCAACTCACTTACAACAGTTGTCAAGAAGCCAGCAAATGAAAAAATGTTTGATCAAAACCTGTTTGGACTAGATTTGAACCAATGATTTAATAAGGAAAGGCTCTGTAAGCCAACTGCCATTCACTCAGTTAGCCAGACCACCTCCAGTGGTCAGCCAGTACCAAAACCTTTTCAGTTTACTGTTGATAGCTAGACGTGGGAAAAAAAGTAAAGTAAGCCATGTCTGTTGCTATCAGAAACACTTTTCCCCAGGGAAATTGTACTTGTGCACCATGGGATAAGTCTGTCAACACCCTGGCAGTTAGCAGCTCCCCTGATGATACTGGTCAAGAACATACTGTAAACTTCTGAGTGAGCATGAAAATATTCCAAACAGCAGTGTAATGCTATTCCATGTACAAGATATACATATGCAGCTCCCAGGAGCATAACCACCACTGAAAAATTCCACAATAAAACATATTGCAAAGAGATATTTCTATGACAAACAATGTGGAATATTTTAAGCTGCAGAGAGCCTGATTCACCACTCTGGTGCTCTAGTTTTACACCATTGTAACTTCATTGAAACCATTAATTCTCCCCTTGTGCTGGTTTTATATCAATACAACTTCATTTGCTTCAGAGGAGCTGCTTCTAATTTAGAGCACTGCAACGGAGATGATAATTAGGTCCATAGCCTGTATGCCACCTTCCTTCTGCCTATAGATTTTCAACTGATATTAATGGGAATTCTGCACATGGAATGAGGTGAGGATCTGGCCTACAGTGTTTTTATACTTACATTCATCATAATTTGTGCCTCCTTTCAGCTAGCTCAATTCATTTTGAAAACTATATTCCATCTCTGATTGTTACATAATTTATATCTGAGGAAAAGAATGTGAAAAAATATCAAGATTGCCACAATAATCATCCATTGTATCTGGCTACATAAGTCTATTCAAAAGGCAAATGGAATTAAAAATATTATTTCCACCTAACCTAACTGTGACATGCCATGAAGTGGTGTCTCTTTTAAGAATACAAGATAATGGGAATAATAGGAGTAGCACCATCTATTTAAAAATAAAATTTTATTGGGTTTTGTATCAACACAAAAGATATAAAGGTAAAAGAAGAGATGGTATAGTGTACTTAGAAAGCAGGTTATAACAAATAGTTCCAGTATCCTATATCACTAATATACACTGGGATCTGTTTAGAAAGTCAGGAAAAACCTTCATTGACATTAATAGGACTTTTGCTTCAGTAAATACCAAGGGATATGGCCTATCTTAGCCTTGATAAAACAAAACAATATATAGCTTAGTGGAATGGCAGTGTTAAATTGTTTCAGGACATTACTAGGTAGAAATTGTAGCTCAGAGGATCATGAAGTTTCACACTAGTGAGCTTGTTCTGGAGGGCAGAGGGACATGAATTAATTTCTGGGCAGAGAGGCAAACTAAGAAATAGGCATAATTTACATCCTGCTTAAACCCTCAGGGTAGTGCATGGGGCGTTGCGTTCATCCTTGCCTCAAGTGTAAGTGTCATACTACTTCAGAGATGTTTCCACTATGCACAGCTATTGCCTATGCCCAAATAATTGTCCAAAATCTATGGTTTTTGGAGACATTCTTATATTCAGTGATTTAGATGACGGTATAGAGAGTATAATTATAAAGTTTGCCAACAATACCACCCTGGGAGGGGTTGCAAGGGCTTTGGAGGATAGGATCACAATTCAAAATGATATGGACAAACTGGTGAAATGGTCTGAGGTAAACAGAATGAAATTCAATAAAGACAAGTGCAAAGTACTCCACTTAGGAAGGAACAATCCATTTGTCATATACAAAATGGGCAATGACTATCTAGGAAGGAGTACTGCAGAAAGGGATCTGGGTGTCATAATGGACCACAAGTTAACTATGAGTCAACAGTGTAATTCTGCTGCAAAAAAAGCAAACACCATTCTGGGATGTATTTACAAGCGTATTGTAAGAAAGACACGAGAAGTAATTATTCTGTTCTATTCCATCCTGATTAGGCCTCAAATGTAATAGGTTGTCCATTTCTGGGTGCCTCTTTTCAGGAAAGATGTGGATAAATTGGAGAAAGTCCAGAGAAGAGCAACATGAATGATTAGAGGTCTGGAATACTTGTCTTATGAGGGAAGATTGAAAGACCTGGGTTTGTTTAGTCTAAAAAGAGGAGACTGAGAGGGAACATGGCAACAGTTTTCAAGTATCTAAGAGATTGTCACAAGGAGCACAGAGAAAAACTGTTCTCCTTAACTGTTGATGATAGGACGAGAAGTAATGGGTTTAAATTACAGCAAGGGAGGTTTAGATTGAACATTAGGAAAAAAAAATTCCTAACTGTCAGGGTGATTAACCACTGGAATAAATTGTCTAGGCAGATTGTGCAATCGCCATCACTGGAAGTTTTTAACAGCAGGTTAGTAAAGCACCTGTCAGGGATGGTTTAAGAGGGCACTTGGTCCCACCATGAGTACAGAGGACTGGTCTCGATGACCTCTCATGGTCCCCTCCAGTTTTTATGATTCTATGATTTAAGTTTTCCCATTTATAAAACTACGTTAAAAGAACAGTATAAAGGTTGCAAAGTCAAACCTTCCAAGGTAGGAAATATCGGATTGAACTGTTCTGGTACAACTTTCTTTCAGGCCCTTGTACGTAGGCAATCTAACAGTTTCCTTTCCTACCCCACCCTAATCTCCCCATTCAGATGTGCTGACTTCCAATCACAGTCTCCTTACCAAGGCAGTCCCTGTCTCCCTGCTCCTACTCTTACTCTAATGCCTGGTCTCCTCATCCAGACAATCCTCTCCGCAACTGGTCTTAATTCCGTTTCCCGATCCCTCATGCAGCCAACTGGCTCCTAGTCATTTGGTTTGTTTCCGTCACTGGCTCGCAATCCCCACCGCATGCCAGCTCCCAGTGTTCTTGCTCGTTCTCCACAGTTTGCTTTTCCAGTCTCCTGTCCCCACCCTCAGTTCCCAGTCTCACCAGAATCCTTGTCCCAACTCCTTGCCCTCCTCCCCCATTGGTCTTTCAGCCAGAAGTATAGTGTAGGTCTCCAGCACCCAGGGGTCAAACCTGCATTTAGGTTCTTTGCTGCACCCCTGGAGAGGGAAGGCCTGTTCCTGCACAAAGGAAGAAACACGTCACTTATCTCCTGCACAGGGCCGGACTCTGTTGCTCCCCTCCCTCACACCTACCCGCTGCATGGTACCCGTCTCTCTTGCTCCAACCCTACAGCCCGACCTTGGCTGAGGGAGGAGGAATGCTGGGCCAGCTCTTCACAGCATGTGGGGTGGGAGGGGGCAAAAAAATTCAGTGGGTGGCAGGCAACACTCCACCCATTAGAGCTTCCTGATCCCTCCACCTCTGGTGCATGTCGTGAAGTGCTGACCCAGACTGGTGCCCCGTGTCCTGGCCCCCCCAATCCCGCCACTCCCCTTGGTATGCTACTACTTACTTCCCCACTTCATTTAGTTCAGCCACCTATCTCCTCCATGCTGCCTGGGTGTCTGAGGGGGATACAAGGGACACAAGCTCCCTTTCCTCAGTTCCCATCCCAATTCTGCCCCAGAGCAGCTAGGAACAGCCATTATAGAAAGTCTCTGTCTTTGCTTTGGCCATCTGTGCTGTAGCATGCTCATTTGCTCTGTGGTGCTGGTGCATAAGCAGCCTGGTCAGCAGCAGGAGCTGGGGGAAGCTTGAGCATGCTCAGTGAGAATAGGGTCTTTGGAGATTTTAGTCACTAGAACTGAAGTTTTTCCTGGACATGTGCAAACTGTGATTTCTTAAGATTCATACATTGCTAAGATTTGTGCAGATTTTCACTGAGATGGCAAACACAAAGATTCTTCCCCCACTCAAACACACATGCCTGAGCTCTGCCACGGGCTTATGGGATGACCTTCAACAAGTCACATCCAACTGCATGCCTCAGTTTCCACATCTGCAAAATGGGGCTAATGATACTTCCTCTTCTTTGTAATGTGCTTGAGATCTATTGGTGAAATATGCTGTATAAAAAGTTGGTATTTAATTTATTATTTAGTACTGAGATGTCTAAGGGGAACATTTTACTCTTCTGAGAGCATTAAATACTCCCACAGAAATCACTATGTACAACACAAGAAGCAAGGCGTCCTTTTCTTGCTTCTTTTGCCAAACTAGACTAACATGGCTGCCCCTTTGGAACTTGGCATGATGCTATGTACTACACAGAATTTGATCAGAATTTGGCCTTAATTAGACTTCACAGTTACCCTGCTAAGCGGGAGAGACTTCTTCTATCTCTTTGTTGAATGCATTGTATTCAGGAGTGATAAATTTTGAAGTTTCTAAATTATTTACTTCAAGAGTTTGTTTCTGTCTTTTATAACCAGTTAATAATTCTTCTTCTTAGTCAGTGACTCATCTGTCTTGCCTGACCTCATTTCTTATGAGAAATTATCAAAGCCCAACAAGATAGTCACAGCTACCTTTAAAACTATGAAGAATTCTAAACAAGCTTGGTTTTCCAGTCTATAATTTTATGCCATATATTATTCCAGGCCTTTCATGGAAGAATGGTAATAGACTTGAAAATCACACAGAATCTTTCAAACAGAAGAATTGAAACAGCAACAGAAATTACATCTTTTTATTTATCAAGACCACTGAAAGAGCACAAAAAAATTCTTTTGCATTGGCAATTTCAATTGCTCAGTTCATCAAAGTACTTAAAGTTTTATAAAATAAAAATTTTCTTTCAAAAGTTTTCAATCATCAGGAGCAATATGTTCATTTTCAAAAGCTAACCACCTTGAAAAACTAGAAAAATTAAAGATAATTTAGTTTTGGCTTTTTGGAAAGAAGAAATAAACCCTTTTTGGAACTCCTAAAATTATTGTTTCTTTCCTTGGTTTTCTCCTTTTTCTCCCAGCCCTACAACTGATAACCACTGTGAGTTTTTTCTAAATTTCCTCTTTTCAAGAATATGGACTGCTTTTATACTGAAACTAAATATATATTAGGGCTAATTCTTTTCTCACTAGCACCAGAGAGAGCCTCTGTTTCAGTAAAACATGTCTGCATGTGGTTAATTTAAAACACACGTTTAAACTCATTGACTTAATCCCTAACACTGCACTAAACTAGTAGAAAAATTGCAGTTTCCTTTTTCCCCCAGTGTGATGCATTTGCACATTTGACTCTTACTAATAAACATTTTCACTTGTGATTTAATTCTTATATTTGAGAACATTATTTCCTCATTAAGACAAATATGTGGTCTTTATTACATCCATGGACGCAAAGTTCTATTTTATAAATGGACTGCTAACCATTGATATGGTTATTTAAGGCAAAGCTACAGAGATTCTTACTGCCACCTTATGTGGCTACAGAAAAAAAATAATCAGAATATGTAATATGTAATTATAAAACAGTGTTTCAAAATATGTGAAAGTATTACAAAAAAATCTCTAAAACAGGGCACATGTGATTTTACTGCTATCTTGCAAACCAAATCTCATCAGCACCCTCTTTGATATCTATCATCAGGGGCTTTTCCCAGTGTGCTTTTAAGCCCAGTCCACATTCTATGTAATATCCAATCTCTTGCACTCAATGGGATTTTGTTTGATTGGCTCAGAAATAAACTGTAAAATAGTAAAGGTCAGCTCATACTTGATCATTTCTAAAGTTTCCCTCTGGACTGCCAAGCCTAAAACCAATGTGCTTTCTGTATAGAGAGTGATTTCCCCAGTTCCATTAGGTTAGAGTGGATATTTTTTTAAAAAAATGCAAAAACATGTATGTAGTTGTACTGGAATCCAATTTGAGTACATCTTCATCAGCTTGATATTCCAAATGGAATTAAACTCTTGTAGCTTGATTCTGACCTTATGTTGATATAAGTAGAGGATATCTCAATTAGAATGAACAGAGTAATACTGGTAATTGCTCTGTCTTTCCATTTTCACAAGGTAAAGTCTTTGTTTTCTTATTAGTCCACAGTCCAACAGCCTCATGGATTCTGGATGCTTCTCTGAGTTTTATAGATCTTTTTGTTGACGTGCTAAGCATGACTCATCTCTGGATAACTTCCAGGTCCCACAACACATATTGGTTTTTTCAACAGAGGCTGTCCATTCATCACCCACTTAAATGAGTTGTGACTCAAATATTATAGTGAGAATCATTCAACATTTCTTACAGAGCTATTTAGAGATCTCAGTCTATTCCAAGATTTGTGCGTGCTCAGACCTAAGGTTCTGGTTCATATTTATTTTCAGTAATATTTAGTTGCCCTCATTACTACAAATTATGTTACTCTCATTTGCGTGTACTGTTACAGTTACCTCTGGCATATAAGATACTTTGTAATTTCACCTTTAGAAAGATACAGGCTACATTTTTCCAACACATCTATGTGATTTAGGATACTACATCCCATTTTCAAAAATGATTTAGGCATTTGTCAGCCTAAATCACCTAGACACTGGAAAATTTCACACTTAGTCAGCTAGTGAAGGAGAAATAGAGCTCGTGAAAAGGTTTGCTGAGTTGGAAAATAAGGAAGAGGTATTGTGGGTAATTGAATGTGGGAAGACAAGGAAGAAGAGAAGAATGGCTAGTTCTATAAAAAGAGGGGATGAGTCAATGGACATATCCTGAGTTCAGAACCCAAGGAGGAGAGAAGATGACTTGCAGAAGATTGCAAGGCAGGGCTCTCCCTTTGACTCAGCACTACTCTACTTATTGGGATGGTCTTCAAGGATCAATTTTTTGGTCAGCTGAGTGGGTCTTCATTAGCCAATCAGGAAGGTTAATCCGACAGCCGTGATTCTGCTGTCGTCAGTGAAGGCTAGCCCTTCGTGAATAACTTCCCCATGCAGGCCCTCCTCTCATGACACAAGAACTCCAGCAATGTTCTCCTACATGGCTCCCAACACAAACCAGTGCCTTTAAAGAACAATCCAGTTCAAATAGGCTTGAGAGACCTTCTGTAAAAATTCAGGAGATGAATTTTGCCAAATCAGTGTCTGTGGTCTTCACTACTGGATCCAGAAGAAGGGGGGGGGGTTACATGTTTTTGTCAAAATATAGGTTAATCTTCCTAATGCATATATCAAATACACTTTGATTTTTTAGAACACTGATAAGCTCCACATAGCTAAATATTTTTTAAATCTATAAAGATTAAATTTCCACAGACACTCCAGTATAAACTTTAGCTGACCTCTGGTGATATCTAATGATACACCGGTAATTTAAACATCCCCTGTGTCTTGTTCTATTATAGTCTTCTAAACGTCTAAAATTCCAAGCATGCTGTTTGAAGCAATTCAAATCAGCCTTTGGCATTTGATAAAGACAGATACAGTAAAACCTATTTTGTGTACACATCAAAATCTGATTATAAAGTCTTATCCCAAAGAAAGAGGAATCTTTCAACAACTACAGAGATTTGGGGGTTTGCCTTCCCGTCTCCATCTAAGTTTTGTTTATAAAAGCTTATAATGAAGTTTGAACATGCCAGGTAATGTTTCATTTTACATCAAACAAGACGTTCATTCAACCCAATGAACTTTTTTTTTTTAACTTTTCAGAATGGCCATCAAACCAAAAAGCCATTTATTTGCACAGCTGTACGTGGCACTCCAAGGAGGGGGCATAGACTAGGCAGAGCCATAGCTCCACCTGCTGTGCACAATTGTGGCACTGACCATTCCCATGTTTGGGGGAGGGAGAGTCCATGTCAGCCTTTAAAAGACTGGAACAGTGCACACACCCCCTCTCCCTCCACCCCCCCGCCCCTATGCTCTTGCAGTCTTCTGGAGGCGCTCAGTTTCTATGAGGCACAGCATGTCAAATGCTCTCACTGGGCTGGTGTACACCCATACCAAACCTCTAAATGACACAGTGGAGTCCTTAATGTTTATCACACTGACTAAATAGCACACAGTAGTAAGTTCTGAGAAGACAGGAAGCACCGTTGTCTGGCAACATTTCATTTTCATCATCACTTTATTTCCCCTCATATTTATACTTACATTACTAGCTGTACAGGAACATTTTATTCATGTTATCAAATGGTCTAGAACACTGTGTTCTCTACTGTATGTAATTAACTGCCAGCAATGCCTTCGTCACTGGGTTCCCAGAGCTGAAGTTTCAAAAATAAAAGTATGTATAAGTTGTCTACTTGAATTTAGCATGCACAGCCAGAAACTCTAAAGCCAGAGCCAAAAAGAGAGAGAAAAATCAAACAAACAAAACCTGTCCACAACTTGTGACCTTGCTATATGCCCAGTCTAAAGATGGCAAAATTGTATAAAAATATTAATGCAATAATAAGACAGCCTGATATCAGGATGAATGCTAGAGCTAGGTTATTCTGCAAATACCAGTGCGATCCAAAGACAACCTGAGTTGGCGTGGAGCCAGTCAATACTGTACACACAACATACATGAACTAATGCTGTGTACAGAGCTGTAGCTATGCATAAAGGAGATCTGGGTGCATTATGTTGTTTAACATACAGTATGATGGTTGAATAATCAGGGCCAGCCCAAGGTTTTCTGGTGCCCTAGGCACCTGTGATTTTGGCACCCCCCTGAGGGGGTGCAGGGCCCAGGGGCCATCAGCCTGTGCAGGCCCCCCCACTGCGCCCCCCAGTGCTGGGGGGTGCTGGGCCTGCACTCCTGCCCCCCCCCAAGCCACAGGCAAAGCAAGCTGGTCTGGGGGCTGGGCTCCGCCCTCCCACCCCACCTGTGGGTCAGCACATCCTGCCCCCAGGGTGGAACAGCTGGCCCAGGGGAGTGGCGGGAGAGCAAAGCCCAGCCTCTGGATCGGCTGTTGCCTGCCCTGGGAGTGGGGGTGAGCTGGCCTGGCACAGAGGCTGTTGAGTGCTCCCACCCCCCACCTTCCCCACTGCCTTCAGCTCCAAGCCAAAAGCAGCAGGGAGGGGGCAGGCTGTGTGCTGCCCTGCTCACAGCAGGACTTCACTGGGTCCACAGAACTACAGGGTCAGGGTGATCACCCCTCTCCCCCCCCATTGGACAGTCCTGCTTCTGGAGACCACCATTGGAGCCCCCTACTGTTTGGCACCCTAGGTCACCTCTGTGATAGGACTGGCCCTGTGAATGATTAATACAATTTTCAATTAAAAATCTAATGCTGTGCACCAGAGACACTTAATGTGCACCAACAAAAGGAACATAACAAAGGGACAGTCCGTAAACATAACTGTTTCCCTCTTCAGCCGCCATTGCAGGCTTCTAGGCCATCATGACACAGCAGGCTCGATGCTGTGGCACACAGGTCAGTTGTAAGAGCCGCTCTGATCATCCCCTAAAATTCAGGCGCCTGGACAACAGTTCTCAAATGTCATTTCTGAAAGCAGAGCCATTGGCTTGAGATATAAATAGAAAAGCCAATTAATTAGAGAAAATAGAGACCAGAGTAGGCATTTTAATCTTTCAATTATGGATGAATGTCACAGCACATTAGGATGCTGACGACCTCTCCACACTCATGAAGATAAATGTATTAAGTTAACTTCGCTTAGTAGATATTTAACATGCATAATGGGACAAATGATAAGCCCCTCACTCTGGCTTTCTTCAGTCCTCACTCAGACAAAACTTCCATTGAAATCTACAGGAGCTTAAGGAAACCAGGACCTCAGGTTTGACTCAAAGACTTTATGTACACTAGAGAGCAAAGGTAGTGTTTAGTGCAATGTTCTGAACTGAGAACAGCTGCTTTCAAAGGATACCATTGATGTTATACTTTTTTTTAAAACAATTGTAATCAACTGTACTATGCCTTAAGACCACAAAGAAAAGCAGTAGGAGAGAGACCTGTATGAAGGAAAGCTTTGTTTCCTTTAACAATGTGAACAAATGAGGAAACAAAGTACCTATAGCACTTTCTGATGCTGCATATGTTCTCTATAATCCCTTTACAAGCATCCCACTGGGGTCATCAATGATTACTGCAGACATCTGCACTTTCTAGCCCTAAACCTATTTTTCATAATTGTGTTTTATTGGGTGAGATGCGTCCAGGTTCTTTATTAAAAAAAAAAACCCACTAAAACAGTATGTGTATGAGAGAAAGATACATACTAACTTTATTCAGATGGACCATACATTCACATTTTGATAAAAAGAACAATTTTTTCTTGAAAATATACTGTTTCTTTGACCAGATCTTATGTAATTCAGTATAAAATATCTACATGTAAAGAATGTTAAGTTTGTTGTGGGGCTGTTGTCCTGCTCAGGCCCAGAAGGGGTTAACTGGGCCAGAGATCAGCAGCCAATGGGTGTTTGGGAGCCAATCAGGGGCTGGATGCTAAGTATAAGAGGGAGGTACAGGGGCAATTCAGTAAGTTGGCCTAGGAAGTCCAGAGAGAAGGTTCTTTTTTTGGTTGGCTGTAGGAGCCAGCACCCTGGAGAGCTCATACTGTGGCACTGGGAGCTGACCAGGAGCTGGGGATCCTGAAGGCAGCAGGGAGGGGTTGAAGGTTTTGGAGTAGCCGTCCAGAAGCAAGTGTGCCAGAAAGGGACAGCAGGCCAGAGAGAGATGGCTGTGGCTGAAGCAGTGGTCCAGAGGGACAGTGGCTTCACTCGAGAGTGGTGAGGTCTGCATGTAACTGGGAGCTGTGAGGAGAGCAGCCAGGGGAAGCAGACTGTAGCAAGGACTGGAGGGAGATAATCAGTGCAGAGGTTGCTGCGCAGAGGTTCCCTGGGCTGGAACCCGAAGAAATGGACAGGTCTCAGTCCCTCCTTGCTACCCCCCCCCCCAAGCACCAAGGGTGGCACAAAGCACTCATGTCCATTGACTTTTAATTAGTGGCCATGACAATACAAGAGGGGTTGTACTCTGGAAGGGGTTTACTTAAGAGGACTTTAGCTGAAGGGCTAAGGTCCCAGCTGCAGACTCAGGAGAGAATTCAGTATGTAAGAGGTGTAGCAGAGACCACCTGATGGTGGACCATTTGAGGAACTCCCCATAACATTGCCAGGAGGTGCCATCAGGAGGGTCACGTGCTGCAAATGCCTACAGAGTTGCAGTGTCAGGCACTCAAAAATTTAGAAATGCCAGAATTAAGGTTACCTGTTGTAAACTTAATTCAGTCTGCTTCTGTGCATGTTTTATGATTGTCCTCAGTTATATGCCCATGCAGTTTTAATTTCCCCCTTCCAATCAAATGGCACTCATTGACTATGTCTACACTAGAGGGCTCAGTTAAGTTGACTTAACAAGGTTGACTTAAAAGTTAAGTCAGCTTAACAAAGTCTACGTCCACACTGGAGGGCTCTGTTAATTTTACTTTGTTAAGTTGATTTAACAAAGCCTACAGTGTAGACAACCATATCTACAATGTGTTAAGTCGACTTAATAAAGTCAACTTTAATGCTTAAGTTGACTTTAAGAGCTGGAGTTATTAAGTCAACTTAAGCAAGTGCTTAAGTTGACTTAACAAAAGTCCAATGTGGACATGTCTTTCCTTAAGTCATCTTAAGGGAGGTTAAGTCGACTTAAGGCTCCAGTGTAGACATGCCCATTGAGAACACAGGATGGATGGTGAAAAAGAGGGCTTTGTAACAAATGAGACTGTTGTCTACAGGAGACTTGCCTCATTCACGGCAGCCATTGGAAGGAGTGCAATTAATGTTCGATTTCATCCTCTTTTCTGTGACTGATATTTATTTGCATGTAGGTCCATTCACTTCACTGAAACTCCTCAGGAATGAGTTTAGCAGGAACAGGTCCTCTATGTTCTACCTCACAATTTTTTATAGTTATGCCTTAGGTTGAAGATTTTTCACCAGAACTGTTTTGAAACTGAAAATGGAGATTTTCGAGGAGCCACATTTGGGGGGGGGTCTACACTGTTGTCTTAGGTCCACTTAACCTTACTTAAGTCAACCTAGGGAACACTCTGGCCACATCTGGAATTTATTAAGTTGACTTAAGGGCTTCCTTAAGTCAACTTAATACCACCTGTTAAGGTCAACCTAATAGTTAAGTTGACTTAAGCCAATGTAGATGCTTAAGTCAACTTTATTAAATCAACTTAAGCTAGTAAGTACCAGTATGGACGTGGGCAGTTGGGACTCCGTAAGTCAACTTAACAGGAGTGTGGACACTTTAAGTCAACTTAACTGAACCTCCAGTGTAGACACATCTGGCGTGCTTTCTGTGGAAAACTATTCTCTGTGGGCTGGGTTCCATAGGTGGCCAACATCTGCCACACACAAAATGCAATGGATCAGAAGGAGAAGATAGCATAGTACATAATGAAAGATACGGTTTGGCTGTTCCGTTGAGGAGAAAGTGTGCATGAGGCACCATTGTGACATTTCAGAATTAAAATTTTCAGCTTTCCAGTAATGCTTTTCAGATAAAAATGTCAGGGTTTGGGGGGTGTTTGTTTGTTTGTTGTAATGAAAAGTCAAAAATTTCCATGGGGAAGAAAAAAAATTGGTGAGCTCTATTAGAAATGGTAGAGCAGGTCTTTAAAATGTAATTAATCAAAGCAAACAAACAAGGACTCTTGTAGGACTTAAATATGAACTATATTTATTGCGTGAACTTTTGTGGGAGAAAATCCCACTTCATCAGGCACTTTGAAGATGAGATTTGATCAAAAGTTTTGTTAATATCTCATATTTTACTTAATGCCCCAGCACTGTGAGAGATTTCAGTGAAAAACTAAAAATTGTGCTCCTTAGACACTAAAGGTTCTGAAACAGAATGGTAAAATTACAAATACATTTTTTCCCTAATCTTATGATTTTGAAGACAAGCTCATGATGTTTTGGAGCCTGGTTTGGTTTTTTTAACATTTGGAGTTAGTAAGTGCTGCACAATGAACAGAGCTAAAGATGATAAAGAAAAATAAGTACCTTGGTTGTACAAGATATTGAGTTTCATCTAAAAGGTCATGAATAATCCCTTGTTCTCCCATTCCAACTGTGATTAGGATCTAAACATTGCTGGCATATTTTTTTATTTATTTTTTATGTCTCTTCCACCTAAAGTGATGTATTTTCAGGTCTAATGCTCTTCAGCATCATATAAAATTTTGAAAATTATCCAAGGACATTCTTATCTGTGCTTTCATTTATTAAACATAGTAACAATGGCGCACAAGTTCTTTTGGTGAGTGTTATTAATACCCACAGCTCTGTTGACTTAATTAACACTGTGATCTGTACTATCAGGTTGTACTAATAAGCGTGCTCTTAAGTGCTTTGCTACAGGTGTTTTTAGTCTTGTGACTACAGAAATAATCCAAATAAGGAGTCCTGTGGCACTCAAAGACTAACAACTTTATTTATTGCATGAGCAGTTCAAACCATGCTTTTTAGTTCAAACTGACTTTTTAGTTTGAAATAAAATATGCAGTTAGTTCAAACTACATCATGCTAGTTTAAACTAACTTTTGAAATAAGTTTGAACTAAGCAGGTAGTTCAAATTTACCATTCCAACTAGCTAGTTTGAACCGAGCTTTATCTAGTTTGAACTAATTTTTTAGTCTGAACTAGGCAAAGCCATGTGTAGACAGGGATCAAATTAGTTCGAATTAAGGCTCCTTAATTTGAACTAATTTGCTAGTGTAGACATAGCTTTAGTCTTTAAGTGCCCACAGAACTCCTTGTTTGTTTTGCTGAACAAGACGAACATGGCCAACCCTTTGGAACTTTCTCAGCCAGCGGTCCCAAATTTTTTTCTGGATCACTTCAAGGAGTAAGACATTGCTCAAGCCAAGTGAAAAGGGTCTTGCCCTATGTACTTTTTATCTTGATAGTCCTTGTATAATGATAAAAATAAAAATATTCAGCTTCTGTATAGTAGTTTTTGACAGTAGATCTCAAAGTCCTTTATAAAGGAGGTCAGGATCATTATCCCTATTTTACAGATAAGGAAACTGAGGCACAGAGCAAGGCAGTGACTTACTTAGCTGGCCAATGGCATAGGAACCAATTGTCGATTAATTCTATTGTTTTATTTGAAGTTACTCCGGATTTACACTGGTGGACTTGACAACAAAGTCTGCCTCATTGTCAGAAATGTATTAATTCACCAAGTTTGAGGACTAGATAGCTTTCATTTGATCTCGTTCAGCTATTATAAATAAGTGAATGTATACACTTTGATGTACGTGTAGAGGGAGTAAGACATGCTTTTAAAGTAAATGCAAAACAAGATCCTATATCCCTAAGCAAAGTGAATTTAATACGCTGTTGAACTAATTTGTAAATGAGTCTTTGAAAACAAAAAAAAAAATATTTTCGCTACTTAAAATTCTGCTGCTAGTTAAATCTGAATTTCCATCATCTGATAAAGTATGAGAGGGGCAAGGAGAGAGCATTGTATTTCACCTCTGACACAACCACCTCTTGTAAGTAAGCTGAATTCTGCAGTGCAAACAAAAGACCTACAGAAGATGAATGATCCTATATGCTCCACAGCTCAAGAGTGTTGGGGTGGTATGCTTTTACTTCTCATTTTTTATACCATTGTTGAATACACTTTTCAAGGAAGGAGTCTGAATAGTTATCATTCATCACTACAAAAGGCCGTTTCCCTTGGAAAGAGAGATCCACAGTAGGCAATGTTACTTGAATTTGATCATTAGTTATGGCCTTTCAAAAAATGAGAAATCAGTTCAGCGTAACAAAATAATAAAGGGTTAAAAAACTATTACACAAAATAATGAGTCATCAGCGTAATGAGAGACATTTTATTAAAGTGTATTCTCCTGGTGCATGATTAGTGGAGGCAGAACAATATGGAAAAGAAACAAATCTTGCATTCCTAATGTAAACAACTCACACAAGCTTCAAAGGGACTTTCAGGTGAACAAGGAGTGCAGGATGGTGCCACATCTTATTTAAAAAGGCTGAATCTCATTAATAGCAAGTACAAAGTCTAAATCATCATTCTCTAATTTCAGATATGCCTAATAACCCAAGAATTCCTCCCAACTCTGAATTTAAGTCCACAGTCTGGTGATCTGGTTTTATGGCCAGCAAAGTCAGTAAAATCCAACAGGTGTAAAACAGTTTAACAGAAAATTTGATCCTCCTTTATTTCTGCTTTGTTTGTCACTTCACAGTAACATAGAGGACCTGCTCTTATAGTCTTAAAATAATGAGAGAACTCCTATGTGCTGAGCACTGAGAGACTGAGCCCTTAACCTTAAAACATTCTGCACAAACCCAAATATTCTCAAAGTCCAAACTACTTCATGTTCTTGCAATCTATGCTGCAGTCTGGATTTAAGTCTCTCTTTGTACGTATTCTCCAACCGTGAATTTCCATTGCAATTGTATTGGCTGGAAAATACAAGAGATCAGAGTTTCTCAAAAGATTTCCCACATTCTTGGTTTCAGTCAGCTCTGATTATTACAAGAGCAGTCTCTCTCATGGTATTTTGCTGCTTCTGTTTCTGACTGAAACTAAGAAATGTAGAGATGTGCAAAATATAATTTTGTTTTAACAGAACTTTTCTGAATGTCTCAAAACCCTCACCATCCGCTTTGGGGTCAATATAGGTCAGCATATAGTACAAAGTTCATGTCAGTTCTTAATTACTTTGCCGCAGATATTTCATTTGTAGAAGCAGCCTGTTAATGTCAAATATTTCCAGTCCAGCACTGAGAAATTGAGTCTATTGCAACAGTTGTGTTCATGTATTTCAAGTGACACACACTAGAAGATACTTTACAGGCATTTTTCTATAGTAACATAAATATTGGCATTTTGTCCAGTAAAGTGAAATAGCAGGTCATAAATTCCTCAGAAAAGCTGTTAATCAGTAAAACCTAAGGGAAAAGCAAAGTTAAACTATGATTTTGGGTTTAAAGTTTTATGTGAGTTCTGGGCATGTTTCTTCTAAATCCAGTTCTTCCTTCTGACTTTGGAGGTACAAAAATGCAGGAGGATTGGGTCATAGGACATGGAGTTTTTTGCCACAAAGCCAGCCCCTCCTCACTCAGCAATGTATTGATGTCATGAGTCACCACTGTCTGATGGCTGTTTGGTGCCATATGTAAAGTGAGTTTGTGAATCTCAGTCAAATTCCTGGTAAAGATTAGACATAGGCTGGGAACCACAACCTCCAATCTAAACTTCATAGGCCAAATGCTTCTACACCATTTAAGGCAGATCTGTGATAGTCTCCTGCCCCAAAGTTGCTCCAAGGCAGTGTCATTAATTCACAAGTGTTCCCACAGCATGGAGGATCCATTTTATGAGGAACAGGACACAGGCAAAACATCAACATACTCCAGTGATTAGGAGCGGCTGTAATGATCCTTGGGAATCATTGGCAGCTCGCACAGGTCAGGTTGTGCTAATCTGTCCCAGGAAGCTGATGTGGCCCCAAACTGGCTAAGACTTTACCAATCATCTCTTTGGACTCTGAAGCTGAAATCTAAGTCTGAACCTTTCTAAAATGCATGGTGTTATGAGTCAGCCCCTTGTAAAGACTGGTTTCAGACACAAACTCTGATCCAAGGTTTCAGTTTAGTCCACTCTCAAGAGGATAGCAATCCATACTAGTGCAAAAATAAAAGCAACCATGGTAAGCACAAATTGGCAGATTCAGAAGAGTCCAAGGCTTCCATTGGTGTGGAGATAGAACTCACTTCTCACCCCCACAGAAGATCCCTCTAAGGCTGCTAATAGCTGCATATGGGGCAGCTTGCACTACCATTTCCCATACAGTATGTACTTTGTGTGTGAAGACCTCAGCTTCCAGAGCTGTCTGCTCAGCAGCTGGCACTGCCACTGACTGCATATCAGAGAGAGACCTTGATTAAGCTTTGGGTTTTTTTTTTTCAAAGTACTCACCAAAGCTGGTGCTGTTGATGACATCTGAATGTGCTTGACATTTACTCAGAACTATGGCCTGGATTCAGCAGCTCTTACAGGAAAGTATAATAGCATTTAAATCAGAGCATCTGCGATAATCAAGTAGAGTTTGCAATAGGTTATTTTTAAACAAATATGTGCATAAATAAGTTTCTAGCAATCAATTACTATTTTATTAAAGGGCAATAATGGTGTCTAACATCCCGTAGCAACCAGAGAGACTACTCAGAGTTAAGCACACATATTCTAATAATTTGATGAATCAAAGCCTATAACAATACTCTGTTAAACCCTGCACATGTGACAGCGCAGCTGTTTGGATGGAAGAAAGGAGACGATAATTAATGACGATTCATGCAAACATTTCAGGCAATCCCTTCAATTAAGATTCCAAAATATACATTTAATTTAGTTAGACTGTTATTGTACTTTAATACAATACTAATTGATTTTTTAAAACGTATTTATGGAAGTTTAATTACAGCTTTATGTGTTTAAGGTTACGAACTACTTCATTGTCTCAAATGCTCTGGTTTAAATGTTATTGTATTTTCATAGAAGAGCCAACTATTTTAATTAAATCATGTAAACATATTTGAGCGCTGTGCATAACGCAGTGCCTGCACTACCGACTTCTGCTGGCATAACTATGTCAGCCAGTATTAAAAGGCGTGAGCCCTGTTTGACACAGCTGTGCCAAGAAGGGCGTCTATAGTATAGATGCAGCTACATTGGCAAAGCTGTGTGTTCACTGGTATAGCTTGTTTTGCCTGTGGCTGGAGGGAATGGGGGGGTCTAGCAGTGCAGGTACAACGCTTTGTCAGTATGGCTCCATCCACATTAGGAGTACTTTGCCAGTATATGATATAAGCATTCCTGTGTCAGTATAGTGTTCAGAGTGTAGACCTGGCACTTGGCTGATGGCTTTCTATTCAGCTTTTCTTATTCGTATTGAAGTGACTTCTGTGGGACCACTCACGTGCTTAAATGCTTTGCTGGACTTGACTAAAGTGGTAGGCATACAGCAGGATCAAATCTTTAATGTGCAGGAGAACAAACACTTCTTAATTTTCTTTTTGACTTTTTCTCCTTTTATATTACTTCCGACTGGAATGATGTGGCCAAAGTCCCTCTCCTGAGTTCCAAATAGTTTCCTGAATTCCTGAATACATGAACATAACCAGCTTGATACTGAGGCCTCATTGGCATTAGAGACACTTCACTGCATCTACCTTTGCTTTTCGTTTGCACAGTAAATGGCTCTGCTGGGTGAATGAGGTGACTTATCCTAGCCTTGAAGGATGAAATAATGGAAAAATAAAGAAAACAGAGAAAAAAACATATCGCTTCTACTCACACTGTCACACCTGTGTACATTATTTCTTTCTGTACTATCTACCCACTCCAACTCCACCTTTCCTGCCTCATTCCTCTTTCTCATTCGCTACACCTTTCAGTTTGATGAACTATTGATTTCCTTTTATGAACCCTGCCCCCATTGCTTTTAACTTATGTTAAGAGATGGGCAAATTTCAGGCGCTTAAGGGGAAAAAAGTCTATCAAACCTTACTTGTCCAAGTTGAGACAGTAAAGTTCTCACTATACTGAGGAAAGACAGCATTCTTTTCCCCTAAGTGGACAGTGTGCATCATTCACTACCATGCACTCTCACAATTAAACAGAACTTTCAGATACAAGTTTTGAGAGTGTTATGTGCATCCATCAATTACTGAATATCTATATTTGATACATCTTTATTTCTGTATCTTGAATACTGGCTACCTTGCGTATCTTTTTAAGGCAACTTTCTCCTTTGTGTAATACATCACAAGTGGCAAGTCAGAAAAAGATCTGGTGAGCAGAGCACTGTAGTGTGTTGGAACTGTGAATGTAGGCAGCCACTGTAGCTCCCACAGCAGGTTCCAGCAGAGTACGAGAACACACAGATTTCCCACATAAATATACAATAATAATCTTGCTAAAAGCCCAACCATGAGTCGGATTCTCACCTGTGCATTTTGTTTTTCTTTCAGAAATTGAAATGAAAGTCATTTCAAAATGAACAATGGAATTGTTTTATTCAAACAATATCAGAATGGGATGTCTTGATAGTGTTGGAACTCTTCTCTTCTTTCAAAACAGAATTCCAACAAAATCAACCTGTTTCATGAAGCATTTCAATTTTGACAGAATTGTACTTTCTGATAAAATATGATTCCCTCAAAGTGTTTCTGACCAGCTCTACATAATATGTCTAATCGTTAGAGCAGGAGCGTAAGAGACTAGATAGCTGTCTCTCTATCCCATGTCTTCCATAGACTTGCTGGGTGATTTTTAGATACATCACTGTGATTTTTGTTCCTCAGTTTTGCTATCATCCAAGTGAGTATGATAAAGACCTATCTGTCAGAAGGCTGTGAGAATGAAGTAGTGTTGGTAAAGCATTCTGAGCTTCCCTGATAAAAGGCACTACACACTACCAGGTACCTGCAAATGAACTGTAGTACTATTATACAGAAGTTAGGATCTAGCATATAAGGCTCTTTTGAGAGACATCATGAATGGGCAGTTTAAGGAAGAGTTTTGTTACACACTGCATCATTCAGCATCATATCTGAGGACCTTCTCTGGTTCTCTCAGCAACATCTGACACATGTTTGTTCTCACATCTTATCCCCAGGGTGAGCCGTGTGCAGTGGAGCATTTTGTTTTGGAATAGGCTTTGTTCTCATTACCATGTGCAACTGCCTCAATGTACTCTTATTTCTGAATAATATCAGAAAAGATGAGGAGACAGAGAAGCAAGGGAGGACAAAGAATCACTAGAGCCTCTTCAGTTACAATTTATTAGGTTCGCTATCTACAATCTGCAATTTATTCTTCATCTCCTTCTTGAGACACATTAAACCATGAGCTGCTTAGTAAGGGACAGCGGGCTGGGTCTTTTTTTAGGTAGCATCAGGTGAAGGCAAGCAGCTCTGAAGTAATGACATAGCCACAGCATGAATCATTAATCTCATCTAGTTACTTGGCTCTCTTCTGTACAGCTACTGCTGCACGCTGTTTCCAGGCATTAAAATGGCTTCTTGCAGTGCACCACAGAAAGGTGAGTCATAGCAAGTGAGTAATAAAAGGTAGGGTATGTTTTTAAATCTGTATGTATGCCTTGGAACTAAGGAACTGATGAGGAATAAATTTGTCTTCCACCTTTCTTCTTTCTGAAAAAGGATATATCTTATTAAGTATATAAACAGATGACAAGGAATTGTTCTTGCTTATGCTAGTAGTTAATTTTATCACAAATTGTCCAAACCTTCCTTACATCTGTGGATTCCTCCTTAGATCCCACAAGTGACATGATTTCCGTCCTACTCACTCTCCATACATTTCTTCCCAGCAACTGTTGCAAACTGACACACCCAATCTCTTCTGTTGACTCTGTCCTCCTATTTACCCACCTCTCTGCACCAATTTGCCAGCAGGTTACCTCCATGACCTCAAACTCCGCATGGCCCAACTTCTCTCATTAATTCCCAGCCCTATTGATTGGGGTTATTGGCTGTGAATTTACTTAAAACAAATGTCCCAGCCTTAGTAATACTCCCTAATCCCACTGCACTGCACAGGAATTCAGTACTAAAACCATCTGATTTCTTACCATCATTCAGAGTTAGAATAAAACAGAAAATTATTGCAATTTTCATCAAAACCTTGAATTTAAATAAACCCAATTGTGCTTTGAGGTTTAAAGTTCAAATAACTTCTTAACTCTCCTGGGCCCCTTGACCTGTAATATTTTCAGTCTTGTCTAAGTAATGTGGGAATATATTTTTATTTACATCTGCTCTTCCTGACCACAAATATAAATCTGGCCAACAAAGAGGGACCACACCCTACATCAGAGTGATTAGGGAAGGATTACCCTAAACAAACAATGAGATAAAGACAAATGAGATTAGGACTTTCTTCCATTAAAAATTAGTATATTTTCTAATTTCATTGTTGTGAAGATGAGTTGACAAAATGACCTGAGTATATCCCAAAGAGTCAAAAGTCAGAAGGCAAACAAAGAAAACCTAAAATGTTCATCTAAAAAAAAATAATAAAACTTAAGGGCTATGTTTATACTGGAGGCTTAAGTCAACTTAACCAGGCTTAAGTCGACTTAAGCAACTCCATGGCCACATATGGAGTTTATTAAGTCAACTTAAGCACTTGCTTAAGTCAACTTAATAACTCCTACCCTTAAAGTCAACTTTAGGCATTAAGTCGATTTTATTAAGTTGACTTAACGCAATGTGCCCACTTAAGTCAACTTAAGCCAGGGTAGCCACTTAAGTCAACTTAATAAAGTAGACGTAAGCCAAGGGACCCACTTAAAGTCGACTTTATTAAGTCAAATTTAAGCGGGTTCCTTAGCTTAAGTTGATTTAATAAAGTCAGCTTAGAAAAATGGGGACTCTCTAAGTCAACTTAATAAAGTCGAATTTAAGTCAGCCTTGTTACGTTGACTTAACTAAGACATGTAATGTAGACATAGACAATGGTTGTAGTCCAGTTTCTTGATTTGGGATTGGTTCTGACTTGTAACTAGGGTATTTCTAAATTCACAATCCATTTTGGTAAATTTCACGGTCACTGGATTTTAAAAAAATCTTCTATTTCACAGTTTCACATATTTGAGTCATAAATTTCACAGTGGTGTAACTGTGGGGGTCCTGACCCAAAAGAGGGGAGGGGATGAGAGTCACAAGGCTTTCATAGAAGATATTACCACCCTTACTTCTGCACTGGTTCTTGTGGCAGTGCTGTCTTCGGAGCCAGGCACGTGGCCACCAGCCACCATTCTCCTGTTGCCTGGTACTAAAGGCAGTGACAGCAGTAGCAGCTGTAAGGGTGACAATACTTCTACTCCCCTACAATAGTTTTGTGACCTCCTTCATGTTCAGGTTTTGAGAAACACTGGCCTCCCATGTAAAATCTGTATTGTATTGGGAAAAAGCACACACAAATCCAGATTTCTTGCAGGGGGTGGGAGGACCAAATTTCATGGTCTGTGATGTGTTTTTCATGGTCTAGAATTTGTTAGGGCCCTACTCGTTATTTTTGAAAATTTGGGATTGGCAATACTGGATTCTGCAAAGAAGCACAGAACAGAGTCAGACTGTCAAAACTTTTGTAGTTCACTTATCACTAATAACATAACTCAATACCATGTAGTAACAACCTGAAATAAAACAAAACAAAAAATCAAGACACTATCAGGTCATAATATCCATCTGCCTAAGTATTTATTACCTAAGTGTATCAGCGAGGTTTATAGAATATGGCGGTACTAATATGAGCAAGTCCCATTTATTTTTAAAAGTGGTATAATTTGGAACACCTGTGTGTGAAGTTCTAGAGAATTTCACACAATGAAACACTGGGCTCTTTGCTCAGAACCTGAACGAGGACACACATACTATAATAAAGAATTTCTGAAGTCAGTTCAATCCATTTTGACACTTTGAAGGATATTAATTGAGCATTCAATAGCTCAAAAGAAACTGTAGGTCTGGGGTGACCTAATCCAGGAAAGCCATCAGCCATAGGGGAATAAATTTCCTCTTTTATTTTCATTGCTCCCCTGTCAGAGAAAATCCCAAGAGATTTTATTTATTGCTGACACATACCATAAATCATTTAATTCTCCTGGCACTTCTCATTGGTGTCCCAAATCAACATAAACAAGAGCAAAACTGAGGCACAGATGAGAATGAAAAGCAAAATGAGAACAGAACTGCTTAATGAAGAAAGGATAGATATTTAAGAACAGGCAAGTGTGTTATCAGAATTGTCAAGATTTGCAGATGCTTGCAGTGCTGTGCTCAGAGAGTCTGAAACTGGAGAACTTGAAAGATGATTTTTAATGGACCGGATCTGCCACTGGTGTAAATTAGGGGTAGCTTCATTAACTTTATTGAAGCTAGCCCTGCTGCGTACTTGGCTCATGATTTATTAAATTCCTGAAGTGTGTGATAAAGACTGCAAAATAAACAAAGTGAAAGGCACCCTCCCTTGACCATGAAACTACAGTCAAAAAGGGCCAGATTCTGTAGCCCCTCTGCTACAACACAGAGTTCCCAGTCAAGATATAGGAGTTCTACAAGGTAATGAGGACTTGCAGAATCAGGCCAAAATCTTGAGGCACATTTGAGAAAGTGCTGCGAAAATGAAAGAAAAGAACAATACCTGAGAAATAGGTAAGAAATAAGAGAGAACCTAAGAAATATGTGCATGGTCTGAATAGATGGGTGAGGAATAAAGCACAGAACTGATGCTGCCACAATTCTATCCTCTCTCACAAACTGGTATAAATTAGGGATAACTCCACTGAGATGTAGAACTAATGTAAGTAAGTCTATCTGTCTCATCTCTTTGCCCTCTAGGGAATATTCAGTAAAAACAGAATTAAATGATTGCTTGAGATTTTCATTATTCTTTTACAGATTCTGTTTTCCAGTAACTTAGAAGTCAAGAAATTCTCTCAGGAAGTCTTAAAGGAAGGAAAACTGAGAGATAGTGACATTCTTTGCTTCAATAGACCATATTGCCATCTCCTTTCACTTTTCAGTGTCAACATCTGGCAAATATAAAACCATCTGACAAAAAATGAATATTCAGGTGAAGTCTGCAGGATCAGGTTTTAAATATCATTTATACTTTCTTGTTATAAACCAGCATTACAGAATCACTGTGGTTTTCTCCTCTTCATTAAAATTATTAAAGCTTTTAAAATACTATGCTAGTGAAACAGCTCCCTGTGACTTGCAATACTGCATGTCCTGGATGAACTAGGGCATAATTCTTTGGATAATTATTTTCTTCTTACTTGATATTCCCTCTCACGTTTCATCTCAAGAAGTTATTTCTTGCTTATTTACAGTTTTTCCATGGCACCCATCACTGTGTAACCCCAGCACCTCATTTGCATTTGTTAATTTATCTTCATACTGCTTTTATATTATGGGCCTGATTTTCAAAACCTCAAGGCCAGATTTTTGACAGCTCCACACCCAATTTGGGGTCAATTTTTCATAGGAGCTCCTCTCTCATTTAGGTACCTACCAGTATATAAGGATCAGATTCTCAAAGATTCCCAGCACTCAGAATCTGGGTCATATTTTCAAAAGAGCTCAGCATCCAATGTGCAAAACTCTTTTGCAAATCTGTTCTTCTATTATTGGCTAAATGGGAACAGAGATCTTTGGTAAATCTAGCACTTACTATGAGTGATGAGCAGGGGCGTCACTGGCACAGGGCTTACGGGGCTTGAGCCCCGAGTCCTAGGGCCCAAGCCCTAGGGCCATCGCTGGGTCCTGCGTGTGAGCCCCAAGTCCCAGTGCACCAAGCCCCAGGACTTTTTCCAGACCAGAGGAGCTCCTGATGATAAGGGCTTCTAAAAATCTGAACAGATGCTGTAAGGGTTATTCCCTTTATGCAGAAGCAAACTGAAAGACAGGTTAAGTCCCTGATAGAGCAAAGCACTTAAGCAAATGCTTAATTTTAAGTGGCTGAGCCAGAAGGGTCAAGAACAAAACCTAGACTTTCTGGTTCCCAGTCTCCTTCCTTAACTCCCACATCATCCATTTTTCTCATCCTCCTTTCTTAAAACCTAACACAGGGTAGTACTGGATCTTGACAGTGTGTGTGATCAGTTCCAGAAAGAGTTGCATTCTAGTGTGCATGAGGTAGGTGTTAGCAAACATGCAGCTTGTGAAGCACTTTGGTTCTTATTTGTTTTAGATCTCGATGGGCATGTCTACACTATGGGCTTAAGTCAACTTAAGCAAAGCCCTGGCCATATTTGGAATTCATTAAGTCAACTTAAGGGCTTCCTTAAGTCAATTTAATAACTCTCACTCCTTAAGTCGACTTAAGCATTAAGTCAATTTAAGAAGCCCTCTGTAATAACACATGCCTGCTTAAATAGACTTAGTAAAGTTGACTTAAGCAAACACATTTTTTATTACGACACTTCCTCAAGTCGACTTAACTAACTTTGTTAAGTCGAGTTAAGAGAAGGGTGTACATACTAAGTCAACTTAATAAAGTCGACTTAGCTTTTGTAGTGTAGACATAGTCTATTAGAGCTGTTGTATGTGGTCACAGGGCTCCTGTAGCCATGATTTCTGGAATACAGGGCAAAATGTAGAAGTCTGGAATATGATACCACCATTCAGGACATTTGAAGTGATGGAGGAGAGGAAGAAGGAAGCTTCACTAATTATCAGGGCTTCTACTGTCTGAGTCCCATGGTCAACCCAGTCCAAGGAAAACATAAGATTGACCATAAGGTGCTCAGACAGTTAGTGTCCCCCCAGCATAATGATATATGCTGCATACATACAGTGGAACAAAGTCATCATTTGAGTAATTCCACTGAGAAGCAACTTCGCTCATCAAGGGCAAAATCCTAGTCCCACCAAAGTCAATGGCAAATCTCCTATTGACTTCAATGGGGCTTAAGAGTTATTGAAAATAAGGGACTTTTAATGGTTAAGTGTGGCTGACTACTAATTGGCAGCCAGAAACTAAAGCTTAATTGTTAAAAGCTTGATTGCCCCACAACCCCACCTCACCTAGAAAATATACACAAAGAAAATGATGAAAGCCCCTGTATTTAGGCTCCAAACAGAGTAAATATGGTCCAGATTTTTCATAAGTAGGTAGGCCTCCATTTTCAGGGGCCTCATGTTAGACACAAAGGGCCAGATTAACATAGGTGCAACACTAGTTGAAGCCAGCATATCACTTCTGAGTTCCGGCCTGAAGTGTCTTAGATTGGGCTCCAAACCATGCTCATGAAAGCCTTGGGTTGAGATAATATCATCCTCTCCCACTAGCTCTGTCTCCCTGCTGTACAAACAGGTCCTAATCCAGTTCTTCCGTCCACAAGGAATTTTCCAGTTTTAAAAGCCTCCAGTCTGGACTCATTATTGTGACAGATTGGAATGAGCAAGAGGGTGTGTGGAGTATCTCCCTTCTGATGAAACATTTATAAGGTGTTGCGTGGCTTCAGAAAGCAAAGCATAGAGAAGACTTCAAGAAAAACAATGAGCTAGCTTTCCAATTTGAAAATCAATGAAAACCCAAACTGAGTAACCCACTGCTCTGCCAAAAATAACCCCAGAAGACAGAACAAAATGTAAAAAAGCAAAGCTATCTGGATTAGGCAGCTATAGTGAAGTTAGTCCTTCTAGTTACTCAAGGCCTTGTCCACTGCCCATAGTAAGTGACAGTGGCCTGTTTGTAAAATACCTGGGGTGTTGAAAATCATATTCTGATCTCCTCACTTCAAAGTTAATAGTTAAACATCATCACTTAGACCAGGGGGTCTCAAATGCAAATCACCACAAGGGCCACATGAGGACCAGTGCAGGGCCACATAAGGACTAGTACATTAGCCCGAGGGCCGCACCACTGAAACCTTTCCATACAATGATACTGCAAATATCAGTAACTATAGTGTCATTGCGGGCTGCAGGAAATACCTTTAAGGGCTGCTGCATGCAGCCCATGGGCCATGTGTTTGAGACCCCTGACTTAGAGCCTGCTTCAGCAAGTCCCTTAAGAACAGATTGAGCACACTGAATTCCATGCCTGCAAAAAGTCAGTGAGACTATCCATGTCACTAAAGTTAGGTGCAAATTAGGCCATGCTTAAGGACCATCCTGAAAGTGATAATTCACAGAAAATTACACAGAGGGAGCACAGACAAGCTGATGCCTGGTTAGAACATTGAAAAGTATTTGAAGAAAGAAACAACAGATAAACTGGGGTAGGCATGAGGCTGTGGGGCTGCTATTTCTGGTTTTCCCCACTCTCTCGAGGCCCTTTACTCCTATAGTACGAAATGTAGTGATATCCTAGCAACTAGTGAGTGTTGAAGTAATATTCTGGACCTATGAGACTGTTGCCTGTACAGGTTTCAAAGCACTTTGCAAACATGGCAAGGTATAATTATCCCCATTGTACAGTTGGGAAACTGAAGTAGGAAGCTTTTAAATGACCTGCCCAATGTCATGGGCAGATTTGGAAGGAAACTTAGTTCTGGATGCTTAAGTATTAGGCAATACTCCCTCCCCATACATGACAACATTTACAGACCCCCTAAAACTCCAAGTCTCTTGGGCCCCATACACCTGCCCTTTACACTCTTGCTGCCGGAATGTGCATTTGAGTAGCTTGCTGCTGTTTCCTGTTTATTTAGCTGAAACAATCACACTTCAATGTTTATCCACTTAACATCAGTTCAAGAAGCACTGAAATATAAAGTCCAGCCTGGAGCGTTAGCTCACACATACTAGCATGACAAGTGACAGTGTCGTGCTTCTCTGGAGCTGATGGGGAAGTAGAGGCGCTTACCTCTTATTCAGAATCAACATGATGTCTAGCTGGAAGTGAAGGCATCTAAATAGATCTTGGTTCTCCCAGGTTGGTTTTTGCTGTTTAACTTAAACTGATACTAATTATTTTCCAAGCTATGGTAACAATTATATTTTATTCCTTTATAGCATCATCCATCTTAGAACCTCATAAAACTCTTGTCAGACAGGGAATAATTACACTCCCCATTTTACAAGTCAGCAACTGAAACAAGGAGATTGCCAAAGATCACACGGGATCGCTGAAGCAGGAAACAGAGAATTTGACAGAGGGCTACATTAGCGGGAAAGCAAATAGATGTGTTAATCCTGGCCAAATTCCATCCGATACCTTCAATTCCGCCACTTGCATTCTCTTTTAAGTTCAAATGGGTATCAGATTCTTCAGGTATGTCCACACATCTCTTTTATTTCAAAATAACACTGGTTATTTCAAAATAAAAGAGACTAAGTCCACATGATGTAATCTTATTTTGAAATGGTGGGTCCTGTCATTTTGAAATAAGAGATGTCATTTCGAAATAGCTTAAACCTCCTTTAAATCGAAATGGCTGTTATTTCTAAATGGTTATTTCCAAATAACGCCGTTCAGACGTTTTATTTCGAAATAACCATTATTTTGAAATAACACTTTTGCCCTTCTTCCCAGGGTGCCTTCCTTTTAGCCTATATTGGGTGGGGGCATGGCCCAGGAAGGGGGCCATGTTGCCACACCTCCCATGGTGCTCCTCTCCTAAAGCGAAATAGCAAGCCCTGTGTTTGGACATGCTATTTCACTTTGAGCTTTTCCCTTAATTTGAATTAACTTATTTTGAAATAAGGACTTTATTTCGAAATAACTCATTTTGAAATAACTTATTTCGAAATAATGATGTATGTGTGGACATAACCTTTATGTCTATCACAGAAATGTCACTCAGTGTTGCTGTGTGCTGGTAAACAAAAGCCACATTCTAGCCCAAAAAAGGCTGCATTTCACTAGTGAGTAAAATCATCTATTGGTAGGCATACAGGGCCAGATCCTTGGGCACAGTCTGGCCCCTTTGCAATGCAGTGGCAGTGTGAAAGGCCAGAAAACAAACATCACACATCAGGATTTTTGAGAAGCAAAGCTACTATCACAGTGTCAGTCATTATTCTTATTTGCTTGTTGATTTCACCTGAAGATTAGCAAAGGCAATTTGAATTTCTCTCATCCACTGTATATTGTGCTTTGACGTTCCTGAGGAAGTCAGTCAGATTTATATGGGCAAACTTACTTTGTGCTTTCAAAGGCTTGACACTGCTGAACAACCTTTATAGGATAATGATGTTTCTCTGAACAGTTCTTAAATAGAATATGTGGATACCATGGTCTCTGCATATCAGAGTATGACATCTATGGAGAAGACAACTCTGCCTGTATCATCCTGCATGAATAAAAGAGCTAAGGTTCTTGTCCTTTTAATATCTCACTTCTGTGTAAGAATTGTTATTCAGCCCAAAGCAGGAAGTAGCTCAGTCACACACACACACCCCACCCCTCCTAGGAGCCTCAGCCCACAAGGGAGCATCTCTTTCACCCTCTCCCAGGTTCCCCTTCCCTCTCACTCCTTTAATAAGCCTTGCCCTTGGGTGAGAAGCCCATCCCAATTCCCAGCTGGAGCCTAGTGCCAAAAGGAGCCACAGTCAGAAGGGGAAGGACATGTGAACAAAAAGAGCAGAAGCCATGTGCTGACTTGCAGTACTCTACCCATTGCAATGATTGCTTCATGAGTGTCTGTATGTGTGCACAGCACACATACAGGCCTCCCTTCCAAAAAACGAAGGTCTATTATATCTGTGCGGCATCCAGCAGAATAGCAAATCAACCAAGCCAGACAAGAACCAGCCAGATTTTCCACGTATCAGTTTATAAGTAGTCAGGCCATGATCTGGGTGGCTCCCCTGGTTCTACAGCCCCTGTATGTTTAAGTAAATGTACACCTGGCTGTACTATCTTTATTAAAGCTTATTTTTTCACTCAGTAGTAAAGGAATTATATGAAACTATGTCACGTAGATCAACATTTGCAAAATACTGTCCAGTAAAATGCACACACAAAAAAACACCCCACACTGGGACCCATTTATCCCTGGGGTAATAAGGATGACCAGATGCCCCAATCTTATTAGGACAGTAGCAATATTCAGAGCACTGTCTTATATAGATGTTTATTACCACTACGTCCCTTGTCTCGATTTCTCAGATTTGCTATCTGGTTACCTTAGGGGTAACACACACTTAAATAACACAGATATCTGGGATAAATATGGCTCTCTTCACCCTAAAACTTGGAGGCGAGTGCGACAGCATAGAAAAAAAGAAGAAATGAGCCAAACCTACATTCAGAACTCAAATCAAACAAGTTTCAGGCTCAAAAACATCTGGTTAATATTGTTTATCATTTTTTGTTATGAACTTCTGTGCTTACATGTTCATTTCAATCATGAGCAGGAAGTACCAGAAACCTCATCAGGACCATGTGTTTGTGAAACCTCCAACCCAATTTTGCTGCCCAAAGAGCTGTTCAACTACTTCTGACAAACAGCTGGCTGAACTTTTGCCGTTTGTTTGACTGAACAATCTGAAGTTCTTGGAAGTTCATATTTTACTCATAAAATCTCTCAGTAGGAGGATCAGAGTTTCAGAACAAAATTAGATGAGGAACAGTCAGGGTTGTTTTTTTTTTTCATTTTGGTTTTGTTTACTTAACAAATGCGTGGGATTTCTCCCCCCCTGCCCAGTGACTTTGGGGCATCTTCCTCTTCCAAAGTGCCAACTGTCAACTGTGTAAGGATTAAATTTACTCCGGTATAGTAGAGTAACACAAAGCCAAGTCATCACTTAGGTTCTCCTTTGAGGGCTGAAATGGTTCACAGGTCTTTAATCCAAGATGACTGTCACTCTGAGACAGAATGTCAAGAAAAACAGATTTGACTACGTGAGGACAAAGAAACTTTGCCCCATGATGGGAAGTCCACATAGCATCATATTTCACCACAGCAGCAGTGGTTGACCATTGTTTGGCAATTGTTTCACCACGGCTCAAGCAGAGTACAGATCAAGGAATAAACGCTCCAAATCTCTTAGAACAGACCTGCCTTTGTACACATTTGGTCAAATTTCATGCTGAGGTGCATCCAGTGTAATCTGACTGGACAAAATTGAAAGCTGGACAGCATAGAAGACTGTAGCAGAAATAAAACAAACAAGGAGTCCTGTGGCACTTTAAAAGACTAACACATTTATTTATCCCATGAGCTTTCATGGGTAAAATCTCACTTCATGAGACACATGAAATGGAAACTACTGTAAATCTTCAGAAAACTCAGTCTTTACTCACAGATTATGTGCTAACTTGGGCCAGATACACTTCATTTTTCACTTTTAAAAAAGGTTGAATCTTTGCTTTAAATGCAAATCTCAGTGCAGCCTTAACTGAAGAACCATAATGTTGCCTCCATTACTTCATATACTCATTCTTTTGAAAAGTTCAGGTTTGGTTGACCAACCCAGTATGTCACTATCAGCTTCAGTTGTAAGAGCTGTATGCACCCCTTCTGCAGAAGACAAAACTAACTGGAAAAAATAATCGTCAATATTTGTGTGTGATGGTTCATTGCCTCCCATCTATTTCACTGCACCAAAGACAGCAAAATGATAAGCATCTGAAGGAGAAAAGAGAAATTCTGGAAAAAGTCCAGAGAAGAGCAACACAAATTATTAGAGGTCTGCACTTGAATTATGAGGGATGAGTGAAAGAGCTGGGTTTGTTTAATCTGGAAAAAAGGAGACTGAGAGGACACAGAGTAACAGTTTTCAAGTACCTAAAAAGTTATCACAAGGAGGTAGGAGAGAAACTGATCTCCTTAAGTGCTGATGATAGGACAAGCAGCAATGGGGTTTAATACAGCAAGGGAGGTTTAGTTTGGACATTAGTAAAAAACTGCTATCAGGGTGATTAGCCACTGGAATAAATTGCCTCGGCAGGTTGTGGAATCTCTCTTGTCAGAAATTTTTAAGAGTAGGTTAGACAAGCACCTGTAAGGGATGGCTTAAGAGGGTCCTTGGTCCTGCCATGAGCACAGGGGACTGGACCTGATGACATCTCATGATACCTTCCAGTGTCTATGATTCTATGAAAGGGTATAAGCTTTCAAACGCATTGTGTAGCCCAGGCATGGTCCTGAGTCTATTATAGTCCAGAAGAGGGGCATTCTGGGAGATGCAGTCTGAAGAGACTGATGGGAAGTGTAGTTAATGGGTAATGTGACTAAGATCAGGTGATGGGTGGACTATATATTGCAAAGCTGTGCCTTTTGGGAAAGACCAGGCCTGGTGTGTACTTCTCTATCAAGTGAGTTAAGTGAAACAATCCAGGAAAAGCTGTGGAAGAAGACATGTGCAGAGCTTGGAGAAGCAGCCCAGAATGAGGTAGGTGAAAAGAAAGAAATCCAAGGAAAGAGAAAAACATGAAGTTGAAGACCTAGGATTATACAATCGTTCTGTGGGCTTTAGGCCTGATGGTGGCACCCATAATTATTTAGAGGTTCCAGACTGAGGTTTGCAGAGAGGGTTAAAAGAAACCTCTCATATTTCCCCTGCCCCACACAGTGGTGAGTCCTGTGGCCTGCAGAGGACCAAGGAAAGAACTGTTTAGTTCTGTATTAGTAGGAAAGAGACTGTATAGGCTGGGGAGGGTAAAGAGCACAGTGTCAGTGGGGTAAAAGAATGATGAGCTCATGGTAGAGGGCTGAAGCCTGAAGGACTGTTTTGTATTGTTTTTCTGGAGGGACTTGAGTTGCACCAGATGGGATGAACTTTTGCTTTGGCTGAAAGCTAGAAAGCATCAAAACTACTACTGAGGGTGGCCAGAAAGGAAAAGGGATGGTGACATTGGAAGGGTAAGAGGCTTATACAGCACATGATAAAAAGCAAAGGTCTGTGTTTGGGTGTATGACTAAGAAAATTGAAGAGTCAACCCCCTGAAAAAGCAGTCATGAGAAACTTAGGAGCTTCTACAGGTATGTACAATGTTAAGAATGATCAGAATGTAAGTGCCCAAGAGACCATTCAAGCATCTTACTATCTGAGGTTAAGCATGCACATCTGCTAAAATTTCCAGTGCCCTGTCAAGTACTTCTCTCTGCCTTTGAAAAATCCATTGTTTTTTTTATAAGATACTGAGATGCATATGGTTGTCACCGCAGCAGTAGTTTTGCTATGTCTCTTCAGTAGCAAATGTGTTTTGTCTACAGGATTTGATATATGGTAATAGAGCTTTTTCTGTCTTCTCCCATGTTGTGACCCATCACACTCCCATTTGTGCTGTTCGCTGACTTGTGGTGGATCTTCTGTGTAGTACCAGTTTTCTGATGTAATAGACTGGCATGGCTCAGGCACTGTAAAACTGCCAGTGAAGAGCTATCACATGACCTAGGAAGGGGTTAAAGAGAAGGATGTGTCCTTTTTCCAAAAATGGAAAGAGGCAAGAAGGAAGTCTCTTGGGACTGCAAGCCAGCCTTGTGAAAATTGCTTTGTTTTGTGCAACTCATAATTAGAGCTGAGAGTTTATCTAATACAACCACCTGTTCAGAGTAAGCAACCCTAACTAAATCATTCCTGCTTTATCAAGCTGGGCCTTCAAAGCCTCTAAGGATGGAGATTCTACCATCATCCTAGGTATGAATTCACATGCTTCATCGTGTGCCTAGTGAAAAGGCTTTTCCTAATATTCAACCTATTGCTTAAATTTCATTCAGGGACTCTAAAGTCAGAAGGGAACAATATGATTATCTAGTCTGACCTCTTGCTCAATGCAGGTCATAGAACCTACCCACCCACTCCTGTAATAACCCTCTAACCTGAGACTGAGTTATTAAAGTTCTCAAATCATGGTTTAAGGACTTTAAAATATAAAAAAATCCACCAACAAGTGAGCTCCGCCCCATGCTATGGGGAGGGGGGGAAGAACCGACAACCCATAAAACAGAGCTTTTGCCCATCTGCCCTGGCAAATATGACTCCAACTATCTTTTGTATTCTAGTAATGGTTTTTTATAACAAATCCTAAACTCTAGTCTACCTGCCTCCTAGTGCAGTATATGACCAGTCATGCATGCTGCCTGAGTGTTTATCAGATGTCATAAAACTATCTGTGCATCTATTTTATTCTTTTTTTTTTAATCATCAGCTTCAGTTCAAGAATAAGCCAAAGCCAATTCAGTAGCATTTTTATCCATGTATTTTATCTTCTATTTCTTGTGGATTTTTTTTTGTTTGGTGTGTGTGGGTTTTTTTTTTTTTTTTTTTTCAGATGTAGGGTTTGATATTTATTTATTTATTTATTTATTTATTTATTTTTTATTTAAACGGTACCATAAATGTCAAGGGAGATTTTCTTGTCACTGAGGACAGGACTACACTGAACATGAAACATCTTTAGAGACTGAAGTACTTTATTCATTTAGATGTTTCTGATGAACTCTTTCATGGTTGAATGTTTCCTTTGTTCACTTGGATTCAGCCTAATTAGGGCAAAGAACTCAACATCAAGTCAACTTGACACAAAGCTGTTTTTTCAAGCTACAGATGGTTCTCCATGTAGAAGTGCCACTTCCTAAGAGGACTATGAACCAGGTACTTAATGTTGTAAGCAGGGCCAGGGCTTGATTCAAACTAATTGGGAGGCTGGAGCTATCAGATTTTCACAGTCTTCTCCCTTCACCTGGGAAGGGAAGCCCACTAGGACTTAAATGCCACAAGGTCCTTGGGTTCCAGTGACAAGTAAGATCTCTGCCAAAGGAAGCAGAATAACCACTATGTTCACTTGGCATTGAGTGAAACATATGCATGATCTGAACTGCTTCTTAAACATCATGAGTGGCAAATATTTAGAGCTTTATGCTCCATATTGTCAAATTCAGAGGGCTCTGCCACACCAGTGGTCAGATCTTGGTACACCCAGAGATTATAGGTAAAACTTTGTAACATATTTTTGAAAACTTTGCCCCCTGCCTTATTTCATCACTACACAAGCCCTCATGCATCACTAGGATGCATTTCACTCCACTTCATGTGTTCCTTCCCCCACATCTGGGACTGATCTCGCTTCAGACTGGTTAGTTAAAGTACATTCTCACTAGGTGAATAGGAAGGGCCAGTTATGTGATCTAAGTTAGATAAGAGGATTCTCCGTGGTGTGCATACAGCTAGTTAGCCATACAACTTCCACAAGCACTCACGAGAGATGAACAAACGTGCTGCACAAGCTGAAGTCAAATACATCTAAGGATGACCTTTATTTGGCTTTCGTGAATGCATTGCATATTTAAGTGTGTAAAGGTGGTGCATTTTAGTGCCATCCTCAACAGGCCTTAACTTTTTGTCTATCTTCTGTTCCAGTTCCAAAGGGGTTGCTGTGTTAGTCTAGTCCAACAAAACAAACAAGGAATCTGGAACTTTCAAAGACTAACAAATTTATTTATCACATAAGTGTCTGACAAAGTGGGATTTTCTCCAACGAAAGTTCATGCAATAAATAAACTTGTTAGTCTTTAAAAGTGCCACTAGACTCCTTGGCTATGTCTACATTAAGGGCTTAAGTCAATTTAAGCAAATCCAGGGCTATATTTAGAATTTATTAAGTCGACTTAAGCACTTGCTTAAGTTGACTTAACTCCTGCCTGTAAGTCAACTTCAGCTTTGAAGTAGACTTTACAGGGCAGGAAGCCATGGGCCCCACCCCTGCCACACCCTGGTCCTGATCAGGCTCCAGGGGCCCAATTCGGCCACAGCCACCACTGGCAAGCAGCTGGGAGCCAGATTTGGCTCCCAGCTGCTTGTAGCAGGTGGGGGGGCTGGGAGCCAGCTCCTGCTGCCTCTGGAGAGAATCTGAGAGCAAGATCTGGCTCCGAGCTCCTTGCAGGTGGCAGGGATTGGGAGCCCAGGCAGCGGGGCCTTGGAGCTGATTCCCGCTATGTGCAAAGAGGGGCTGGGAGATTGACTGGTCTCCCAGCCCCTAACCCCAGACATTGCGGGTTAAGAGCTGGCTCCTGCCCCCCGCTGCAAGGGGCTGGGAGGTTGACTTGGCTCTGAGACCCTTGCTGGTGGCAGCAGGAGGGTCAGGACCTGATCTGGCCCTCAGCTGCTTGCCACCATGTGCAAGCAGCTCTGAGCCTAGTTAATTTCACAGCCTGTGAAACTGACTAGGGTCTAAGAAGCCTGCCAACACCAGCAAGGGGCTCAGATCCAGATCAGGCTCTGTACCCCTTCCTGTGTGGGGCAGGAGCTGGCTTCTAGGCCCTGCTGCCTGCAGCACAGGGCTGGGGACCAGATCAGGTTCCCAGCCATTTGCTGTGGCCAGTGGGAGCTGGCAGCTGATTCCTGCAACCTGCAGCAAGGGGCTGGGAACCTGATCATGCTCCCACCCCCTCTCCGCCAGCAGCAGGAGCTGGCTTCCAGCCCCTGCTACCTGCAGAAAGGGCTGGGAGCCGAATCCAGCTACCAGCTCCTTGCTGCACAGCAGGAGCTGGATTGGGGCCTGGCGCCAGATCATGCCCCATGGCAGGGTCCAAGCCTGGGCCCCAGATATGGCTACTAATGTAGACTTACGCCTAAGTCGATGTCACAAGATCGACTTAGTAGACCTTGTGAAGTCGACTTAAAATAGCCACCTAGTGTAGACATAACCCTTGTTTGTTCTTCTGTTCTAGTTAGTCTACCTTGTTCCATGACTCTGTAATGTAAGATTTCAGCTACTTCTGCTACCAGATCTAGTGCCTGGTTCTCTGTGTGCTACAGGCACAGCAAGACAAACAGCAAAGTTGTGATTGGAGGGTGAGGGATGAACCCTGCAGAGTGGGAACATCTGAGAAGTGCTTCCATGGTACAGGGAGAAAAGTGGCTGAGAAAAGAGTGAAGAGAAAGGTGTAATGGAGTCCAATAGGAATGGTGCTTTGGAACTACCTGGGGTGAAGCCATTCAGAACTCGAGTGCTTTGGAGTCTGCCTCCAACCTGGGTCTCCATAATCAGTGCAGCTGCCTCTTCAGTCTGACCTTGGAGCATTCAGGACCTCTGCTCTGGTTGAATTCCTCCAATGATTCCCTTGGAGGGGACCCTGAGGAGTTCGTATATGCCCCTGAAGGGGCAATGCACCCCACCTTGCAGTCAGAAGTGATTCGCAGCCAGTGTGGAAATCAGAAGGGTTTATTGGTTTTCAGGATCACAGCATAGAAAGACTTTGTTAGCAGATTAATCAGAGGTACAGCAGCAACAAATTAGAGGTTCTGAGACCATTCTCAAGCTCTGCTCCTGAGTCCTCTTATGGGGGAGATTGCCCTTCAAGCTAGCCACACCCAGACCCATGTCCTTTCTCCTCCCCAGTCCTTTGTCTCCTTCCCAGGCAAAGCGACCACTCCTCTTGGTTTCTGCTGGCCACAACTTGTTGCTTGTTGAGCTAGGAGTCTGGCCATTGTCTGCATACATATGGCTGGGGAAGGCTCACCTTTCCACTTATAGCCCCTTCAATAATCACAGACCCACGTCCCATTACCAAAATACACAGGAGAAACTGAAGAACACAGCACTCAGAGAAAACCCCAAAAAGATGTCCACTTTGTCACAGGACAGAATGCAGTTCCTGGAGGAGGTGAAGTGGAGAGGCAAGGCCTATCTTTGTGTTATTAGAGAATAACACAGTGTGACTCTCATAGCACAACAAAAGCAATCAGAATAGAAAAGATGGAGCAACACAAAGGATTCAAATGGGAATGCAGAGTTTGAGCTAAGGGAGTGAGTGTGAGGGAATCCCAGAGGGGGAGGGTAGAGACATTCCTGTCCATCCAGCAATTGACACTTTCTGTTGTCTATGGCTATGTCCACACATATATCATTATTTTGAAATAAGGACTTTATTTCAAAATAAGGTAATTCGAATTAAGGTAAAGCCTGCTTTTGAAACAGCTTTTATTTTGAAATGGTTATTTTGAAATAATGCCGTTTGGACATGTTGTTTCAAAGCAATGGTGGTGGTTCGAAACAACATGTCCAAACGGCATTATTTTGAAATAACCATTTTGAAATAACAGCCGTTTCAAAATGAATGGGGTTTAAGCTGTTTCAAAATGACAGAGCCTGTCATTGCGAAATAAGAAAACGTTGTGTGGATATTGTTTTTTATTTCAAAACAACCAGTGTTGTTTTGAAATAAGACTCGTGTGGACATACCCTATCTGATCCAAGCAACATGGAATGCTTGGGACGCCACTTTATGCATGTTGTAAGAAAGATGCCCGGGATCTTGTTCATGACAACTGAAACCAAGGTGATGCTTTGTTTCTGATAGTGGGAAGCAAAATGAGAATCGACCTACATAGAAAAATGATCCAATCTGAAGATTTAGTAATTTTGCAAGGGTGATGCTTTTTTTGGAGTGGGGAGGGTTGTTGGTAGGGTTTTTTGTAGACTTTTGGCTTGAATCCTTTGTCAGTGGCATTTATCTAATATAAATGTTATGCTGTTTCTATGGGATACACAACAACCACAAAGCCAGCTTTCTCAGTATTGAATACTCCCTCCTTGCCACGCTTATTAGCAGCTGCTCATGGTCCTACATCTTAACAGAGGAATGACCATAAACCCATGTATGTAACCCTTCACTAGAAGCCCACAATTTTTTGGCTTGATTGAAGGGTTGCATATCATAATGGCACACGAGTGTTTCTCTCAAATGCTTCTCACTGCAAAGTGCTCATGGTGGCATCTAGGTGCTGCTATTGGATCTGTGCTGGAGAAGAGGAGTAGTGAAACACAGTACAGGTAGTGCCAGTTGATCCAAATGATTAACTACTGTATTATATCACTACTGATAGCACCACACCTGCAACTACAAACGGCTGCATCAATCAACACTATTCACTTCTGTTTATGAAGCTGGTTTAAGATCGTATGGGTCAGGTTCTCTAGCCCTTGAGGATGTTGGTAACTGGTGTATGGTTGAAGCTAATCTAGACTGACCTAAGGAATGGGTTGCATAGAATCAGCCCCAGGATAGAGGTGCTTTAAATGACTCTTTGGCACCCCTTAAGATACGGGCAGCACTTTGGGGGGGGGGGTTCAGCAGAGAATCTTGTCTGTAACCATATTCTGTAATCTCTGCTGAAATGCATGCTCTCAACCATGTCAGCTAGGTGAGCAGCAGTATGTGAGGTGATAAAAATACATCATTCATTTGCCCTTACCCCTGTACCTGAATAAGCTATAGTCTCCCTGTTCCAGTATTTACAGTCCTTAATACAGAACCTGTAGAGAGAATAGTATGGCGTATTTGATTAATTTACCACAGAGGGAGTATTATAAGCCTATAGCTTGCTCCTGAGTCCGTGACGTTAGAAGCTGAAGAGGAAGAGCCTGGCTTCTAATGGCTTGTCTACAAGGGGGGGAATTAACTGGGACAGTAATTCCAAAATAGCTCCCCATGTGGCTATTTCTTATTTCAGTATAAGAATGTTCACGTGGGAGCTTTTTCAGAATACCTACTGTGCTCTGAAGTCACACCCTGCCTTAATCCAGAATGACTTCCCAGTGTAGACAAGCCCTAAATGAATGGCAGCAGAGTTTTGTGAGGCTGGTAGTCATTTCAGCATTATTTATTCTAGAAACAAACTGGAGAAAGTTTAGCCCAAGTCCTTGTTTTGGGGTGACTTCCTATTTTAAACAGAACAGTAACAGTTTGCTTCTGAAGGCTAGAAATACTTAATTCACTGTCAAGACAAAGTTCCACTCCTACCAGGAGCTATTAACCCTCTGAACAGCTACTGCCAGAGATGAAAAGTGCATCAGATATGCCTAAAAGTTAATGGCTATCACTGTGCAGTGATGTTTGTAGCTTAAGACTTGTCTCACAAGTGTCATGGATAAAAGAACAGCAAAGTAAAACATTCACTGTAGGATCAGTACCCCAGATGAAACAGCATTCTCAGTCTCATCAGTGCCTAGGGAAGGAATACAGGGAAAGATTAAAAAAAAAATCAAAAGCAGTAGGGTGACTTTCTTATTATTATTTTTTTTTTTTTAAACAACATACCATGATAGTAGCGGATTCTTAAGCCTCTTTAAGGGGCACAATCTATCTTCCAGCCTTTTCAAGGGGAGTGTGAACTATTTGTGACCTACAACCTAAGAAAGGCAGAGTCCCCTTCAATTGTCATTTGATGTCAATGGGCATTGAGAGTACTTGGAAGATTACAGGTCAAATTTTCTTCAACACCATTAACTCTTTCGCCTAAAATACCTTTGAGTGGCAGTGCAGCAGAAGGCTGGATACCAATCCCTTGGCCAGCCCTCTGTCATGCCAGCCCCAGGTGAGAGAGGTAAATTATAGCTGGCTAGGGACACCTGCATCTGATTGGTGCAGGAGAAAGAGCTGTCTCATTAGCCAAGAGCTATAAACTGGCCCTGGTGAAGGAGCTGGGAGACAGGATGCAGAGATGTTATTTGTGGGGCTGCAGAGGAGTAAGGTAGTTGCTCAAGCTATAGGTGATGAATCAGTTCCACACTGGAATAAACAGCATTGAATTGCTAAACAAGAGGGTCTTGGAGTTATCTGTAATGAAGAAAATGGCTGAAGCAGAGGGGCAACAGTGGAGAACTCTTATATCAGGTAAGCTTGAAAGAACTTATTTAGTTTAACAGATAACTACTTATATTGTGCCATAAATGTGTAAGATTTTGTTGCATTTAAACTGTATATACAGGAATCACTGACATGTGGTCACCTCTTCTGTAAAATGGGGACCACTGCCTAACAACAATGTCCATCAAACCATGATATTCAAGAACAGGAAGAGAATAACAACATCCAATTAAAGTTGCAAGGGGAATCTGAGAGGATGTACTTGATCAGGACACTAAATTTTACACTTCCATTTCTTCTTCTTTTAAAAAACAACAAGCAGTTGTGTGGCACTTTAAGACTAACAGATCTTAAAGTGCCACTCAACTGCTTGCTGCTTTTTTTTTTTTTTTTTTTTTTTTTTTACTGGACTAGACTAACATGGCTATCCCTTTTGAAATTCTTCTTTTAAAACTGCATCAAAGAAGAAAAGTTTCAAAACTGCCTTAGTGACTAAGAAGTCTCATTTTCAAGAATAACTTTGGCACATAGAAATCTGTCTCATTATCTGTCAACAAGATATAGGGTCCTTAGTCACTAAAGTGCTTTTTGAAATTTTCTTTGAAGACCCCATAAATAGTCACATCCTCTGTATTCTGATTTATTTGAAAGATGGCAACCCTTAAACAGTTGCTGATGTTTCGGAAGTCTCTGTTAGGCCAGGCTTTCACAGTACACATACATGAAATACAGGTTCATGCCCAGTAAGCTTAAACTCAAAACAGGATGGTGAGATAAATGAACGGGAAGCAGTAGGAGACATTTGAGTGCATCTTTATAATTGACAGGCTTTCTAGCTTTATGGAAAAGTATAGCCTGCATAATGCCAAGAATCTTTCATCCTCAGAATACCCCTGTGAGATAGAAAAATGCTGTTGTTTCTCCATGTACATATGAGAGCTGAGCAGTGGAGGCTAAGTGACTTCTTGATGATCACATAAATTGTGATAGAGCAGAGACTTGAGTCCTTGTCCATGGTTAATGCTCTAACCATTGCACCATCTTGCCTCTTAACAGCACCTCTAATTTATTATGCATTGTAACACAATACAAAAGCACAGTTGTCAGTGAACATAAAGGAGCAAAACACTGCAGCTGGTGGAAAGCTAAGCCAGGGTCTTTATTCTGCCTCCAGTTAAGGAGGTAGACATGCAAAACTATTCTCATAACACTCATGTAGGCAAATCAAATGGTGGCTTACAGAAATGTGAGATTTTAATGTATGCATGCTACACAAACATTCCTCAGAGGACTCAAAAAGCTAACTGCTCACCAGAAAGTGCATTCAAGTGAGAGTATTTCATTTCACAACAGACATTTCCCTGATCCATAACCTGTCTTTCTTTCCATATGTTAGGAAAGTAGGGGTGGGAGAGAAGAGGCTTGCATAAATAAAACAGGAGGTTACTTAAATAGCTGCACTTAAGTATTTAAGAAAATGCCAGTCAATTTTTTGCACTCATTGTTCTTTTTGTGCAAAACTCTCAAAGCCTTTTGACAAATCATCACAAAGCTAAAACTCATCATTGTTTGTTTGTATAGCAAATGAGGGTTAGGAAGTTGTTATGCACTCTACAGTTTGAGGACACAGGGGCACAAGACAATTAAATGACTTGCCCAGGGTCACACAGTGATTCAGTGGCTTAGCTATGAATATATCCTCATTCTCACATTTTGTAGTCTACAGATGGCTGCCTCTCCAGTCAAAACCAACATTTATCCCAAAGAAAAATTAATCTGGAGTTTAGAAAATGCTTTCATAAGATTCTCATTTCAAGAATAACTTTAGAAGCACAGCGCATTCCCGAATGATCCTACCGAATGTCAACCTTGATACTATTGCCTGAAAAAGTCATAAGGTTTGTGAAGTCTCTTCTTCATGGATTATAAAAGTAAAACTGATACCTTCTGGCATTTCTGGAAAGCTCATGCCAGGCATGAAATGTCTCCTTGGCTGCCAGTGCCCCTCATGACAACTAGAGATTCAGGCAAAGAATCACTTTGGGTTGGGATTTTCAGTTGGTGAAGCCCATCATGAGATTTGAGTGAAAACAAAATGGCATCCCCTTGGGTTAAAAACTAAACATGTGAATCTGTTATCTTAATTCAGAGACTTAGAGTACAAAGGATGTCTGTCTAGTAGGATATAAGGGTACTTTAACTGAGTACTAACCCCTAAAGAGGCTGGAAAAGCTCAGAACACTGAAATACACTTAAAGCAAATGAACACTTATTTACAATGAGAATTTTATGACTTTTCCTGAATTTTGTTCCAGCCCAAGTGGTATTTCTTATGTTTTCATTCAGTTACTACCCCTGGGTGCTTGGCTTACTTAAAAAAAAATTTAAGTGTTAGCCTAAAATCTAATTATGCTTGCAAATAAGTGTTTGTGTCTTTGTCAATCTGTTCTGATGGCCACTGTCATTTTATTTCTGAATCAGTCATGGGGAAAGAATGCAAGTATGTCTCTAGCCTTCGTTTGGCACATAACTTGCAGAACTACACTTCAAGCAAATACCATATGGAAGCACAATAAAACATCGAACACCTAAGAAGCATGGAAAGTAGAAAAGCAAACAACTAGATTCTGTTTTGTTCCACTGTGTCCATCCGTTCAACCATATGATGATCCAGAAAGGCTTCTAACTGGCTGCCTTAGAGTCTGCAGTCCTCTCTTTTTTGTCCACAGAACAAGTATATCAGTTCAAAAGTTCCCTACACTGCTATAACAACAAGAGTCCTGTGGCACTTTATGGACTAACAGATTTCTTTGGACATAAGCTTTCGTGGGCTCCACAAAAATGCATCTGATAAAGTGGGTTGGAGCCCACAAAAGCTTGTACCCAAAGAAATCTGTTAGTCTATAGGGCTATATCTACACTGGCAAATTGGTTCAGATTAAGCAAATTTAGTTCAGACTAACTTCAGCCCATGTCTACACTAACCTGTGGTTAGCTCAAACTAAAAAATTTCTTAATTCAAGCTATCCAAAGCTTAGTTTAAACTTAGCACATTGTTTGAATAGTTAGTTCAAATGGTCAGTTCAAATTTAGTGCAATGTAGACACCTTTGTTTGAACTAGTCGGTGTGGCTAGTTCAAACTAACCTGGAATTGCTTAGTTTGGACTAAGGAAGTCCAAACTAAGCTTTGCAATGTAGACATAGCCTAAGGTGCCACAGGACTCTCGTAGTCTGTATACAGCAAAAACAAACATGACTACCCCTCCGGAAATTCCTGCACTGCTATGGAGATGTACCCCAATCCTTATGGGAAGGATCACTTGGGTAAAATGGGTGTTTAACTTATTACTGATTCACCTTTGACCTCTGTTCAGAGAGATCAAGTGTCAGTAGGCTCTTCATTGATTTTGCTTAATGTGGACACTTGCAACAGGATTGAAGTCAGAAGTCTCTTTCATTTGTGGAACTCAAACATATTTAACAATATCTGGGTTGCTCACAGCCTGCTACAGTTTCATTTCATTGCAGAAGGAAGGTGCAGTCTCTTGATTTTTAGCAAAAGCCTGGTGCTATTTGGTGTCCTTTATTACAGCCCTATCTGATGGACTCAGGAGGGGCATGAGAAGCTCAGCTTTTATTTAGGAAGAGTTTGAGTCTTCTCGGTGGTGGAGAAAAGCTTGAAAAACATGAAGTGCAAACTAAAGGCTCTGAAACCAGAAGGCAAATAGATCTCCAAAATGTAGTGTATGTATTCAAAATATTGGTTTTAAGCAAATCTCATGGGGGTTAGGAATCCTGACTCATGAGGTTTGAATGTCTGAGAGTGGTTCTACTGGAAATAGTGCACAGAGCTGCATAATATCTGGTATAATTTAATTAGCACTAAAGCCTTGATCCTTCCAAAAGCTTGGACACCTGCATGATCTTCCACACAATTAGTACCGTTGCCCTTAGCAGGACTAGTTGTGTAAGTAAACTTATGTAGGTATGTAAATTTGCAGGATTGACACCCAAACATTCATTCAAGGGAAATTTATCTAGATGATCCACATTTTGCATTTGTATAGCTTTTTTCATTAAAGGATTTTAAGCACTTTAGAGATTGATTAAGCCGCCTCTCTGCTTCACTATGGGGTGATATTTACAGATGGGCTTAGAAACTCAAAATGGTGGTTTTCATGTGACAAATCAGCACTAAGAATACAGCCCACAAATCCTGGATCTCAGGTTGCTGCTGTCATTGCTAGATAATATTGATGCATTACCTCATTTTGGCTTTGAGGATACTGCTGAATATAGCCTTGTTTCAGGATTTTAATCCAATCCAATTTTTTGGTTAAGTATCAAACAATTGCTTTTTGGTTTTTTAACAATGTGAAGGCTGTTTCATGACAGAAGTGGATAAAAGTTTAACAGTAGTTCATACACACTGAGCTCAGACATGTGCATGCTTATGGTACAATAAAACATGTTTCCAATGTAGCAATAGTCTAGAGTGTCATAATTACCACAAATAGACCCCTGCTGGCACTTAAATCTATATGACACATCTGTTTCAGGACAGATCCTGACTCTTCCAGCATCCTTATCTCCATGGCCTCCATTTGTATTATGCCCGCATCTGTTTTGTCCATTTCATCACTTTTAATCCCCTTGAATAACAAAAGGGGAAACAATATGTTTTTGTCACCTTTTTTTAATGTTCCAAAGGTAGCCATATTAGTCTAGTTCAGCATAACAAGCAAGGAGTCATGTTGCAAAATTTTCTCCCATGAAAGCTCATGCAATAAATAAACTTGTTAGTCTTTCAGTGACACAGGACTCCTCATTTGTTGTGGGGTTTTTTGTGTCTTTGAGTTTAATAACTTGAGAAGTGATACAGAAGTGGCTTATCTTCCCCTTAATTATACAAGGATTGAAAACATGCAAATGAAGCTACAAAAAAGAATTTTGTCAGTGGCTTTTTTTTTTGTAATATCTTTTTATGCATTTAGGAGATTGAGGTGAGTAGCACGAACACTCCCTTGCAACAACCAAGATGATACCAACACTGCAGGTGGAGGTGTGAGTTCTTCCCCCCCCCCACTTGGGTAGATGTGCACATGAATAAATTAACACACTGAAATTGGTGAAGTGACTGGCTGCCTGAGTATTACTTAGTGCTTATACTTGCACAGCTGGCCTGCAAGACTGTGCTTCTCAAACTTGGGCTAAATTGGCTTTTTTAACTGTGGGAAGTAGGCATTTGGGTTTGGGCAGCAGCCCAAGATCTGGGACCCTCCCCCACCAGCCTAGGCCCAAAGATCTGTACCACAATTAAACAGCCCCATGGCCACAATCCTAAATCAGCTGGCATGGGCCAACCACAGGCTTCTAATTGCAATGTAGACCTACCCTCTGAAGTCCTGGAATAGGCTTCTGAGACAGGAACTTGGTAGAAGTCTCAGCATCCTCCCCTATCACTACAGATGAGTGCTGGTAGGAGGGGATTGATGGAGGCACACCCCCACCTTCATCGTTTGCTTTTGCCTCCAAATACTAGGTTTAGTCTTCCAGTTTTATGTCTAACACTGACTATAACACCACTTGCTACATGCACATTCAACAATAACCATATTCTCTCACCAGTGTGAGATGATGGACTGGTTCAGTGGCCCAAAGTATGGACTAGGTCAAACCAGCATAACTCTACTGACTTCAAGGAAGGCATGGTCCCTGGTTTGCACACAGGAAGTCCTGGCCTATTCCTTTAGTGGATGCTGCTTGCAAACAGATCGTAGTGCCTGGCGTTTAACCTACCAGTCATTTCTCTACTGGGTGCATGGCGCTCTGCTCTCCAAAGGCAAACTCTAAGCTGAATTGTTAAACCACAGGAAAACCCCTTGGTAAAAGTCCCAGTTATCCCCTCCTATTGTAACAGATGAGTGCTGGCCAGGGAGATCCCACCAGGGGATCTCCTCACCATCATGACCTTTGATAAGTCACTTCCCTATTTCCCTTTTTGTAAAACAGCATAATTTGTACTTCCATGTAAAGTGCTTGGAGAGCTGTGGATGATCAGTGCTAGGTACTAGCTAAACAACCAAGGAGTCCTGTGGCACTTTTAAAGACTAAGAAATTTATTTATTGCATGAACTTTTGTGGGAGGAAAATCCTTGCTTGTCTTGATGAACAAGACTGACATGGTTACCAACTTTGAAACTTGTCAGTATAAAACAGGGGTGGCCAAACTTAAGAACTCAAGAGCCACACAAGTCAATTATTAAACCTTCAAGAGCCACACTAAGGTGTATAACCACATATTTTTACCTACTCCCAAATTACTAAGCTTAAAATTCATTGCACACTTTAATTTTATCATAACTGGGGTAAATATTGATCCTACTAATGTCAGATTCTAATAATTTAAGAGTACCATGAAACTAGGCCTATACAGTAAAAACTTAGCTGTTGCTAGACATAGAACACTACAGGCTTGTGGCAAGTTTTTTAAAAATCTGGGCAGTAACTAGTCAATGCAGTATGTAAAAGCTCTCTCAGATACTGATCTCTAAGTATTGAACAATTTTGAATTTCATTGTGGAATATGATGCTTCACAGCAGCAAGTTGTACCAAAAATTGAAAGTAATCTATGTTCAGTTTTAAACTTTTCTCCTTTGTATTTTCATTTCTTAATATTCCACATCATGTTTAGGACTTGTAAAACATGATTTTATTTTAACGTGTAAGCTGCATTGGGGCCTATAAGAAAATATAAATATGCGACAGCTGCTCTAACCATGTCATGCTTCCCTCCCCCACCCCTGTTGCCACTTCCCTACTGTCTCTTACCACATTGCTGCTTCTCTGCTCTCCCCAACCATGCTGTAGTTCAGCCTCCCACCCCATCCTGGCACCTACCATGCCCTTGCTTCCCTGCCAACATTTCTGCCAATAAAGTTGTTCACTAAAATACCCATGGACAGTGAAGACAAAAGGTCTGAGGACTCAATTGGACACAATCAATTTTAAAATGAGTAATAGTAAGGGAAAACATTGCTCTCATCTTAATCCTGTGAAAAGTTGCACACACGGACACCTTTCAACTGTTGAGAATCACAACAGCTCAATGAGAATTTATGGGGACAGAAAGTGCAAGATCAGAGCCTGTTTTGGTAAGTGCTTTGGAGTCAATGCATAGAAGATACTATGGAAAAAATTCCATTGAGTTTATTCAGTTTGGGGTCAGGCCCTGTATAAATTCTAAATATCATTATTTGGTTTTTATAATACAAAGTAAAATCTTTACTGGTGAGGGTTTTTTCAGAAAATTTGCAACACAATTTTTTCCATCCTCAGCCCTTCACAACAATTACTCTTGTCTAATGGGCTCAGATACCCAGAGTCATTCATAAAGACTGCATTGAAATATAAATGGACTTCACTATACAACAAAGAATTACTACATGTTGAATGCTATTTAATCAGTAGAAGTATAGTGCTGCTATTGAACTTTGCAGTGAATGTAAATTATCTTGGTAATCGACTTAGTTATATTAATCAAATTTCTTGTAAAATAAATGTACTAGCAGTTCCTTCTGCAAACAGATGACATACTGATGTTTCAGGCACACTTGTTCAATGGACTTAAGGAATTTTTTTCTAAAGCCAGTTTTCAGTAGTGGTGGTCTATCCTAAGTCTAAATCATTTTGCATGATGAAAATGAACCATGATCCATAATAAGGACTTGTAACATTCTTTAATGGAGGTTTTTTAATAACCTTTTGACAGTAGTCAGTGGTTTTGGATGTAACACTTGTCACTTTTCAGTCATTTCTGATTATTATTTAATTCTCAAAATAGAAATACAAGAGAAATAATTTTGCATTATATTACAATATCTGGAAATGCCAGGTGATTTTTTTTTTAAAAAGAAAATTAATTTACAATTGCTTTTCAGGTTTAAACTGCTAGATTATCATCACTTCTCTGTAGTTCATTGTAGACTTGCTCTTGATAAATTTATGTTGCCAGTTTTAAAACTATTTACCCAGAAAACAATATCAAAAAAGAAAAGTGTTAAAAATTATGCACTCAGAAGGTCAGACTTCTTGCTGTTGCTACTTTAATTCTGCCTCTTTGTGCATCCAGTTTGTGCTATGTATGAATGAAGCCTCTGATGATGATATTAAAGACTATCATAATACAGACAAGGAGGATAGCATTAATATTGTGTGGGTAAACTGTGGAATCTGACATTTATTTACTTTGAGTGCTTGTTTGCACCTAACTGAGGTTGCTTTTCTCTGCTGCATCTCACAATGCTACCCCACCCCTTCTGGCTCTTACCACTCTGGTTTTCTCTGCTGGCTCTCACTCACAATGCTGCCTCTCCCCTCCCTTCCCGGCTCTGACCACACTGCTTTTTCATGCAGCTTTCACAATGCTGCTCCTCTGCTGTGGGCTCTGACTACATTACTTTTTCCCTGCTGGCTCTTACCATGCCACAGTGTCTCTGCTGTCCCCTACCATTGCAAACTTCTTGCCCCTATCTCCCACCATTCCGTCCTTCCCTGCTGTGCTCTTCTGGGAGCCGCAATTTTTCTTTGAAGAGCCACATGCAGCTTGCAAGCCACAGGCTGGCCACGTCTGATATAAAAGCTAGGAGCTGTTCTTGCTAGACCTTCCCCAGACTGCCTGTCCAATGAGAAACTAAATGCTAAGTTAACCCATTGTTCACTGGGAATCAGGTAGCACCACTGCCTCAATACGTCATGTAAAATTTTTTACTGTTTTACTAGTTATGCTAAAACAGCACTGCCTGGCTCGCAATCTGGCATTATTTGCAGTAGTGCAGGCCTTGACGAATCTTAGGTGCCAGGTTGCCATGGTGCCTAGGACTTTTCCCTAGGCTCCTAAAAGTGCCAGGGCACACTCCACTGCACTAAGCACGTCAGGTTCCTGCCAACAAAAAGGTGCCATGGCTCCTCCTACCCTGCCACCAAAAATCAGCTGTTCTGGCAGTGTGGGGGGAAGAGGGAGAGATGACAGTCCTCTCCTTCTCCAGTGCCACCAAAGGAGCCACCATGAGTGGCTGGGTTTTTTTTTCTCCAGAGATGGGGGAGGGACTTGCTGCCACAATGAGCAGTGGCAGCTTTGTGGTGGTAGGAGCTCCTCTGCCAGATTCCTAGGGGGTGCCCAAGTTTTTGGGCTGGCCCATAGGTGTCTGGCAGATTTGTCTAGGCTTGCGATAGTGACGACAGAGACTGGTTCAAAGATGAACTAACCATCACATGGGCTCTAAAACACCAGCTCAGTATCTTGTAGATTTTGAGATTTGCAGGATTTTAGTAAGCAACATGAGGGCCCTTATTTTCTACCAGTTTCTAATCTGTGGGTTGTTTGTACCTGGGTCGAGGTGTGTGTAAAAATGCTGCCAGGTGTAAACAGGAGTTAAAGTATGCTGGAGCAGCTCGGGGCTACTATTTTTAGGTGATCAGTATTCTGGGCCCCTTAAAAATAAAAAATGGTGCCAGACCACTGCTTTCCGGGGCCTGCTATTGGAAAAATAGTGGGACCCAGAATGCAGTGTTCTGGTTCATTTTTAGGGGCCCAGCATTCAGGCCCCTAAAAATAGCAGACCCTGGAACAGTATTTGGCTGCATGTTCTCACAGGTGGGGTGGGGAGGGGGGACAATCCCCTGCACATGTGCAGCCTACAGGCTGCAGAGTTTTCTGGCCCAGCACCTTGCCTGCGAGTATGGGGGTGGCCCAGCTCACGCTGGGGAGGAGTATTGGGGGTGCCTGAGCTGAGGGCAGGTATTGGGGGAAGGGAGTAGATTTTGGGGGTGGGTATTGGAGGCTGGGGTTTGATATTGGGGATGGGAGTGGATATTAGGGGGCTGGGGTTGATTTTTGGGGACAGGAACAGATATTGAGGGCAGTAGCTGGGGTGCTAGGAGGGGGGCCCACCTGATTCGGAGGACTTTGGGGCCTGCCAAACTATACTTTTACCCCTGGATGTAAATGACTAATCAGGATGCAAGCCAGGAGGGAACCAAGCCAACAACTGTTGTGTATACTGAGCTACAATGGAAGAGTGGTCCCCCCCCCCCCCCCGTATCAGTTACACCTGGCAACAGAAAAAATGATTGGCTGCATAGAATAAAGGCATGACTCTATAAATAAAGTTCTGTGAAGTTTTTTTTAAGTTCTGCATGCTTAAGGGCCAGTGTAAACGTATTCCAAAAGGGTAACTGTGTTAGTCTAGTTCAGCAAAACAAACAAGGAGACCTGTGGCACTTGAAGACTAACATTTATTTATTGCATGAGCTTTCAGAGCAGAAAATCCCACTTTGTCAGATGCTGTGAACAAAAAGCATCTGCCAAAGTGGTATGTTCTCCCATGAAATTTTATGCAATAAATAAATCTGTTAGTCTTTAAGTGCTACATGACTCCTTGTTTGGTTTTTTTAGTGTAAACAAAGGGACAGTTTGATTAAAACATTGCAGTCTATGCAATCTAGGTGCTATGTATCAACTGAAGCTTCTCCCCTGCCCCCCTGGATCCATTTGTTAATGGATGAACACAAACTTGTGACTGGATAAACTCCTGCAGGCACAGGTTCTTATCAAAATTAATCTCTGCCATCTTGACCTGCAATATTGGATAGGAAAACTCACTGAGACAGTGGGATAGCTGGTAACTCTAATGTTGGGCCATGTAACAAATACCATTAAATCATCCCTTTTTTTTTTTTTTTTTGCTTCCAGCCTGACGCAGAAAGCAAAGAAGGGACTAGAGATGTTGGTGAGTTCAGCAAACGCTTTCAAACCTCAAAGCTCACATTGGGGGTTTAGCTCATAGGACAAACATATGGCTCAGGCTTGTTGTTTAAATGGCTCATTTTGCTCTTATCTTTATATATGATCCTGAGCTGCATAAATGTTGTTCTCCACTATGGCTGTTTCACTCATCTCTGTTGTAGTTTTTTCTGAAATTGATATTCTAAAACTCTTCGGGTGTTAAGTAGAGTGTTTGTGTGAAACCCCCACCCCCTGCTAATGTAGACAAGGCCAAAGTAAATCCACCATAGATAGTGGTTGGATGACATATTGGGCCCAACTAACTGTTGTCCAGTGTCTCCAACTCAGTTACTCCAAAGTGTAACATGCTTCCAAATCAAAATGCTACCATGCCTTGCACATATGTAAATGATTATGCAAGATGCAACTCAATGATTGAGTCCATGAAATGGCTACTAACTGAGCCTTAGAAAATGAAGCTGGCTTTTCAGATTTAACTAGCAGTAATGCTAGCCGGAAGGTGGAAAGGGACAAGCACTGAAATCTTGGGCAGAAAATGTTTCTAAATTACAAGCCTGTGAGGTTACACTCCTAATGCTAATTCAATGCACCTGTAAAGGACAGACAGGTCTCCAACTACATTGTATATATGTGATGGATGAAAACTTTCCTTGAAAGCTGCTCAGTGTGTTCCCTTGAATATTGCATTCCAGCCTTAGCACTAAAAAACCCCCCTTCCCTTTAAAAAAAAAAAAAAAAATCATTCAAAGGCCACAAGAAAACTGATCCCTCTTCACCCAAAAAGGGGGGTGCTAAGGCTGGGGAAAAATAATTGTTCTTGAAAGGCTTCTATATAGTCCATTGGACTGAATGGAAAAAAACATGAAACAGTGATATCCCCTTAGAGGCCTGGGTTTGCATACAGGGTTTATTAGGAAGGCTTTGCTTTCTCACCAGCATTCCAGCTTCTCAGACTTGCATAGTCTATATAACCCTCATGTTGTTCAAAAAGCTAGAACCCATGCTGCTATGTGATCTGAGACCACGCCAAATGCTGCATGTATGAAGTCATATCCACAACTGCCAAGAAAGCAAATTCTACTTGGATTTTTGAGCTAAGGTTTTGACTGAAACAATGAGGAGAGCCTCATCTTGGTGTTCATTTAGTTTATTTTTAGTGCTTATGAAAGGTGGTCGTTGGCTAGAGAAGCCTTGGAGATGGAAGGCTTCTATTGATCCACAGAGAGTAGCAGTAGCAGTCAGTGGGAGCTTCCTCAACCAATGTTCTTCAATCCTGTCCTGGAGGAGAGCACCTCAGGTGTGCTGGAGGCTGGATTAGTCATGGGGTATAATTTTCAAAAGCAGCAAAGTGATTTAGGCTTCTAAATCTAAATTTCAGAAGTGATTTGGGAATTTAGAAGCTCCAAAACCCAATGACTTTCAATGAGATTTTAAGTATGCACCACACACTAGGAACTGAAGTTTTACCAGAGTAGCTATGTTGGTTAGAGGTGACTTTTTTCTCTTTAAATTAAAAAAAACCCTACTGTAGACATTCATGCTGTGTAGTGTAATTGTGCTTGTACCAGGACAGTTTATACCAGTTGGAGAAACTGGCCTAAATGGTAATAGTGTAAGCACTTTCACCTTAGAGGGGTTTGCTGCATAACTGTATCTTCAAATCCCTGCTAGTGAAGAAGAGGTCCTAGTCACATAGGTAGTTTGGAAAAATTTACCCTTAGTATCTTTTCTGAAACTGCAAGCTACAGCATCAGTTGTGGAGGTATTTGGCATAGTCTTCAGGTGAGCCTAACCCATTTCAGATCAGCTACTGCACAGGCTACCTTAATGTTTTCTTGTCCTTTTTGTACTCTGCAATTGTCAGACTGCATCATCATTATCCCATGCTGCCTGAGTGCCAGTGGGAGTAACAACAAGAACACAGGGGAGGCTGTGTCATTGTTCTTTTTGTAGTGTGACTCCAGGAGCAGCAATTCCAGGGAAGGTCCTGGGACAAAGCATGCTCAGTTTTCTATGGGATCATAGAATCATAGGGTTGGAAGGGACCCCACGAGGTCATCTAGTCCAACCCCCTGCCAAAAAAAGCAGGACCACTCCCATTAGATCATCCCAGTCAGGGTTTTGTCCAGCTGGGCCCTGAACACCTCCAGAGATGGAGATTCCACCACCTCCCTAGGCAGCTTATTCCAATGCTTCACCACTCGCCTAGTAAGGAAGTTTCTCCTAATATCCAGCCTGGAGCCCCCCAGCTGTAACTTGAAACCATTGCTTCTCGTTCTGCCCTCTGTTACTACTGAGAACAGTCGAGCTCCATCCTCCTTGGAGCAACCCTTCAAGTAGTTGAAGGTTGCTATCAAATCCCCCCTCAATCTTCTCTTCTGCAGGCTAAATAAGCCTAGTTCCTTCAGCCTTTCTTCATAGGGCTTGTGCTCCAGCCCTTTGATGATTTTTGTTGCCCTCCTCTGGACTCTCTCTAATTTGTCCATGTCCTTTTTGTAGTGGGGAGCCCAGAACTGGACACAGCATTCCAGATGTGGCCTCACCAGTGCAGAATAGAGGGGAATGATCACATCCCTCGATCTGCTGGCAACACTTCTTCTGATGCAGCCCGGTATGCCATTGGCCTTTCTGGCAGCAAGCACACACTGCTGACTCGTATGTCATGTTCACTGGAGATGGAATGGTTACAGAATTTAGCAGACAGACTCAAACTTCTGCTGAGCATGGGCAAATCATGATTTTCAGTGGCTTATAAGTAGGGACTGGTAGCAATTGCTAGTTCACTAACGGCCAGGGCTGTCCCTAAGGTAGTGCGAGTGGGGCAGCCGCCCAGGGCCCTGTGCTTTTGGGGGGGTCCCACGGGGCTTGCACTGCTGTCCCCCCAACAGGGACCAGGCTAGCGAGCCAAAAGCAGTGGCCTGGTTCAGCAGTGCCAGTTGTCCCCACCCCATGCTGCTTTCAGCTCTGTGTGGGAGCCTATATGGATACCCTCCCCTGGTGGTGCTGCCTCCTGCCCCCGTCCTGCTGCTCCAGCACGGAGCCGACGGCAGTGGTGGGGGAGCGGGGACTGCCAGTACTGAAGCAGGCTGCCACTTCTGGCTGGCCAGCTTGGTCCCTGGCATGGGCCTGCCCTCCCCTGGGCTGGCTGGCTCCACCCCTCCAGTGCTTGGGGGGGTGAAGTGGGGCAATTCACCTAGGGCACCGCACCCCCCTAGGGGCACCACTGCTGACAACGTAGAAATTGTGAAAATGTCTCCACTGTCTTTTAAATATATCTGAAGGAAAATATCTACAATTTAGTGTTTAATATAAAATAGTACTTTTAAGGATGGAATTTTTCACATTTACTACATTTAGTTGTAAAATGTATTCCATGAAATATTTTGCCTTGAGGTTTAAAAAAAAAAAAAAAAGTGATTTCTATAGGGCTATCTTACAATGCCCCACCAAATTCAGATGGATTTTCACAAGGACAGGAAGAGGCATCTCTTGGACCCCAAGGCTATTGCTTATCTTCTCATCAGATTTGTGGCATGGAAGCACTAGAGTTTCTCAATAAAATGGTTGGGGGGGGGGGGGAATCAAATTTTTAACATGGGCAAAAGTTATTTTTCCCAACCTTGTTCTTGGAAACAGCTGAATTATTTCTGCTGATGCATGCCAAAAAAAAAAGCTTGAGACAGATACTCAATATGGAAAACTTCAGCCAGAACAGTTAGTCAGGCAAAGTTTTATATGCAACTGAAAAACAAGCTCTGTATTGGAAAACAGTAAGCCTGAAGTAAAGCAAACGGTTTTCTGGTTTTTTTCCCAAGGATCTCTTTTGCCACAAAAGAAAAATGCAGATTTGGGTCAAACAAAATATTTAATGAATTTTGTTTTGAAATCTCCAAATTGTCTTGGTCGGGGAAAAAACCCAAACCCTAATACTTAAAACATTTGTTTTAAATTTGAAATGACTTTGCTTCAAAAGTTACTTCCATCTTATTTCAAATAAATCTTTTTTTTTTTTAAAAAAAAAAGCCCAAACAATGCATTTCACATGAAATAAAAAATCCTTTCAGTTCACCAAAAATTTTTTTTTGGAACACTTCCCCCCCCCCCCTTTGGTGCAGCCAACAAATTGAAAAATGTGCTATTTGTACAGTTTTAATTAGACAACCTTAATTAAAGGTAGTGGTGCCAGCTCCACCTGTATTGCTGAAGACTGAGGGTCAGTGTGACAGACATTCATCCCTACTAGAAAATGAAATATGGGAGCCATACATACTTTATCCGGAGGGCAAAGAGCACATTTTGTGGTTGCTGGTATTTCTCCTATTCCAAAGGTGCATGCCCTGTGTTGTGATAACAAACACTATTAGCAAATTGTAGGAATAGTGCAAACCTGCAAACAAATCACCACATCCTTAATCGTTCACTGCCTTCACAGTAGCATTTGTGAAAACGGACTAGAAAAACCTTTACAGTGCTGACAGTCAACATCTCCAGTGAGAATCCACATACAAGAGTGATAAAGGTGGTATGTGTTTTCTGCTTCTGTGGCAACTGGTTGTGCTTAAAACACCTTTTCTTCTAAGAGGTGTGGCTACTGGGTACATGGTAAGCCTCCCTATAGTACCTAAGTCTTTGAAAAATCTGCCCCTACTACATAATTCTGTGTGACTACCTGAATCAAATTACTTGCAATAGTCTTGGAACTGTAAATCAGGAGACCAGGGTTCTCTGTTCTGTAAACTTTAGCAAAATGGGACCAGTCACCTGATGCCTAAGTTTCCCTTCTGTAAAATGGGATGACAGGCCTCCCTCCCCAGCAGGGAAGCAGGAAGGATGCATTGTTTTCAGGTTCTGTTATGGATGTGGGCTTAGTATTGGGTGGGGAGGCAGGTGGGATATCAAACATTTGGCTTTTCCAGTAACATGTGTGTTTTGAGAGTTTGAAGACAATCCCCCCCACAGCATGAATTTTAAACAATACAAGATGTGTTCCAGAACAGAGTAAGAGAGAAAACAGAACCTTAGTTTGGCAGTCTACTGTAATTTCATTAGGAGTTTTGCTTTAAAATGGTGTCTTGAAGTCATGACTATGTATCTTGTAACTTTTATTCCAAGGGACTGACCTTCCATTCACTGTGTGCTAGCAACTCCCAACACCAGAACTCAATTCCCCTGCAAGTACTGAGCTGTGCAACTCCCACACAGAGGTGGTGGGATTAAGCCCAAAGAACAAATGTTTTTCTATGGACCTGCTCCCATGCTCAAAGCATCTTTCAATTAACTTCAATGGGCTTTGGGTCAGGCCCCAGCTGTTAATCAATCCTTGTCAACTGTCAAGTATTGCTGGGGAAAATGTTACCTTAGCAAGGCAGAGAAAAAGCTGAAAATAGTTTCATTTAATGTAGTTATAGCCCAATCAAAAAATTGATGGTACCAATACATACTTTTTTGGCATAAAGTTGAAGTTGTTTGTCTCATTCATCTTACAGGAATTCTGTAATAGTTTGGTATGTAGAAACAAACAAATTATGAAAAACCCTTGACTGCCCCCAAGATGGAGGTGTGATTCTGCTCTGATAATGGCCACAGAGGGAAATAATCTTTATCATGACTGAAGTGAGAGACATTGTTCAGGGTGGGTTTTGAGGGAATATGACCACAAATAAAAAAAAAAATAGGGGGAAAAAGTGAGATCAGGAAAGACTTAATAAAACTGAAGTATATTTGAAATTTCAAGGGACCACTGTGGTGATCCTGTCTGCTGTCCTCCTACAAAGGGCAGGCTATGGGTTCCCTGGGGCTAGATAAATGGTATCATACCACTTCCATTCCTTCCTTTGCTTTATGCCCATCTAAGGGTGAACTATCAATGGCCTTGAGCAAACACATTAGCTGGGTGGCAAGAGTCCTGGCCATGCTCTTCTGCTCTAGTGCACTTATGCAGGAAGCAGCCATAATTTGGCTTCCAGGGGTGCAACTGGCACTTGCCAGGTCAGAACTGGTCCCATAGTCATAATCCTACCTCACCTCAGCAGACTGCCAAAATGCCTGTGCCGTAAGGAGCGCACTGGTTTCATCCTTGAAAGGGGTAGCAAAGACCAGCTCTGCCCAGGCTCCACTGAACTCTTCAGAGGCTTAGTGTCTCTGTCAGTACATGGAAGCTGCATTTCACTCTGTTCTCTTCTAAAAGAAGCTTTCAGCACACATGGCTTGTCCCAGGAGTGCTTATCCAGTCTGGGAGAAGCAAGGAAACAAATAGCTCCACTGCAGTCATTAAGTGCCAGTTGTCCAGCAGGGTACGGTGGAGATGGCCATGATTGCCCTACTTACATAGTCTCTATCACATTAGGGTCTGAGAAGCTACAAATATTCATATGTTTATCCTTGTGACATCCCTGTGAAGTGGGGAAATTGCCCCATGTTGCTGCTGGGGAACTGAAGTACAGAAACTGAAGGGCAGTGCTGACTTGAATGAGGCAGGAATCAAACACGCTAGGTTTCAGTCCAGTGCCTGAACCAGAACTTTATCTTTCCCTCCTGAGGAACTTCTAATCAGGGACTATGAAACGTAAGCCTATATTCGGTTACACAACTCAGCGTTTTGCTGAAGTAAGGAGGGAATATTCATATAAGTAAGTTCCATGCCTGTTGGTGCACTGATCAGAGTTGTGTTGCTGCCTTGGTCTGTCACAGGGCTCTGAGGACACCTTTGACATATTCACTTCAGAATGATTGCAAAATGCTTCACACCCCCACAAGAAATATATTCTATAGAAAATCAAGATGCTATACAGCCAAGAACAAGTGCTCCTAATAGTCTATACACTTAAAGTGCCAGAAGTAACAAAATAAGCCCAGCAATCTAGAAATTACACAGCTAGTTCATTTCTCTTAATGCATGAAGTCAGCCTGCCCACACTGGATACCATAAAGACCCCCTCTTAATCCTTTCTGCCTCCCACCCCCACAGGACAAAAGATTATCATGTAGCAGCAGCTTACAGTATGAATAGAAAATGACACAACACAACCCAGCTTCAAGATGCTTTAATCATGAATGTGTTTGCTAAAGCCTTGTTCTGAGAACCAACAGTCGTCACTGGTTTTGTTTTGTTCAAGCTTTTATATAGCACAAATGTCAAAGCCTCTTTGTGCAAAGCCTAAAAGTAGCACTGGTGGTGTTTAATGTAGTATTTTAACTTAGTCATGAAGGTCACATGCTCTGGTTTAGCCCCTTTGTCCTCTACACACACGTCATTTTCCCCACTGTAGCAGTGAGAGAATACTGTGAGGGTACCAAAAATGATACTTGCTTAGATAATTTTCAGCAGTGGAAGTAGAAACACTGTGTCTCAAATATGCTGTAATGAAAGTCTTGAAAACCTACTATAATGGATCATGTGTAAATCTCATGTTTGAGAAGAACAGGCTTGTGGGGAGACCAAACTCATTTTGTGCATTGGGGAAAAAAAGCAGGAACGTAGTAACTGCAATGAACTAAAACATCTTTCCTATCACGTCATCTTGGTTAATGAGAGAGACAGTACTCCACATCCCTTTGTTGCTGATGTTTGTTTGATGCACAGTAAATCTGCTAAAGCCTTAAGAAGGAGCTGTTCCCTCTACAGTTTATAGACTACTGTACACTGTGAGTGGTATTCTCCTTTCCAATGCATTTGTATTATGTTTTTGGCAACAAAAACACAAACAGTAGTAAATGCCATCCCCTTGTAATTCTGTGGCTCATGCTATGCAGGAGGCCAGACTAGAGAATCAACAGTCCCTTCTGGCTTTAAAAATCTATGAATTTATACAGCATGCTTGTTTTCCCCAAACAGAGACATAGAAATAATTGGTGATTCCTTACTTCACAGCACTGAGATTCTATAGTGAGGCGATAACTATATAAGACTTGCAAATGATATCCATACAGCATGAATATTCCTGACATACTGACTCAACAACCAAAGGATTCTCCCAGCATGCACTGGCCTCTATGTAAAACTCTTGTTAATATATCTTGTGATAGTGCTTGGAAATCCTAATCTAGGATCAGGTGGGGCACCACTGCACTACACAGATAAGTAACAGAGAAAACCACCCTATCATCAGAGTCTGTAATCTCTATGAGGAGGCAGCCCTCATAGGAATAGGGAGAGAACATCCCAGAGATACTAGATATTACACTGTGTTACAGAGAGATACCAGGGAGCAGGAAGTCTGAACCAAATTGTGAGCTTCCCCTGAACAGGAATATTCAGGAATATTCACATGGAATTAAGGGGATTACAACCTGACCTCTTGTTTCTGTCCATGTACCTGCTTTACAGAGAACTTACTTTGCAGTAGCTAGGCATTTTTGAGGAACTGAATCTTGACTACTTTACTTGGGTAATACTTGTATTCATTTCAGTGGGAGCATTGCCTAGATATGAACAAAGAATCATCAAGATTTTGCCTACAATGATGGTATCCAACCTGTTCTTCTCCCTTCCAAATTGTTGGCTGTTCTCTTCCCATCAAGTTGAAAAATGAGCCTTGATCATCTTTTAAGATCAGTGCCTTTCAATTCTTTCCACTTCAGCTTAAAAATCCTTCCTTTCTTCAACCTGGGAGAATATCCCTTCATATTTTTCACTTATTATAGGTTCAAAGACAGGTGTCTTTCTACTCAATTTCCACTGTCTCCCTCGATGGAAAATCTGTCCTGGCTAACGTACAGCCAGAGCCGCAGGTTTTCCAGAGTCCTAGGGCCAAGAACAGTTCTTGAATCATATGCCCCTCAGTGGAAGATGCGGTTGTTTTTGTGTAAAAGCCAGTAGGAGGTTTAAAATACAGCTTTACTATTGTGGATCCAGTCACATCCTGCAGACTTTCCCTGCACATCTCCAGCAATTCCTTACTGGTATGAGGGCCATTTGCAGAATTACATATTTGTCTAAGTTAGAAGCTTGCTGTGCTCCTGATCTAGCCTTTAGAACAGTAAGACATACAGCAGTGGCATTAAATAATAAAAAGATTAGATAGGAATAAGAACAGCATCTGCCGTTACAGTGGCTAAGGGTAAGTCTATACTGATGGTGGCAAATTCACTGTATCAGGTCAGTCTTTCCAGATCAGTTGAACAGGTCAGTGAAGACCCTTTCAGTCAATTGGAAAGTCTACCTGGCCAGAGCACCCCTTCAAGTGTTGTGGCACTGAGTCAAAAGAAGGGCATTTCCTTTTGACTCAGCACAGTGGAGCCACCACAGTAAGTAGGAGTTAAGCAAGTTATTTTACATAGCTTGCCTGTCTCCCTACAATTACCACCAAATTCCATAGTACATATAGATTGGGGCTAAGTTATAAGAGCTGTCCTTCCTTTTGCCTTAGGGAATAAATTAATTGCTGCATAGTGTCAAGAAGAGCTCTTTTTCAGCACCTACACCGGCTTGGCTAAAGATCATGGTGTGGCTAAAGCAAGTACTCCGAGGAAGGAGATCTGGCTTCTATTTGCAGCTCTACCAAGAGTTACCTAGGCCAGAACCTTAGCTGATGTAAATAGTTCCACTGAAATGTATCAGAAATAATCTTCCACTGATATGTTTTGTATTTTTTTAAAAGTTCCCCAGAAGAACCTCTTTCTTCCTCTAGTTCCCTTCCACTTCTGTGCCCACTGCCAGTGAATTACAATGACCCCAGTTGATAATAGCTCAAGTTTTTCTTAAGATAACATTTCAGGAGATTTCTATTTGGAAATAGATCAGGCAGACGTGGACTTATGGGACAAATTTGTCCTGATGATCCCTAACACAAAATCATATAAGGTAGGCACTAAACCTGGAGGATTGGCAACAACTAAATGCGGCAACCACTACGATACAAACAAGGGTTAAGCAATTGTGCAGTCAGATATGCTGTTTTTAAAACTCTAACATGCTGTTTTCTTTGGCACTGCAACATGGTGCCCCACTTGGATCTACCATGGGTAAAACTATGCATTCTTCTGGAATGAGTCCCAAACGTATTTCTGTCAATAGGCTGCAGCACTCTTCTAGTGAACAAATAAACGGCCCACTTTGCTTTTGCTTCTTTCCACATTATAGCACAGAATGGATATTATTATTGAAGTTTACTTGGAAAGCTTCTGTACCCTCCAAGTGTACAACTACTGTCTAGATCAGGGAAATCTTCATGAACACACAGAATCCTGTACATCTGGCTTCAGGTGGATTTTGCCTCTGCTAAGAGGAATAAGCCTGAAACTATGCATCAGGAACTTCTGAACAGAGCTTTAACATTCCCCCTGACTCACTGTGCAGTCCTTGAGCATGTTGGGTACTCTCTCCCATTACTTTAGTTTCCACCTCTGTAAAGTGGGGTAATCCCATTAATTTACCTAGCTCACAAGTGTCATAAATGTTCATTAACGTTCCCATTGCACTTTGGAAATGTAACCTGCAAAATAAATAGTGTGTTCATTTTCTAAAATAGAAAATGCTGTGCTCTCTGGAGCAGTTGCCCTTCCAACTTAAAAGATTTTCACACACCATTATATAAACATTTCTAATGATTTAATGCACCTCTGACACAGGCTGTTGGTGTTATATATCCACAACTTCCTCTCTGCAGACTCCCTGCATGGAAGCAGTTTTCTGACCTGAGAGCATCAAAGAATTCCTGGTCTCTGGAAACCAAGGTGGTGATTTCATCGCATGCTCTCATTTTGCTGCAGTCCAAGTACATCTACCATTTCTGGACACTGGATCTGCCATTCAGGCCAACTTGCATGGCTTTTTTTCCCCCTCTTTCAACTTTAAAGCTGCATACATTTTATATCTGTTTCCTTTCCCTGGGCTTCATATCTCTCTCAACGTTATCTTTTATCCTGTTCATATAGTATGTGCATTGATAATGATAAATTATTTGGTTTATGCAGTTATCACCTTTAATAGGAAGCATTTCACAACATTTACATGATAGATCCATTAGAAACAGTGTGAAAAACTGCCAGATGGTAACTCCAGGCCAACGGACTGGTGTATATACTGGGAAATAAAAGAATCTTAATGGTGCATCACCCGTTCAAAATAAACATGAGTTTATGGGCATTCAGAATTGTGAAAAGGAGAGAAATGAACAAAAGCAATTTCAGAAAAGTTAAAGCAGTATTTAGTGCAATCTGGGGCAAATGGAAGAAAATACTAGATGTGACAGCAGGGCATGTCAGAGGTGACAAACTGTATAAGCTACACATTGATGTGAAGCTAAGTCTGGCACTGAAGGCTTGATCCAAAGAGCATTGAAGTCAGTGGCAGTCTGTTTCCTGGGCTTTGAATCAGGCCTTAGTGAAGACAAAAGGAGAAGACGTAACATAAAAGGCAATCGACAGGAAGAGTGAGGGCAGGGTTGTGGAAGTATAGGTAATGACAATTTTTTTTTTTCTAATCACAACCCTATTCTTTGTATCCAAAGCATATATTATACTGACTTGATTTGCAATAGTGTTGGCTGTTCATCAGCTCTCATTGACTGGGAATTAGCAACTCTGAAACTCAGGTCCTAAGTTACTTTGGTTCATCTCATTCTTGTGCTATCCTCATCACCCCAGTAGCAGAGTGCCTCCAGGAGTATACTAGTTAAATGCAAAGATATTGTCTTAATGACACGCAGCTTGTAGCTGAGGACTGAGCCCTTATGTTCACTCCCCTGTTTAGGCCGCTTTGGCTTACATGGTGCATAATGCAAACAGCTGTGCTGCAGCCCTTTTTAACTCTACCTAGCAGGATACTGTCTCCAGGCAACCTATGGGCCCAAGTAGAGATGTTCTGAGCGCCCACAAATCCAAATCTGGATCCTAGCTGCTAGGACAGCATGAGTGCCTTGTGACTGGCTGTTATATGCCATTCCACACCACCAGCTGTCAGCTCTCTTATCTGAGTGGGGAGGCTACAGAGGCAGCTGTGTGTGAAAGAAGAGTTTAAGCAGCTGGCCGTGGAGCCTTAAAGAGCTGGTAGATGAAGACTGAAGACCAGAACTGGGAGCTGATTAACCAGGGGGCAAGCAAGGGAGGATGAGGACAAGGAAAATGGGGGCAGAGAAAAGCATATATGAAGGGACATGGGAAAACAAAGTGTGGAACTGCAGGCTCTCAAAGTGGAATTAAGGTATGAGAATAACCTCTCTAGGGGACACCTAGATCCTAAAGCCAGGAGTGGTAATTGCCCAAGAGAAATACTAGGGTAAACTCCCATGTGAACCATTATTGCATGAAGTGATATTTTTGGGTAGGTCTTGTGCCATTAATGGCAAAATACTGTATCCTGTTTTTATGCTAACGTTGCAAGTGAGCCATCTGACTGCTTGACCAGGAGGCTTTGCAGATCTTTTGCAATAATTTAGGGAGGCCAAAAACAATCAAGGCCCTTATCCCACCAAGCCAGGCACTGTGGTTTATTTGTGTATTTTGAGAGCAGTGCACTGTATACAAACCTTGGAGTCTGGAATCCTTTCCCCCCTGATCCAGCAGCCGACTATATTTAGCACAACCTAAACAGAAACCAAAAACAGCAGAACAAGACTTAATTCTAATAGCTGCCACCAGAAATGCAGGTAGAGTAGAGGCCAGTGGCAGAACATGAGATGAAGCTGAGAGCAGGGAAAAAACTATGTTAACAACTTTGGTTTTAAGCTAGCAAATCCCTATACTAGACCCCTTGATTTGTGTAAGCCAGGAAGATGTTAGCGTGTTTGACATTACAAGAAAACTAACTTTATCTGCTTCATGGTCTGATACTGGCTGCGCTTGGGCTAGTGTGAAGAAAGTATTAAGCAGGGGATAAAGAATATGTGTGCTTTTCATGGGTGTAACAGACCTACTTCTAGAATTTAATTTTCACACAGGCCCTGGCCTGACACTCTGCAAAGGGTTCAGTTTCACCCCAGGTAAAGGTGTGGGGGAATCATAGCATTGGTTATAGCATAACAGACATGTAAGTACATTTGAGTATCCTATCCTATTCATGGCCAGAGCCACCCTTCTGTTCCCTTCTTTCTCTGACTACCACTAGTAACTATTCCTAGTAACATACAGACACAGTGGTACCTTTTTAAAGAGTTAACCATGTGTACACAGGACCCTCTGACAGCCTCATCTTACCATACAAGGCACAGAATCAGAGGACAAAAGAGGCAGGAGTCATTTAATGTAGAAAAAGAAAATTTTACCAGCAGCCCATTAGGAATAAGCAATAGTGGACATTGCAACTGATCCTCCAACAAGCCTCATAACAACAGCATCTTTAATACATAATGAAAGCAATTGACCCACTGTGCCATCACAAAATGCCACCCCATTTTCTGGACTTCTAAAGTAACCTGTTATGGTAACTTGCCCAGGATGGTCAACTGGTATAAAAACTGCCTTTAAAGCTTTTATATGGTGAGGATTTTCCCCCCAATTTAACTGAGAGCTGGATGAGTAATAACTGTTGACAAAGAATTCAAAATTTCCTAGTAAATGCACTGAACTAAAAATGGTCAAGAAAAGGAGGCTGGGAGCATAAAAATGTGCTTTGAGGCTGAAAATCACTTTAAATAGACACCTTTGGCAACTGTGTAGCACAGCCTTGGAAGAAAGGAAGTGGAATGAAGGTCTACTTCCCCACTCATTTTAGAACTCAGTTCAGAGTTTCTATTTGTGTTTCTAAAGCCCTCTTGGGACTGTTCCCAGCCTGCCTCCATAGACTTTCTCTATACATCCTTCCCTGTGCTGTCTGCTGAATTTGTACAGTCTTGTCACAGCAGGTATAAGAGACCTCTCCTTTGTAGCTTCTTTCATCTCAAGTAACTACCTACAGCCTCTCTCTCTCTCTCCCTTAATCACTCTTGATTAGGAGTTCATGGAATCACGGAAGGATGGAAACTACCTTTTACCATGGAGCGTCTGTTGAATATTTAAAGTCATATCTCAACATATGTTTTTGTCTCATCTCAACCTCTTGGTTTCTCTCCCCTCTTGTTGCATGCATAGGTTCAAAATTGTTTGAACCAGACAGGATGTTTAGCTCATGTAGTCCAACACCCTGTATAACACCCGATATAGAACTTCACCCAATTACTCTAGTATTGAGTTAAGTAACTTGTTGGCATCCAGTCTTAAGACTGAACTTTGTAACGTAAATTGGAGCTGGCTGAAATGTTTCTAAAGCTGAAACCTCCAAAATGAGAGAAATTTTTAAAGTATGCCCCACCACTTTCCAATAAACACTGTAGCAAGAATTTTATCCTATAGACTTGTATGAAAAGTGCTACGAAGAAAAGTTGCACTGCACTGTATTGTATTGTGTTTTTGTTCTGTACTTAATTACATACTGGGCACATAAAGGGAAGCTGAATAAGACATTTTCTGTTTTTAGACTGTGATTTTATCATATCTTGTATGTGTTTCTCCTTAGCCCCTATTAGCCCAGGCAAATTCAGTGGATATCTTGCCCACTGCCTTATTTTAGGCTGGCTATAGTAAACTGATTTTTGTTTGTTCTCTTGGGATTTTTGGCAAATTGTAAAAATAAAGCATCTCATTTTTTATAAAGTTAACATGCACAAATCACATGGTAAAAAGGGCTTTCCCCAAGTCACCCCCACATCTCCTGGAAAAAAGCTGAGAATCATCAGTTTCACACAGCTTTGGTTAAGCAGAGATGGTTATGAAAGCTGGAGAATGTGCCTTTTAAGAATCTGCATGAGGTGCTGTGATGCTCCCGTTATATACTGCCAGTTGAAAATAGATGCAGAACAAAGCAAATCTCTTGAGAGAAAAAAGTGATCACTGAACAAGGGCCATATAATGGCCTGGGTCTACATGCTCTGGTCAGTGTATTATGGGCCCCATACACAAGTGCAGTTCTGGCACTGCTTCAAACAGAGCACAAGTAATTGCTGGATAGGGTCCAAATTTATGTATGTGCTCAACTTTATGCCCCCGCAGTCACAGCAGGCAAAGCTAACAGCATGCATATGTTTGCTGAATCAGGGCCTCTTCCTAGGCTTTGTCTTTGCTATTCACATAAATAGCTGCAACAGAATACCACCAACCTTGGCCTAGGCTCTTCCTATGGTTTTCTCTGTGGGAATCCTTTATCCTCTGTCCCTAGCTACCTTTCTCTCAGATTCTTCTATCATGGGCTGAAACTGAGGGGAGACACTTCCTAGAATGAGTTAGAAAAATAAATCTTTGTCCTAATGACTAAAAGTGTGGTGTTTGCCAGTGCAAAACCCTGGTATCTGCCATCCTGTGATGGAGCTGTGGGGAGTAAACGCTATACAGGATTTTGGAAGCTAGGTTGCTAGTTAACATGTAACCTTGCTGGACTTTTTAAAAAAAAAAAAAAAAAAGGGGGCTTCTGGGTATACATATTGTGGTTTTGAACACTGTATTGAAAGGACAATTTAATTGTGAGCTGGAAAAGACTTCTCAGACGTTACAATGCTTCCATCCATTCTTCTCTCTCTTGTGTTCACTCTGTTCACCTTCCATACAGGTGATTCCTCTCCATCCCTTCTCCACCCTCTCTAACTCCACAGTCCATGCATATATTGCAGATTTAAATTGCAAAAACTGAGGGATCAGTTTTTCTTTAATGGCTTTTTTCTTTTTTGTTCAGTGACTTAATACTAGAGAGGTTTTTAAATAACCCCTTGCTTTACAAAATTTCAGCTCTCCTGGGCATAGGACTCAGACATGGGAAGGGACCATGAGAGGTCATCAAGTCCAGTCCCTTGCACTCATGGTAGGACCAAGTAACCTCTTAAACCATTCCTGACAAGTGCTTTTCTAACTGCTCTTAAAGACTTCCTATGATGGAGTTGCCACAATCTCTCTAGGCAACTTACTCCAGTGGTTAATCACCCTGGGTATGTTTACACTACAGGGCTCAGCTAAGTTGACTTAATAAGGTCTACTTAAAGTTGACTTTATTAAGTTGACTTAGTGAGTCCCCTTTTGTTTAAGTCAACTTTTTAAAGTTGACTTAAGCAAAGGGACTCATTTAAAGTCAACTTAATATATTAAGTCAACTTAAATGGGTCCCCTTGCTTAAGTCGACTTTATAAAGTCAAATTAAAAGGCTCTACTGCACTAAGCCAAATTTAAGTCGACTTTAATGGGCACACTGTGTTAAGTCAACTTAATCCTTAAAGTTGACTTTAACGGTTAAGAGTTAAGTTGACTTAAGCAAGTGCTTAAGTCGACTTAATGAACTCCAGATGTGCCCAGGGAGTTGCTTACGTTGACTTAAACCCCTAGTGTAGACATAGCCAGTGACAGGAATTTTTTTCCTAATATCCAACCTAAACCTCCCTTGCTGTAATCTAAGTCCATTGCTGCTTGTCCTATCATCAGCAGTTAAGGAGAACAATTTTTCACCCTCCTCCTCCTCATGAAAACCTCTTAGGCACCTGAAAACTGTCATCGCATCCCCTCTGTCTCCTCTTTACCAGACTAAACAAACCCAGCTCTTCCAATCTTCCCTCGTAAGTCAAGTGTTCTAGACCTCTAATCATTCTTGTTGCTCTTCTCTGGACTTTCTCCAATTTGTCCACATCTTTCCTGAAATGAGGCACCCAGAACTGGACACAATACTCAAGCTGAGGCCTAATCAGGGCTGAGTAGAGCAGAAGAATTACTTAAGTGTAAAATCAAGGTGTAAAAATCAAACTGAGCAGTGATTTAAACAGCCACATGTAAGTTACTATGAGCTTTAATTCTCCATTCCATCAGAAACATTATGGAGAAGGGAAGATGCAGAGAGCTGGTGGCCATTCTCTGATTCAGGGCTGCCTGACTCCAAGGCAAACATCCCCTAATTTATGCCAGTGGAGGACTGGGTAGAGCAGATATCTGCTGTGCCCTTCTCTGCCTTTGGATTGGCCTTACCTTCTTCACCTGAAGTGAAATAGGGTGTTGCTGACACAAGAGACAGCAGTTCCCCTGCTCAGGAAGAATTCTCTATACATTATCTGCAGCAAGTTTAAGGCCACTTTGCATTGCTGATCTAGCATAAAGCAGCCTTAAAAGAATGGACAATCCAGCCCATGGTGTGTGCATGTGTTCACTGGAAGACTTGTACACAGGAGACTATGGACTGAATGCCAATTTATTGTTAGTGGAGGTTGGAAGTAACCTCCTTAACTTCATTGAAGAGCTCTTGATTTATACCTGTGGGAGCAGATTTGGCCCTCTGTCTTTAAAGGACTTAGATTTAGAGAAGAAAATAAAACAGATGAGGTAGATTAACAATGAAATCTATTGGCCTTAATCTGGTAGGATAGATAAATAGAAGCTGCGACTGAGAGTAGATTTTTATGTAACCTTTTAGAAAAACAAAAAACAAACAGAAGACCCTCTAACACAGAAAAGGTAAGAGCAAAGAAACCTGAAAATTAGCAGCAAGTGTAGAAGTTTGCTTTTCTCTGGCTCTAGCTCTTTTTTGAGACTTTATAACTGATACTCCATGTCAGTTTTTGGAGAGCCTTAAATTAATATTCTGAAGTAAATAGGAAATCTTATTGAACATATTCAATTAAATACACAACTATGTAGATTAGATTAAGACCCTTATCTTATTGCTAGTAATATCAATGATAAAACTCCTGTTGGCTTCACTGTTGGATGACAGAAGCCTAAAATTCCCAAACTCCTGTCCAGCACATCCTATTTCTTCTGCAAATAATTCTTTATGGTTGCCATAGCCTTGGTCAAGAACTGGGAGGTGAATCTTTCCAAGACATTACAATATATGTCTGTAACTTCATAAGTGTTTGGCTTTGAGGTAGAGAGCCAATGAAGGCTTAAGTCAGACTAGAGCCTTAGTGTCTGGCTCTGGCTCGTTAAATGAGGACAAGCCAAAAAGAGAAAGCCAGTGACATTATTTTGGAATGACTACCTGGGAATTATAATGCTCTTATTTATTGCCACTGTATTTCCTTCTTCCTATGCATCCAGCCCACCTCAGTGTCTTGAGTCATGCTCTGCTTTTAGAGAACAGAATAATGTCCAGCTGTCTGGCTTAGTCGAGTCCTGTACTGTACAGTCAGACACGCTAGTATCTCCCACACTACATATCATAAACAGGTCACATATCTTAATGAAAAATTACATGGATACTCTCAAGAATCTACATCTCTCTCTCTCTCTCTCTCTCCCTCAGAAAAAAGTTACTTGGTATGTAACAGATGCCACTTTTAACTTTGGATGCATCTATCCACTACAGATTGCTCTCCAGGAACTATTTTGTCTCTCATCCTGCTCATAGCTGATCCTCAGTAGCACTCTCATTATTGCTATCACCACTGAAGCTATCCTGATAGTAGCAATGAGGAATCTTTGCGAGAAACTCTTAGTGTAGCAAAGGCCACAAAGGAAAGATCACATGTGAAAACTGTACTGCTCAGGTGCTACTTGCTAGTCCGAACTAGCCTCAGGCTAGTCTGAACTAGCCATGTGTCCTAGTTCAAACTAATGTTTTAGTTTGAACTCAGACGCACAGCTAGTTCAAACTAATGGCTTAGTTTGAACTTGTTGAGTTCAAACTAACCATTAGTCCTGGTCTACATCACACTTAGTCCAGAATAACCAGTTTAACTTACTAGTTCGGACTAAGCTTTAGCTACTCCAACCTAAGAAATTTTTAGTTTGGACTAGTCAAAGGCTAGTGTAGACCTGGACCAAATTAGTTCAGACTAAGCTTGCTTAGTGCAGAGTAGTTGGCTAGTGTAGACATGGCCAAGAAGGATAATGCTGATCACTTTTGACTGAACATTTAAGTATTGGGATTTTTTTAAATAAGTTATGAAACGTCACATGAAGAGAAGTATGTGTAGAAGCAGGGAGTAAGGGGTGTTAACCTTGCTGAAAAAGATTTTTGGGGAGGGGAAATTTTGTTGGGTATTTTCCCTGCATTATTCTGAATCCAACCAAAACATTGGACTAACCAATCAGAACGATAAACAGAGTTAGACTGCGAACAGCAAGTGAAACAGAGCCCTAGTCTATACTTACCAACTTTTTGGTGGCAGTCGATGGGAGATACGCAAGGCACGTAAAATACCTTGCATATCAGCCGATGACTTACTAAGCCACTACTATATACTAGGGTAAGCCAACCAGAAATGCCTTGTGGTTGGCTTACAGCAAACCCAGTTCCAGGGCTGGCGTTCTTATGGAGATTTCTGGAGTGATTTGGCAGGTTTATGCTGACCACTGAATCGCACCTGGAAAATCGTGCTGAAGATGGTGATTTTGCCGCCATCAGTATAGACTTACCCTTATTTTACTGTCCAAGCTAACTTATAAAACTTATATAGGATAAATGCTGTAAAGTAAAGGCAGATTTATTATGGCACTTTTCCAGTTAACAGTCTAAGGCATTATAACATAGGTAAGGCTTTTTAAATCTTTATATTTTAAAAGCATACTTTAAAATTTTATGTAAGTAAATAGATATGTCCATACGTCTCTTTTATTTTGAAATAACACTGGTTATTTCGAAATAAAAAAGATTAGGGCCACACGATGTTTTCTTATTTCTGTCATTTTTGAAACAGCTATTATTTCAAAATAAGGCCGTTTTGACACGTTGTTTTGAAACGATATGTCCAAACAGCCTTATTTCGAAATAACCATTTTGAAATAACAGCCGTTTCAATAACAGGCTTTCACTTAATTCGAATTAACATTTTCTTACTTCGAATTAACTTATTTTGAACTAAGGACTTTATTTTAAAATACTTATTTCAAAATAACAATGTGTGTGTAGACATAGCCAATAAGATTCAATTTGTGTTTGTTATTTGATCACTGTAATGTCTTCTGCCCCATCTATACTCTTCCTTTGGAGGCTGACAGAAGTGTGCTCTTTCACTGGCAATTTCCTGATACAGCATCTTCTGAACAAAGACACTTGGATCCAAGTTAACAAAATAATAATCATGTTTATGGGCCTGATCCTCGGTTGCTGTACATTGAAAGTGACTTCCATGAAATTTTACTGACTTTCAACAGCTTAGTATCTATCCCTATGTTCTTAAAAGCACACCCTGTAACTTGTTTTATGCTAATCCTTCAACCAAACAACCACAATAAAGGGTATGTGAGGGACCAGCGTGATATTTTGCAAGGTCCCAGGCTATCACAAGTGGTGTGTGTATTAGGCTAAGAGTGTTTCCCTTCTGGACCCACTGCCTGAAGTATGTGTTAAGATGGTCCAAAAGTTGTCAAGTTAATGCAAGACTACAGAGTTAACCAAAGTAGCTTGCGAACCTAATGGCAGCTATCAGTCAGTTCTGGTTTCTGGAAATGCACCATAGCACTGCTCTAAGAATACATGGTGTATCTCATGAAAACCTGTTTGTCAAAATCCCAAACAATACTGAGAAAACTGAGCCTGAAACAAATTGAGCAGTAGGAAGGGGTGAGAGTCTAAACTTTTCCTTTTTGCTGTGGTGGTCACTTCTTGCTATGTTTGTTTCTCTGGGCACACTGGTGGAGTTGGCCAGAGAATTTGCCCAACATCTCCTTCCACGCTCAGTCTTTCCCTGGGCACTGAAGTGGATGAGAGTTCTGGGACTCTGCTTGCAGGACTGAGCATTGACTGTGCTCATTCACAGCCAGTTTCAAGCGGAGGACATGAAGAGAGATGGTCTGTGTAAAACAGAGGCCAGCTGTTTCCTCCCCACCTAGCAGGGGGCCAAAATAGTAATGTTGTGAATGAAGTCAGTTGTTGCTTTATCCTCCTCACAGCAGGGCAAAGCTGGGTCAGCCAAAAAGTCACCCTGACCTGCATCGATTCTTCCACTTCTCTTTAGAATCCTGTGAAAACTGTTTGGATATCACACAACTGGCTGTTTACACTGCACTGCTTCCAGTGCACTTTCATAAGGTCTGAGCCTGTGGGTTGCTGAACAACATATCAATAGGAGCTGCAGCACTCGATACCTCTCAAGACAACTGCATTTATTTTTGTGGTCTCTGATCTCCTTTTATATAAGGAATTAAAGCACAATCAATGGTTCATAATCTGAGGGAACCATGCAAGAACAAATTAAACAATTCTAGTCCATCTCCATGAAAATTAATCAGAGTTTTGGCACTGTCTTTAAACAGTGGGCCTGATCCCACTTCTATTATTATACTAGTTTTTATTTCGCAGAACCAGGGACATGAAAAAAAAGTTAGACTGGAAAGCTAACTAGGTGGCTTGATCTTGATCTGTCTGACACAAGCTGTACATCCATATCACCACCACTGCCTTCAATAATGCTCTTCGTGATTTCTCACTGATATACATGAGATCAGAGTAACACCCAGCTGTTTAGGATTGTGCATGCATGTACACACATACAAAAAAGGTCATTTTGAGAACACTGGACATAGGGAAAAGTCACCTGATCACCAGCAAAATTAAAACATTTACCTGATTTCCCCACACCAGCTCGACCAAAGATGGCCAGCTTCACTTCTGCGCTCTTAGCCATGGTGGGAAAATGGAACGTTGGTGAAGTCACCGGATTACCCGAAGTGAAGTAGATGAGAAGTTCCCAGGTCCTGTCTTCGGCTTCACCGCATCATTGTGACTTTGACACGGAAGCTACAGCAGAACCCTAAAGGGGGGAATTAGTGAGTAGGCAAAAATTCAATCTCCTTCTAAAGACTTCTTTATTTGAGGTCACTAGTGCATAGTTTAAACACTGAGGTATCACTACTGACACCTTTGTCACTGTTTGTGTAGAATAGAAAATATATATCACATTAGTTTTCTAGCTCAGTTATTGAGATGTACCGCTGTGGTGCTCTAGTTAAAGAAAGGTTCTCCATTAGTAACTTTCACCTCTCAGCTTATAATACCATATATGGCTCCATGTTACTTAAAAAACCCAGCTGGGATAGCTTATACTCAGTTACTACTCTTGGCCAAACTAACTTTAATAGATTTTATTTTACAGAATATATTTAAAAGTCAAAAGGATTCATTAATCTATTTACAGATAGCTGAACTGCTTTATCCCTTCCCAAACCCTCAATTACTTCAAAGCCCCAATTACTCAGCAGGAGTTACTTAAAAGTCTTCAACCGTTCTAAATATTTGCGCCTGGCCCATTCCTCTAAACAAACTCTGTGCAAAGTTCCTGGAGAGTCTTTGTTTAAGCTGACTCAGCTCATACGTAAATATTCAAAAAAGCACAAGGTTAGAAAGGGATATCGAAATCTCTTTATATGTATTTTAAAGACCACAGGAGAACTTTTTCTACTACCTCTACTGCACAGCTGTATGCTGTTGCCTTAAGAATGTCATGTAACATCTCTTTGCTTCAGTTTTCTCATCTGAATTTAAGGATAACTAAACTCACCTTCCTCTGCAAAGTGCTTTGAGAACTGTAGATAAAGGCTCTATAGATGTTTGATACTGTACAAGTACTACCATTTGGTGTGCATAATGCATCTCACCAATTACACCATGGTATAATTTACTTCAGTATAATTCCAGTCTCTATTTATTTTTGCTAGAAAGGTTTGCCAATATTCCAGCATTTGTAAACAGACATAAAATTACTTTAATCACAAATATTGGATATATTAATTGCTACACATTAGCATTACCCACACTGAAGCAATAATACATTTCAAGCAACTGTGTGAAATAAAATGTGAGTTCTTTACTGAATTTTCTCCAGTATACAGTGTGTTGCTCAATTCTTGTCCAACATACTTTAGGTAGAGAAGGATATGAATATACATTTTAATCTCATTCTTTTGGTTTATTTTGCACACATGTAAATATCAAATCGTATTCATCTTGTGCACGCATTTAGAAATGTTTTATGAATTGTTTCCTCTACCAGGAGAAAGACAAGAATTTTGATCCAAAGGATGCTTATATTTGCCTTCCAATTTCTAACCTAATAAAGTCACACTTGCATGCTTTATCAACAGCAAGTCATGTAAAGCCATTTGTAGAAAGACTTGTTTTTCTTACTCTGGTTCAGCTCTTGTAAGAAACTTATAAATGTGGTGCAGTCGATACACTCCTCTCACTTTCAGCTTTAGATCAGAAATGCTACACAATGTTGGCAGAAGAAAGTACTTAATTCAATCTGTACTACATAATCCTAGTTTTAATGGCTTGGCTTGGGGTTTCTAATACACATAACTGCTGACAACCACAGAAACCTTTTTGCCACTTGGGCCAGATTCTCGTGTGGTATAAACTGGAGTAGCTCTGGACTCAATGAAACTATATCAGTTTACAGTTGAGAATCTGACCCCTACTGTTTAAAGATTACCTTTATTTCTGAACAACTGTTAATTCACCCTGTAAATTATAAGGCTGCAAGTGTCTTTTCTCTTCTATATTAACATGCTATCTGCCTCTAAAACACATAGCAAAAGAGAGAAAAACCACCATGACGTGTCGTTTAAAACAAACACTTCAGTATAAAGTGACATACTACTGTGTGTACTCTGGCTCCAGAAGAAATCCAGTATTTATTTTCAGACTCAAATGTCCCTGGAAAAAAAGTATAAATGCTGGTCTGTCACCAAGAACATCTTTAAAAAGAAAAACTGACAAAGATTCTCTTCTCAATCAGGCTCATAAAAATCCCCCAGCTAGGTAGCTTTAAGTCAACCATCAAACTGTCATCCCCACGTTAAAAAAACAACTACTACTTTACAGGTTAATTTTGCTGCCTGTCTTTTTGTAGGTCTCTGGCTCAGTATAGTTATCCCAGCAGCCGGGCTGAGAGGCACAAAGAGCTGCAATATAATCGGACTTTGCTTCTCTCTGGTCGGCTGACCGTCTGCTCCTCATGCCTAGGGTTACCAGATGGCAGGCGAAAGGACATGTCCTTCTTTTTACCTTCATATCCTCTATCCAGCAGGCATTTGAAAAACACATGATTCTGTCTGGCTTTTTACTTACAAGGGGTTAACATATGCCAAAACACCCTGCTTTTAGCGTTCCAGGCCCCCAAACAGAAGAATATTCCATTAATACTGCATTTTCTCCATGTGTCCTCCTTTTCATACTTCCCTGCCCTCCTTTCCAGGCTTTAGTACCTGCTAACCCTACTTATGCCTGCAAATCTTTGGCTGTCCCTGGGAGCTGCCCCTATCAAGCCTGTCCCTGAGACAATTACAGCTCCTGCCCCCAAGCCCTCCTTGATTAAATAAGACAGGCAACAGGTCCTAATTGGCTTTCCTAATGCAACAGCTGGAGAGGTCTTCCCCCACTGCTGGGCAGCCGAAGCAGCTCGCCCCCCATGCCACCCTTCTTAAAATTAGCACCCAGGCGGGAACCCCAAAAGTAGAGGCGCCCCCCACTATTTTACTATTCAGCTTTCTGCACTGAGACCATGCTCTTCTCTCTGGCCGAGGAGAGAAGCAGCAGCAGTGCCACCAGCAGCCGGTGCGTTGCACTTGGCAAGCAAAAAGAGAGAGGCTGGTTGCAGCAGCCAGATGCCGCGGACTCACCCCACTGCCCGGCAGGAGCAGCGCGAGGGCTGGGGACCGGAGCGGACGGGACTCGAACCCGGGTCTTCGCTGCCGCGCCGGGCTGCGCTCAGGGACCGAGGCGGGCGCCAGCCATCGCGGGGCTGCTGCAGACTGCGGGGACTCCGCGCAGCCCATGGCCCGCCGCCGCCGCCGCAACAGAGCTCGCGGGGGCCCCCTGCAGGCGCGCCGGCGCCAGCGCTGCAGCGGGCTGGGGTGAGAGCCGGGCTGCCAGATCCCAAAGCCTGGAAAGGAGGGAGGGAAGCACGACAAGGAGCACGCATGGCAAAAATGTAGCACTCGTGTCCCATTCCTCTCTTTCCAGGGGGCCTGGAAAGCTTCCCCCTAAAAAGAAGACATTCCAGCATACTTGAACCCAGGGCAGGCTCAAGGAGTTGTGCCACACAACTCTTTTTACTTTGACTAACAGATTTATTTTTTGCATGAGCTTTGGTGGGAGAAGATCCCACTTCCTCAGATGCTTCGAAGATGGGGGTGGCACCCCAAGCCAAATTTTTCTTTGGCTCCCCCCCCCCCCCCATTGCATTCATGGAGGTTGAAAACGGCTTTCCAAAGTGCATAAATTTCCAGCACCTGCAGAGGGATTTAAAGGGCACTCTGCCTACATGGCTTAAGCTGTAGGTTGGCTAAGGGTATGTCCACACAGGCTTCTTATTTCGAAACAACAGAGGTCGCTTCAAAATAAGCGGCATGTCCACACAACGCACCGTTATTTTGAAACCATTAAACCTAGCATCTAATTGAAATAGTCATTGTTTCGAAATGGTTGTTTCAAAACAATGGCGTTCGGACACAACTGTTTCGAAACAACATGTCCGAATGGCCTTGTTTCGAAATAACCATTTTGAAAGCAGGCTTTCCCTTAATTCGAATTAACAAACTAATTCAAATTAACTTATTTCAAAATAAGGACTTTATTTCAAAATAACTCATTTCAAAATGGGTTATTTCAAAATAATGATGTATGTGGGGACATAGCCTAACAGTGCCTGAACTGCTAGGAAAGAGTTGAAGAGGCAGGAGGCAGCCTGAGCTTCAGGGGGCTGGGCACCCCTAAGAACTGGCACCTGAAGCCATGGCTGTCTCTTGCCTCACGGTAGAGCTGGCCCTGCTTGAAAGTCTAGAGCCGTGGTTCCCAACATTTTCTCTGCCACGGCACACCTTCGACCTTGAATTAATTTGAGGCACACCACCGTATAGTTTCCAAATGAACTCATGAGTCTTTGTGAGCTAATGAGCCACTCCAGAGCTGTTTGAGTAGTTTTTCAAAAAATTTCGTGGCACACCTCCTCAGACCTGACGGCATACCTGTGCACCATGGCACACTGCTTGGGAAACACTGCTCTAGAAGTAAAAAAAAAAACAGCTGTAACAGTGGTTCTTGCTGCCCAGAGCCATTCTGATTGGAACACACCCCTTGCCATTAGCGGCACTTGGAGCTGGCACCGCAAAAGCCACCCTTTAATAGAGCAGCTCTACTGAGCCGCTCCGTGCCACCCAGGGGTTGGCCCCTCTGTAGTTACAGCTCAGGTAAAAAGCCAGATAAAAAGCATGTATTTTAAAATGCTGCCGGACAGAGGACATGAAGGTAAAAAGGAGGACATCCTCCTTTTGCCTGACGGCTGGTAACCCTAGACGAGGGAGGCTGTAACTGTCGCTATCGGTGCTGGATTTAGGCGCAAACCAAGTAAGCCTGGCTTGGCGCTTCTGCTGGAGATGCCTAAGAAGATTTATCATAATTGATAAAACATGCATCTTGCGAAAAGCCTTATTTGCATTGCTTAGTTTTTTTGTTGAATCTTTGCCTCTGTATGTTTGCAAATATAACAGTTGCTCATTTATTCCTCATTACCCTTTCTGTTATCATGTAATACACTTTTTTTCAGTTCTGTCTTTTATGGTATAGGACCTGTGAATCTTGACATAGCTTAGGGCTCACCAGGGACATCGCTACACATAAATATTGTGAGGGGGCCTGGGGCTCTGATCCGTTGCCTCCAACCCACCCCAATAGCCCCCCGAGTCCTTCCCTAACCCCCTTGGCCTGCCACTGTTCCCTGCTGCCCTGGGCTGACCCCCTTCCCCTATGCACTTTCCCCGCTGAGCCAGCATGCCTGCCCCCCCGCCCCACTCCCTTGCCTGGCCACCAGAGGAAGAGTGGGGCCATGGCACAGGGTGAGGCTTCCAGCATGACCCTGTTCTGAGCATGCTTAGAGCAGGGTCAGGCCAGGGTGGGAGTTCGAAAAACTCTCAGGCGCAGCCTGGGGCTGCTCACTCCTAGCCAGAAGACTCTGTCTTCTGGCCAGGTAGAGGCCACGGCTGCTGGCTGCCCACTGTCCGAGCAGTGTTCCCTGCATGGGGGTACAATGGTGCACCGTCATGTGGTTTAGAGGGTGTGTGGCTCAGGGGCTGGCCCTGAGTTTCAGGGGGTGCTGAGGCCCCTGGAGCTCCCCCCTAGCAAGGCCACTGGGGCTCACCTCAGCGCATCTGAATCCAGCCCTAGTTACTATGAAGTCATTTAAGCACAGGGACAGGTTGAAATGAAGCGCTTTCCACCTTTGAAGTGTTCAGCGTTGGAGCCGTGCCTAGAAGATCAACTGAAACACAGATGCTGGCTTGATCAGAACAAGTTTGGTGTGCAAGAAAACCAGTTAGGGACTGGTTATGAGGCCTGTGGCTAAATGCCAGAGCTCCAGCAGGGAGGAAATGCCATGGAGATCCATACCAGTCAGAGATGGCAAATGTCAGCCTTAAAAGAAACACAATCCAGACACTTTAAATGGAAATGAACTTAAGGTTATACCAGGGCAAAAGCAGTAAATGTTGGCCCTCAGGCTTGAGGTTGCGTTGACTGAGCTTTTTCTGAGAGTTTTATCCTTGCCTTCAGTAGGATCAGGAGCCAGACCTTTATGAGAAAAGCTACAACTGCGCCATGCGTGACTAGATAAAGAGTTTCAAGCTGTGCTCGATTTTGGGCACATTAACTATGGGTATGTCTAAATTTGCAAGTTAGTTCAGATTAAGCCTTCTTAATTTGAACTAAGTTAGTACCTGTCTACACTAGGCTTTCATTAGCTTGAATTAAGGGATTCCTTAATTTGGACTAATGAAAACTTACTTTGAATTAGTTAGATCTGCCGGTTAGTTTGAACTAAGCCCTTAGTTCAATCCTTGGTTTGAACTAAGGACAGTGTAGATTAGGATTAACCCTTAGTTTGAATTTAATAAATTCAAATTAAGGTCAGTTAGTTTGAATTCACAAAGTGGACTAGCTCAATTTAATGTTAAGTCAAATTAGTCCACTTTTGTTAATTGGAACTAATAAGTTTAAGTTTAGTTTGAACTAATCTTAATTTATTATTTTTAATTAACAAATTCAAACTAACTTTTCCTAGTAGACATAGCCTATGGGTCTGACTTTGAGAGTCATTGACTTATTTAGCAGCTGCAAGCTCTCAACACTTGAATCAGAATCTATGTAACAAAAAAGTTCTAGGACCCAGTGGTGACTGTCTGCTCTTTCCATCTCCACTGGGACCATAACTATCTAATTCAAGAAACAAAAGGCTTGTGGAGGTAAGAGCTTACTTTCAAAAGGCCTGATCCTGTAACTACTTACTACCAGGAGCAGTCTCTCTAAAACTGAAGGATTAAAACCTGTAAATAAACATGTGACTTTGAAGTCAAAGGGTTTATTCATATGAACAATGGGGTCAGCTCATGTTAGGAATTGTCTTGTAAACACTGATGGTTTATGTTACTAATGGGACTAGACTTAATAGTAAATACAGCATCTTATAGTAAGTATTGTAAGTCTGGCCTATAATATGTCATATGACTTGTTTTGCTGATTACACCAGAAAGGAATTAGGCCTAAGATATCTAGTAAATCTCAAGGAATTAGAAAAGAGAAGAATTTGACCCCTGAAGTTTTTGCTGTATCCAATTTAAGGATTTCCAGGACACAGTCCTTCCTTCAAGTTGAACCATTGACTTTGTGACGTGGGGTAAGTCACTTGCCTCCTGTTTTTCCCCCACTGTTATATAAAGATCATGACCCCTGCTAATAGTGTAAAGATGTTTTAAAGTGTAGGACATTAAAATCAGACAGTGGCGGGGCTGAACCTACACTCTGCCACCCTTGTACTTACTCCAATAAAAGACCACCAGGCCTTGATGTAGATGGGAAGACTACAACATGGTTGTCATCCTCTTCATCTTCCTGTGCCTAGGATGAATTTTTCTGCACTCATGAGAAAAGGGCTTCTGAGATTTCATCCCTCCCAGTTTTGCAAAAGTTAGCATTCCAGAGGTTAAGAAAAGAAAAATGGGTGGAAAACAAGCTAAGAAACTTAACTCAGAGTTTCAGGGTGTCTGTTTTTTCGCTCAGTTCATTCAGTACTGCTCACCAGCATTCATCTGAGCATTGTCAAATTCTAGAAATATGGTAAAGTGAGGAAACTAGCTTTTGCCTGTATTTTCTAACGTAACAAGAAAGCAGTGTTAAGGCCACCTTCTTTCATGAGTTGTAAACTATATCTAGTTCTTACGTAATATTCATCCATCAATCCCAATGTGGTCTACAAAGGAGATGTCTTTAGTTCCATTTTACAGAGGGGAAATTGAGGTAGAAAGACATATTTAAGGTTTAGGACCAGACCTAGGCATCGTAGAACCCAGATACCTAAATCCCAAGACACAAGTCCTATCCATAGGAGCACATATACGTACATCCCTCTTTACTGACTTGTCCACTGATATAGGGATGCATCAGTAACTGCTGTAAACCACAGACAAAAGCCCCTCAAAGATGAATGGGTATAGCTCCTGCCTTCTGGTTCCAGCTCATTTCTAATGCAAATAAGTGAGATAAAATGGCAGTAAAGGCAATCATCCCCCTTTTCTTCGGGAGTAGAAGTGAAATACAAATTAACTTCAAATCCAACTCCTCTACAACAATCTAAGTCTCTCTCGTGCAGAATAACAAGAGCACACCAGAAAACTAGGAGGCCAAGGTTTGCAGGCCTAATCTTGAGGGACTGAGCACCCACAAGTCCCCTGTGTTCAATGGGTGGAGCAGACACTCAGCACTTCTTTAGGGTCAGCTCTTTAAATAGCTGGGTTGCTTATTGTACAAAGGCAAAAAATTCAAAGGCAGATTTTAAAGCAGTGTTGTAGTTTATATATTATTTGTTAAAACTAACTGCTGAAGCTTTAAACTTTCTCTCAGCATTTGGTTTACATAATTTAGATTAACTGGCTTTTCCATTCTCCTGGGAGAGTAACTGGTGAATTTCTGTTTTACAAATGGGGATGTATATGTCAGTTTTCAGGGCTGGTACTTGGGTGTTGTGCCTGTGGAGTTCACTCCACAGGGGGTCATTGAATTAGGTATTAGGGACGGATTTGACAAAGCAATGGGGAACATCTTGACCGCTGACAGTTTTTTTCTAACTGTGCAAGTGACAGTAATAAGGGTATTTAAATCTCATGCTCCCAGTCATAAGCCAGTCACTGGGGGGGGGTGGCTGGAGGGAATATCTTTCTTTCATGAACGGCTCTGCTCATCAACACATGAAAGACGAGAAGCAGTTCTTCATCCCTTTCAGGTATTGACCAGTGCTAGTCACAGAAAGCCAGACCTACTGTACCAGTGAGCTGATCCAGCATGACATATCCTGTGTTCGACTGTGGGTGAAATCCTGACCCTATTGAAATCAGTGGGAGCTTTACCATGGATTTTACCTTCTGTGCAAGTCTCCTTCTTCCCTTGACAGATTACATTGCACCTAAGTGTTGTCACCTTTGAATATGGGATTTAGGCTCCTATATCACCTAGTCTATAACATCAGCCAGGCAAGTAGTCCTGGATTCAAAGCACATAAAAGACCTCACATAAAGGTTTTGGGTGAGAACAGTAGTTATGCTTGGGCTAAAGCCCAGGTAAGAGTTCACAGTAAACCTGCAGTGAAACTATATCTATAGTTGCATTTGGAAATCTTACCCAAACTGTATAGCTAGTGAAAAGAGAAATAGTAGTTACAGCATGAGGGAAAATTGGGACCTGGAATAACCAGTTGCAATGCCACATTGAGGAGTCCACCTTTTGGGAACAGCTGTGTAAGGAAGCACTGGTTAGAAACAGGAATTCTGCAGCCAAGCCTCCATCCGGGCTCTGAATATAGCAGCTGTGACAGTGTGGTGTTCCAAAGGGCAGGGGCTTGAGAAACAAAGACTCAAACTTAACTTCTTCAGTGCCAAATGTTTATTGGTGTGAACAGACAGAGGGACGGGATTTAAAACTCACATAAACATTTACTGTTGTTTCCAGTGATATTCCTAGGCTAAGATGCAGTAGCTGGAAACTCTGCTGCCCCTTACATGCTCATTCTTCTCCAGCATCAGTGTAACTGAATGTGTCCCCACCTCCAAGGTCCTGTGACCTTATTTATAGCTTCATCGCTCTTGGGGTGATTCTGGGCTCCATATAAGGGCAGAGCAGGCAACTTCTCTGTGAGTGAACTCATGGCTGCAGGTATGCTGCAGCTGCAATGGGAGCTACAGCTTTCCCCTGACCCAACGGACCCTCCCCACAGGTGGATACAAGCCTAGAGCAACAATCTTGACCTGTTTATAAGATGTCCGGCAGCTACCCTGAGTCAGCCTACATCAGTAGTAGGGAATTTAAGACATGCCACGGTTCACCAGAAACCTCCACAGTCTGTTTTTCCACCCAGTTATTAAATAGAGAGCAGCAACGTCCCTAGAAGCAAACACTGGCCCAGATTCTCCTCAGCCACACAAACCTTGAGGCAAAGCTAAACACAGCCTCAGTATAAATTAAAGAGTTTGCTTCCGAACAGCTGCAGTTGATATAAGTAGCCTAGAATGACTCTAGTACAATTTCAGTGCCATTCAATAACACTTCATTGGTATGACAAACTATGCAAGTGCTGCCAAAGTCCCAAGTATTTTTTTCTCTGCCTATCAGGATGATGGTATGCATGTACAGGGCCTTGCCTATCATTTCTTCTTTCAAATTTTCTTGAAGTATTTCTGCATTCAAAATAGGAGATTTAAGGTGATGACGCTGCCAATTTGAGGCCAACACTGAAGGCACTATGTGTAGATTGAGCAGGATTGCTGATGAATTAGTATCTTTAACCAGGAGGTAGATGACTGGGCTCTAGACCAGTGGTTCCCCACCTTTTCTTGGTTGTGGCACACCTTACTACCTTTAATTATTTTAAGGCACGCTACTGTATAGTCTCCAAATGAGCTCATGAATAATCATGAGCCAATCCAGAACTCTCCGAACAGTTTTTCAAAAAATTCCATGGCGCACATGCTCAGGCCTGATGCCACAAAAAAGTCCATGGCACACTGGTTGGGAAACACTGCAACAACCTCGAGCCCTTATTACAATGAGGGATGGTGGAGGCCAGACTAGAGAAAGAAGTCATAGTGTCTATGAAATGGGAGCCAAATTCTTCACTTAGCAGAATGGAAGGGGAAACTGAGAACATAAGAACAACCCTCTGGGTCAGATCAGTGGTCCATAGTCCAACATCCTGTCTTTCAACAGTAGCCAATTCCAAGTGCTTTGGAGAGAATGAATGGAACAGGTAATCATCAAGTAGTCTATCTCCTGTCCATTCCCATCATCAAGTGATCCATCCCCTGGTGGGTTCCCTGCTGTAAGAAAAATGCTGATGAAGGCAGGTGTCCTCCAGTCAGGCAAGTAATACAGATTCTCAAGTTCCCTTTGCAGGTGCTTTTTAATTAAGAACAGCATACATCTGGAGTAGTGCCTGCTGCTGAGCACAATTCATGCTTTACTTGAGTTGATAGCTGGGTGTTCTCTCTAAGCAGTAGACTGAGCCTGTTTGGGGGCTGATAAGTTATTTTGCCCTCTCCTCTGGTATTCTCTTGAGCTCAGTTGGTAGTAGAGAGTTGCTGAACTCTATTTGAGTTAATGTCTTAACACAAGTATTTTTAGCAAATACTCCCATTTCACATGGAAATGATGAGATTGTTTTCATCTTTTGCAGGCCATCTTCCAAATGTTGCTGTATTGGCTCAAGGCAGTATATATAAATCTATTAATATATGCTAATCTAGCTCAATGAAATATACTGCTAAGTTTGTCATTAGATTACAGATGAACTTTGCTGGTAGTTTGGGTTGCAGTCATTATGAAGTATTGCTGTTTGACTTAATATTACATTATCTCATATTTTCCCTTGTGGCTCATGTTACACGGAATTCTTAATGATGTGATTCTTGAGTGTGTCCTCATGATTTATAACCTCTCTTGTGCTCCAGACTTTTTTCCCAGTGTTAAAAAAAGACTAGTGTATATTTTACTTGTTTTTTAAAACAAAAACTGTATCACTTTTACTAATATTAGGTATTTATTTCCACTGTGGTAACAATTAAAGTCCAGCTTCCTCAAACACATGCAGGTTTAACATTATACTTGCCATGTGGGTACTCACAGAGAATTCAATGGATTATTCTCCTGTGTAGTTCAACATATTTTAGATGTGTCAGTTCCAGAATGGCATCCCTTAAACCAATCTTAATTCTGGGTATTCAAGAAATTTGGGATTGGGCAGGCCCACACACTGTATGATGGTGATTAAAAGAAATCACTCCACATGTAAAGTTGCTCTACTTTATGGTACAATAAAGAGTCTTAGCAGAATGCTGCATAACTGTAGTGTCAAGACATCGGACTTGTCTAAATTAAGAACTCATGCACAGCAAGTAATTGTGTAAATCCACCCCACACTAATCTACTTCACGTTACTTGTCTGTGTGGACCTTGCTGCTGTGCACTAAAAGCTCCATAGGCATCTTTGATGTTCTGCTGTTCAGAGTTCCTAAGGGGCAGCCATGTTAGTCTAATAAAGCAAAAAAAAGCAAGGAGTCTTGTGGCACTTAGAGACTAACAGATTTATTTATTGCATGAGCTTTCGTGGAAGAAAATCCCACTTTGTCAGATGCTTTGAAGAGGCCTCCCATGCAATAAATAAATCTGTTAGTCTTTAAGTGCCACAAGACTCGTTACTTTTTTTGCTTTACTAGACTAACACAGCTGCCCCTTTGGAACTATAAACTTCTAGTATGCAGTGGCAGGGTCCACATGACCATTTTGTGTTAGGGAGGTTAGTGTGTTGGAAATTTCCACCCCAGCTTGCCGCACACTAACTCTTCATTTAGATAAGTCTTTAGCACCCCTCTCGCCATCCTGTATTATGATCAGCATGGCATGAGGGCACCCGAGCGGATCGAAATGCAGAATCTGGGTCTTAATATGCTAGTCATCGGAAGATATTTAAATGCAACATTGAGAACAAACATGAAATGCACATTTTCTTTAACATGTTATTCAAAACACAGCCACACAGATACCCTTCTGTCTGAAACTGTATTGAGTGCCAGGGGTGGGGTAGGTTTAGCTTGCACTACAAGCTGCCAATACAATATGGCCATGAAAAAAAAAAGAAAAAGCTAATGTGGTCCTAGCATGTATCAGAAGAGGTACTTCCAATAGAGATAGGAAGGTGTGAGTACCATTATACAACACATTGGTGAGACTTGATCTGGAATATTGTGTACAATTCTGGTCCCCCACATTTATGAAAGATGAATTCAAACTGGGCCAGGTGCAGAGAAGGACTAAAAGGATGATCTGCAGAATGGAGAACCTGACTTATGAGAGGAGATTTAAAGAGCTTGGCTTGTTTAGACTAACCCAAAGAAGGTTGAGGGGAGATATGAGTTGACCTCTATAAATACATCAGAGGTATAAATAAAAGGGAGGGAGAGGAACAGTGCCAATGTGGACACAAGAACAAATGGATATAAACTGCCCATCAGGAAATTTAGTCTTGCAATTAGGTGCAGGTTTCTAACCCTCATAGGAGTAAAATGGTATGATAGGACAGCCTAGTTTGGCAATAGATCAATTTTTGACTACTGGTGACCTGAGCTGGGACGTTAGATGGGGTGGATTCTGAGTTGTTATGGAGAATTCTTTCTTGGGTGTCTATGGTGAGTCTTACCTATATGCTTAGGGTTTAACTGATTGCCATATTTGGGATTAGGAAGGAATTTTCCCTCAGGGCAGATTGGCAAGGGCTCTGGGATGGGTGACTTACTTTGTAATATGGGGCATGGCTCACTTGCTCATGGATTTTCTGTACCTTAATGTCTTTACACCATGATTTGAGATCTTTAATAACTATTGCAGGAGTGAATGTGTAAGGTTTTGTGGCCTGCACTGTGCAGGAAGTCAGACTAGAGGATCGTATTGGTGCCTTCTGACCTATAGTATGAAACTTGTGTGTGGTGTCCAATTACATGCCTGTCTTCCATTCAAAGGCCAGGGGGTTATCTAATTAGATATGTTTTAGTAGCAGTTCATTTGCACATTCAAAAACATAACTCACTATGGGTATGTCCACACAGGCTTCTTATTTCGAAACAACAGAGGTTGTTTCGAAATAAGAAGTGGCATGTCCACATGACGCACCGTTATTTCAAAACCATTAAACCTTGCATCTAATCAAAATAGCCATTGTTTCGAAACAGTTGTTTCGAAACAACAGCGTTTGGACACGTTGTTTCGAAACAACATGTCCGAATGGCCTTGTTTCAAAATAACCATTTTGAAACAACAGCTATTTCAAAAGCAGGCTTTCCCTTAATTCGAATTAACAAACTGTTGATTTGAATTAACTTAATTTGAAATAAGGACTTTATTTCGAAATAACTCATTTCGAAATGGGTTATTTCAAAATAATGATGTATGTGTGGACAGAGCCTATGGTATGAATTGTAATCTTACAATATGCCCTGAGCAATGGGCGGTGAGCAAAGTAGGTTCTGAACAATGATCCAGTCACAGATTGGTCCCTGTTCTTCCCCTACATCATGATGGAGGAAGAAAGTGTTGCTGGCTTTTTCCTAGAGTAGCTTATTTCTTGTTTTGGGTCAGCTCGCCCACACTAGCTGGGGTCTAGAACATATGGATAGGTGTTGCTTTTTTCATTTCCATTAATATAAAGTTGATTTATATCATTGTGCCCATCCATGTGAAGAAGTACAGGAATTGAATGAAAAATGCCTATAATTACAATGTTATATGTAAAATAGGTTCTTTCTCCTGAAGGACATCAAATTTTACAAAAAGGTAATACATTAAATAGTTAGAAAAATTATCTACATACTACTTTAAACTAATCTAGTTTAGTAGTATGCTACTATATTTTTATAACACAATTCTTAATAAATCAATAGGGGTTCTTTTGTTCATTGCTCCATTTCAGTAACTTACAGTAAATAGGATTGCCAGTAAGTATTGCAGTAGGCAGAGACTTAATAACATTTGTGAAGTTTGTAACAAATGTGTAAAATCAAACTTTCATTAGGAGTAGCATTCACTGTCTTAATGTTTTGCAGATGGCTCCGTATGCCTTGAAAGGGCCAGGGCTTTATTTCAAGGTGATCATTCATTTATTTTCTATTCATCTTAACCACTGCTAGTTATACTTTCTTTGACAGTATAATGACTGCATTGTGTGGGGCCATGGTGATCTCTGACTGCAGTTTATTATTATGTAATTGTTCAAGATTTTTTGGTGGAACTGGTCAGGTCACTGATATCAAGACCATCTGAAATTCACTATCCCTGTTCCTCTCACTGTTTAATCATGATTTTGAGAGGACGGGGTATTCCTGGCAGCATTACACTAATCTGTTCAAGAACACTGAACATTAAATGTGGTACTGGAGAATATTTGTGTAAAGGGTACATTATAAATAGTATATAAATGTTGATAAGTAATAGATGTTTTAATAAATGGTTAATCAGGTATAGTAACCAACAGATTAAGAGCTTCCTTGGAACCATGGCTAATGAAGCACTGTACCAGCTTATGTTACTGTACATATAACCATGTATAACATACTGCTTATGTCTATAACATGTTTGACATTTATTAGCCTTTTATAATCAATTTACAAATGTACCCTTAATTTTAATTGACATAATATTAAGTAGTGTGCATAGTGAAAATATTCTACAGGGGTTTATTAGGTTCCACATCATATATATTATCATCAAGGTTAATCTCAAAGGAATGGACTGCCTTTTAAGCAAAGCACCACCCTGAACAAACTCTAGCTGGGTCCTTAAAACAGTCTGGATAGTCAGTCGATAGATATATTTACACTGCAGAAATTTTTGACATAAGAAATGTCAATTTGCAGCCAGTACCAGGGCTGAATTAATGCAGGGCTATAGAGGCTGAAGCCCCTGGCCCTAGCCTAAACACCAGCAGGCTTAGGGAGGAGGGGTGTCAGGAGGGCCCCTGCCCTGCCCTGCCTACCACTGATGGCTGAAGTCCGCATTGCCATCCTTGGGTCACAGGAGTGCATCCTCCCTAGGACCATTTGCACAGACCTAAGGGGTAATGTGGGGGTAGCAGGGCCATAACTCTGGTGGGGCAAATGGGGCTTTGCCCCAGACACCCCAAAGTGGCTCCATTGAGCCTCTCTATCAAACGGCATGTTTCATGCTACTCGATCCAGGCACCATTCATTGTAAGGGGCGGCGCGTTCTGAGTGGAATGCGTCCTGGGCACCAAAATGACTAGTTATGGTGCTGGAGGGTAGCTCACAGATGCCTGGCTGCCCACCCCCACACCACCACTACAGATCCCAGCCAGGCACGGTGCAGTTTTGTAAGCAAAAGGGTGGTCCCAGTGCATACACCAGAATTGTTTTGTCAACATAAGGGGCTTTATGTTGATAAAACTCTCTGGTGTAGACGAGGCCTATGTCCATCACTAGTGATCTTACTGCAGCACTGACCAACCATGTAGTGACATTCCATGATAAACACACTTCATAAGGGTTCCATCCTACCAATATGCCTGTATCAAGAAAGCTGCCGATACCAAACCAGGGTTGATGGAAACAGTTGCTGGGTTTTGCTACAAATATTACATAACACATTTAAAATGTATTTTCTTCCTCTAATAACATCTAGATTATTAAAACTAAAACTGAGTTCTAAAATTGTTACAGTGGTTGTACTTAAGAACTTCTGCTTCTACGTCAAACTAATTTTTAATCTTTCTTTTAACATTTCCTTTGGCAAAACAAATCTTGTTGAAACCTTACTATGTATAAATGAGAATGTACAGCTAATCCCATGTCACAGGTCAGTTCAGCTGGATTTATTAAGGTAGAGCCAGGAATGGTGACTATAATTGGGATCGCTCAATATAACAATGTGTTTTCAGTTTCTGTAGCTTTGTCAGCCTCTAATCAGGTGGGCTGACATTTTCCATGATGATTTTCTGCCTCAACCTAAAGGCTTTTTGAAAGTTTCAGTTATAATGGTTCAGCTGTTTGAAAAAATGAGATTAGAAAATGCACTGTTCACCCACGTTAACAAATTGGTTGTAAGAATTTTTTAAGAAGCGCTAGTGCCTCCATGCTTTGGAGCTGGGATTTGAAGTTTAAAGTAGGGAACACCCCACTTTAAAGTGGTGTCAGGGAGGTGCCTTTTGCTTTTCCCATGAAAAGACACAAACTGAAACAAGTTCAGTTTTGGCTAAGTTATGAAACACTGAAAAAAAATCAATTTGCACATAAAATCATAGTGATATGTAGTGCTGGAAAGGACCTTGAGAAGTCAAGTCTAGGCCCTTGTACTGTGGCAGAACCAAGTAAATGTAGACCAGGGGTACTCAATAGGCAGACCACAAGCTAACTCTGAACCATCAGATGAGTTTGAATGGCCCTGACATCGTTTCATTTACTTAATGTTATTATTTTCTTTGACATCTGGATCTTGACTACCCTTAACCAAGAAGTCTGAACTTTGACAAAAAAAAATTGACTACCACATCAGATCATCCCCTATGCCTCCAACATTCAGCCTCCACCTCCTTGAGTGAGGGATGGCCAACTTGGCCAGCACCAAAAGGAGGTTGATGAGGTCTTGCAACTTTGTGGAGCCATGGATAGGGTATGCTTAGATGAGGACATGTGAGGCGAAGTACAGCAAGAGCATTAGTAAGAGGTTCAGGAGAAGCCAGAGGAGGAGCTACTGGCTGATGCATCCTATGCAGATGTGAACAAGAATCTCCCTCTCTCCACAGAAAGGACAGGTTGGGAGAATTTGTGAACCACTCCATGACCAATTCATGGTTTCATGGTAAAGCTACCAACTGATATCCCTTGTGGTTGTGGAACCAGAGTGAAGCGCACCCACCAAGGTTTCTCACCAACTGTCTGGTGTTGAGGGGGGACATGAGGGCACGAAAGTGGATGATATGAAGTGTGAGCATGTACAGTTTAGAGGTGAATTTGGGTTTTTTTTCAGTCACCTTATTTTGCTTCTCAGGCAGCAGGGGACCTTACAGAGTAGGGGCCTGATAATGAGTTCCAGAGGGCCAGAGCTGATATGTTGGCAGGCAGATCCTCCTGCGGTGCCCACTCAAGAAAAGTAAGAGAAGAGGGAGACAAGGCTGCCCTAACCTTCTGGAGTACAGGACAGGGGACAAGCAGGGTTGGCAGACCTTTGCGCTGGCCAAATGCCATACAGTCTGCTCAGTTCCTCTCCTTGTAATCCAGGAGGGGTTTAATTCTGGTGGTGCCAACCAGGCCAACCCCTGGTGGTGCACCATGAGGGACTCTATCGCTTGCACAGGGATACAAAACTTCTGTTACACTGCTGCCCTGTGAAGAGATCCTCCCTGTGGACCTCCAAAACAGACTAGCTTTCAGGTCCTGAGGAGGTCATAGTAAAAGGCCTACAGAACAAAAAAGTCTTGGGGGAAACTTTTTGAGTATAGATAAAAGAGCTACCATTTATATTGAAACACTCAGTAGTGATGTGTGCAGCATGTAAAGAAGTCTCTGCATGATTGAGCTACAGAGCATTTGATCCAGCATGCAGAGCAGAAACTGTTTGCCCTTTCACAGGGGAATGCTCAGGTCACCCACAGAGACCTAGTGCAATCCCACAAGAAAATCTTCAGGATCTTCTTCTGGAGGCTAGAACTAGGGTCTCATGGGGGAAGGTTTAGGATGTTGAACCAATGCCAGAGCATGGATATGATTAACTGACTGATCACCAGTGCCCTTCCCAGAAGGGAAAAAGAATTAGAGAAATCCCATTCACCTCCACAGTCAGACACTCTGGCCTCTAAGTCCATCCCATTCTCTGGCAGGGAGCACAGGATGGCAGAATAGTGCATACCCAAATAAAGCAGTGGACCAGAACCCTACCAGATGTCATGGAGATCAGGTGGAAGGGAGCCTGCCTGCCACCTGTCCCCAATCATTAGAACAGAGTTCTTGACGCAGGTGAAGGATGACACCAAATAGGTGGCTTGATAGGCCTCAAGTCCTGCCAGGTCTTCCAGCTTCTAGGCCACAGGGAACACATTCAGCATACGCTAATATATCAAGTTCCCAAAGCACCAACCTGATCACGTATTTGTGGAGGAGACTGAGAAGGGGCTTGAGAGCAACAGTATAGCAGCAGCCTTGACATACCCCTTGACTGAAGGTGACTGGTTTTGTCAAGACTCAACTGACTTTGAGCAGACACACAACAGTGGCTTACAACACCTGGAGAACCTCAGCCACCACTCTCTATGGAATCTAAGTGCCATCCATATAAAACTATTTGGTAAGAGCAAAGTGCTTAGTAGATTTCATGGAGTTTCTTCCTCTTTTCCCATTTTACTGTATAATAGCTAGCCAAACAGTTGGGTAGTGGAAATGGAGGAAGGCTGTGAATGCATCCTTGTAAGTTAGCATTCCAGGGAAGTAGCTAGAAACACCCAGGGAGAAACCTGGGAACTTGAGAAGAGACTATATTAACATAAAACTACTGGGAGACAGCTCAAGGGACTTAGAGATAGGGAATATACTAGAGAGACAGCACTACATCTGAAGGAGCACACCTAGTAGTGTAAAATGAGGTCCCTGCAGTGTATGTGAATCATAAATTTGGTTTCTTTTATCTGCCTCAAGTTACATAACGTTGGGGACCTTGTCTTCTGGCTAAGCTTAAGCTATGTTCTTGTACTAAGCAGTAGAAGTCACATTAGGAGAGACAGCAGCTGTAAGCTAAGTAGCATGTAGTCACATCTCTATGGCTATGTCCACAAATACACCATTATTTTGAAATAACGCATTTCAAAATGAGTTATTTCAAAATAAAGTCCTTATTTCGAAATAAGTTAATTCAAATTAACAGTTTGTTAATTCGAATTAAGGGAAAGCCTGCTTTCAAAATACCCGTTGTTTCGAAATGGTTATTTTGAAACAAGGCCGTTCAGACATGTTGTTTCAAAACACTTGTTTCAAAACAATGGTGTTGTTTTGAAACAACGTGTCCGAACGCCATTGTTTCTGTTTCAAAACAACAGCTATTTCGATTAGATGCGAGGTTTAATGGTTTCAAAATAATGGCCATTATTTTGAAACAACGGTGTGTCGTGCGGACGTGCCACTTCTTATTTCAAACAACCTCTGTTGTTTCGAAATAAGAAGCCTGTGTGGACATACCCTATGATCCTGAAATTACATCAAGACAATGTAGCATGATGCTGTTATAAGGGTACTAGTGTCTGAATAGTACCTACCACTACAAGATAAAAAAAAATTGCATCTTAAAAAGTGTAAAGGAAACTTTGTTTAACAGTATTCTGTCTGGCAAGGAATCACTTTTCAATGGTTGAGATTGTAAAATATATACTACTTATTTGTTTTTGTCTTAATGGTACCCAGATCTCTATTGTTTATCTGAATGATTTCTATCAGGTTCTTTGATTGTTTCATGACTAGATGCAAAATATTAAAATCAGTGAAGGTGGTCAGGCATGATTGGCCAAAGAATTATTTTGCACTATGTTAGATTGGCTGAAGAATTATTTTGTAATGTGATTGGTTAAAGTATGGCAAAGCAGGGCTCAAGTTTCACTATATAAATTGAGGCTCAAAAGGAAGTTCTTTGGAACCTAACTCTAGGGTGATCAGAGCTGAAAGACTTCAACACCCTATCAACTATTTTTCTGGAGGCTGCAGTCCCCAGATGATCTAATGTTGATTGGCCAGTGGGAGAAATTTGTCTTGGCTGTTGGGAGTGGTGAACATTGTAGGCTTAGTGTGTGTGTTCAGTTATGGTAATTGTTAATAAACAGAGACTAGGGCTATTACTGTCTAAGGCACTTCCACTTGTAAAAGATCCTACAGACCCACAGAGAATTATTCCTGGAGCCTTATGAATTGGGAAGGGGTGAGTACTTCAATTCACCAGGTTATCACCAGAGCCCTAGGGCCTTGGAATGAATGAACCTCAGCCCAGGGGTATGAACTGGACAAGAGTAGGTGCCTTTCCCCTGGAGCCCTACAGATGGGAGAAAGGGTTTAAGTGCCTTAACCAGGTTATTCCTTGGGTTCTTTGGGGTGCCCTACTGTGCTTGTAACAGGAAAGGGCATAAGTGCACAAAAACTATTGAGCCCATGATGGAGCTGAGGGCTGAACATAGAAGATGGGTTGAGGCGTACCCAAAATGGATGAAATAAAACTTTTATGGAGACATTTGGACTTCCAGTTGGACTTCTGTCTCCCTGGGAGAGGTTGGGATAAACCTGGTTTAGTTGGAGGGCTATGTTTTGGACAGAACTAGGCCCTCAAAAAGCCATAAAGTGCTTAAGGTCACTCAAGGTTAAAATGATGGCAATGTCATATGCAGATGCTGGATGATGCTCCAGCTGTGAGTGAAAGTATTTACCACGTGCTTAAGTCTCTATGTGGTTAAGATGATCCATGTGCTTAAATGCTACACTGAATTAGGGCATAAGAGAATGCATAAGGTTAAGTCTTGGCATCTTTATCTAGCTTTCTGCAACAGTCTTTATGTAGAAGAAGCTCCCCTGGACTTCGGAATTTGACCCTTATACGCAGAAGCAAGCAACAGAATTAATGGTGTTGAGCTAATTGCTAACTAATGAAACACGGATTTCTTTTAACCTGATTATTTTTGTTTCACCTGAATTTAGTACATCAATAGGAATAAATTTCTCAATGATCTTTCAAAAGAGTTAATGGGAATAGGGTAAGTGTTTCTCCTGGGGATGACAATAGAGTAATGCCCATAACATGACTTTACTCAATGTGGTTTCATCCATCATAGTGACTCATCTTTAATCCAAAGAATGTTCTATGTCTCCATAGTGCAAAAGATTCAAAGATAGGTTTTTATCCTGAAATATACATCTTTATAGCTAGCTTCCTTCTCTCTTCCTGCCCCTAGAAAAACATTTAAAAATTATAGTATAAGGTAGTGAACATAGATAATACATGGATATTTTTAGCTTAAAAACTTGTACTTTCTGTTACAGATGATACATCAATTGTCTGTACGCTTGTTGTTTAAAGCTTTCTTCCTCAATAGTGAGTTGAAATTTTTCTCAGGTTTTGTGGAGGAAGATTCTAATTCAGCCTTTTAGTGTTTAAAGGTGCATGGCAACTGGCATTTAAAAAAAAAAGTGAAGGACTTAACTGGCTTAGCTACTGGACTTCTATAATGTTAGTCTGGTGTGATAAACCTGTATGGCAAAATGTGTATGTTATGGTTTAGGTGTCTCCTAGTCAGATTATCCTGTTTTATTTTTCTTAAATTTTCAATAAGGAAAAGAGAATATAGTGACTCTCTAATATTCTGCATATGAATTGAAACACAAAATAGTGGGTCCCAGCAGCAGGCAGGGAGAGTTCTAAAATATTTTAGGAGCGCACGGTGTAGAATAACATCTTTTCAGTTAAGTAACTGTAATATATGCAGAATGTATCATTTATCACTGGTGTCAGATTGAAATCATACTGCCCATTTAACTAAAAATTTTGGCCAAAATTTCAAACATGACCAGTAAATTTTTGGATATTTCATTTCTGAGGTGTCCAGTTTGAGACATTATTAAAGAGGCATGGTGCTGTCTGAATGTCAGACCCCATGTAGGAGTGTCTCAGCTTGGCACCCAAAAACTATGTTACCTAAAATTACTAGTCATTTTAAAAACATTACAGAGACACAAAACACTCAATTATGAGTCACATTTCAAGCAAATTAATTTGTGGATGCCCAAGATGCTGTTTCAACAAGTCTGTTTTTTCGTCCTGGGGGATTTGTGCTCAATAATACCAGGGAGTATGAGACCCCTTTAAGGATGTCCCAAAATTGAAGTAACCAAAGTCACTAACCTTGCATATAACAGCTTAATTGGAATAAGATTCTAGAATAATTTACACTGTGGAATTTATTCCTCTGTTAATTCTGTCATTATGACTGAGATGATATTCAAGCTTCCATACAAGGCAAATCTCTTCACCTAAAAGTTTACTGGAGGGTGGGGTTGGTAAGACTGGCTAGGGATGGTATTTCCTGATGCTTTCTTCGATTCTACTGTTACTACTATGAGTGTTGATTCCAGGTGGTGGTGGGGACGAGAGTGTGTATGGAGGTTGGTTTTATAATAATTCCTCTCTCACCCCTATGGGTGGTATGTGTCATCCTCAACCTCGGGTCCTCTACCAGAGGCCTGGGAGTTTGAGGGTTCTGCGCAGTATCTTAGCTGTTCCTAGCACTGCACTCTTCTGGACAGAGAGCTCTGATGTTGTTCCTGGGATCTGTTGGAGCCACTCTCCCAGCTTAGGAGTCACAGCCCCGAGTGCTCCTACCACCACCGGGACCACTTTGGCCTTCACTTTCCACATCCGCTCTAGTTCCTCTTTCAGGCCCTGGTACTTCTCCAGCTTCTCATACTCCTTCTTCCTGATGTTACTGTCACTTGGCACTGCTACATCTATCACCACCGCTGTCTTCTGGTCCTTGTCTATTAGCACGATGTCTGGTTGATTGGCCAGTACCTACCTGCCTGTCTGGATCTGGAAGTCCCACAGGATCTTAGCCCTGTTATTCTCCACGATCTTCTGTGGGATCTCCCATCTGGTCTTGGGAGGGTCTAGCCCATACACTGTGCAGATGTTCCTGTACACAATGCCAGCTACTTGGTTATGCCGTTCAGTGTATGCTGTTCCTGCCTGCATCTTACATCCTGCCACTATGTGTTGGACTGTCTCTGAGGCCTCTCTGCACAGTCTGCACCTTGGGTCCTGTCTAGTGTGGTAGACCCCTGCTTCAATGGATCTGGTGCTCAGTGCCTGTTCTTGTGCTGCTATGATCAGTGCCTCAGTGCTGTCTTTTAGTCCAGCTTTTTCCAGCCACTGGTAGGATTTCCCAATGTCAGGCACCTCAGCTATCTGTCGATGGTACATTCCATGCAGGGTCTTGTCTTGCCATGGCACTTCTTCTGCTTGATCTTCCTCCCATGTCTGCTGCTGCCTCAGGCATTCTCTCAGCAGCTCATCTTTGGGTGCCATCTTACTGATGTACTCCTGGATGCTCTGGGTTTCATCCAGGACAGTGGCTTTGACACTGACCAAACCCCGTCCACCTTCTTTCCGGCTGGCGTACAGTCTCTGGGTGTTGGACTTGGGATGGAAACCTCCGTACATTGTGAGGAGCTTCCGAGTCTTCACATCGGCAGCCTCCATGTCCTCCTTTGGCCATCTCACTATACCGGCAGGGTATCTGATGACTGGCAGGGCGTACCTGTTGATGGCGTGGATCTTGTTCTTCCCATTGAGCTGGCTCTTCAGGACCTGTCTTATCCTTTGGTGGTACTTGGATGTTGCTGTCTTCCTTGCCTCCTCATCGTGAGTCCCATGTGACTGTGGGATGCCAAGGTACTTGTAGCTGGTCTGTATGTCTGCTATGTGGCCTACTGGTAGTTCCACCCCATCAGTCTTGACTACCTTTCCTCTCTTTACTACCATCCGGCCACACTTCTCCAGTCCGAATGACATCCCAATATCCTCACTGTAGATCCGTGTCAGGTGGATTAGCGAGTCGATGTCTCGTTCATTCTTAGCATACAGCTTGATGTCATCCATGTAGAGGAGGTGGCTGATGGTAGTTCCACTCTTGAACTTGTATCCATATCCAGTCCTTGTGATTATCTGGCTGAGGGGGTTCAAGCCAATGCAGAACAGCAGCGGGGACAGCGCATCACCTTGGTATATGCCACACTTGATGGCCACTTGTGCAAGCTGTCTTGAGTTGACTTCCAGTGTTGTCTTCCACAGTCCCATTGAGTTCTTGAGGAAGGTCCTTAGTGTCCTGTTGACTTTGTATAGCGCCAGTCATTCACAGATCCATGTGTGCGGCATTGAGTCGTAGGCTTTCCTGTAGTCAATCCAGGCTGTGCTCAGATTGGTCTGTCTAGACCTTGAGTCTTGGGTGACTGCTCTATCTATGAGCAGCTGGTGTTTTGAGCCTCTGGTGTTGTTCCCAATGCCCTTCTGAGCTGTGCTCATGTACTGGCCCACGTGGTCCTGTAGCTTGGTGGCTATGATGCCTGATAGGACTTTCCATGTTGTGGGGAGGCAGGTTATTGGCCGGTAGTTGGATGGTGCTGTTCCCTTTTGGGGGTCTTTCATGATCAGCACTGTCCTTCCTTGTGTTAGCCAGTCTGGGTGGGGGCCTGCTGCTAGCAGCTGGTTCATCTGTGCTGCTAGGCGTTCATGCACTGCTGTTAGTTTCTTTAGCCAGTAGGTGTGGATCATGTCCGGGCCAGGTGCTGTCCAGCTCTTCATGTTCTTGACCTGCTGTTGGATGTCGGCTATTGTGATGGTGACTGGTTCCTGTTCTGGGAGATTGCTGTGGTCTGTTCTCAGGTCCTGCAGCCACTTTGCACTGGTGTTATGAGTCTTCTCTTTCTCCCAGATGTTCTTCCAGTACTGTTCAGTTTCTGCTGTTGGTGGCTCTGCTGTTATTGTGTTGTTGCACTACAGTTGGGAGTACACCTTGGATGGTTCTTTGGAGAACAGGGCATTTATCTTTTTGGCCTCTGCTTCTCTAGTGTATCTCCTTAGCCTGGTGGCCAGTGCTGTGAGCCTTTGCTTAGCAGTCTCTAGGGCTTCAGATGGAGTCAGGCCCTTGTATTTTCTCAGTAGCCGAGTCTTATCCTTAATCTCTACACCCTTCTGTAGTTCCACCAGCCGGCTAACTTCTCTCCGGGTTGCCTTGATCTTATCCTCCAACCTCATTTTCCAGGGAGGGTATGTATTGCTGTTCTTCTTGATCATGTAGCCAAGCATCTCCAGGATTACAGAGGCTGTCGCATATACCAGTTCATTGGTTTCAGTGATGGTGGTAGTAGGAATTGTTATTAGGGCTCTATTGGCATCTTCTAGCATACTATCTGATGGTACTTCTCCCACGAGCCTTGGTAATCGGTCTCGAGGGTTGACTGTAGCTAGTTTATCCATGATCTTATGCCTCATATCAGCTGCTGTGTTCTGTAATGGAGGGGGTGGCAGTGAAGTTCCAGCTTCAGGTGGTGGCTGCACATCTAGTTGTTCTTCTGGGGCTTCTTCTTGAGTGTGGGAGGTAACGTGCAGTTGGTCTATCTCCAGTTGTGAGAGCAGCTGCCTCTTTACTATGTTGAAGCGTTAGGTAACTAGCTGTTTCTCAGTTAGTGTGGATGTAGGTCTTTTGTCCATCCATAGTTCCCTCATACGTTTCATATATCCCCTCTCATTAGGTCTGCTGTTGTAGTAGCATTCCATCAATTCCAGGTTCTCTTGTCTCGTCCATGCATGGTTTGTTCCAGTAGCCCACTTATCGTCATATTGTCCTGGTTCCCCAACATCTGGCGCGGACCTTGTTAATCCAGGCAACGTCCAAGCCGGCATGCCTCTCCTAGTTCATGTCACTCTCATATTCGAGGTAGGCAAGTGAGGCGTTAGGGGGTCTTTTGCCCAAGGACCCCTACTGGGAAGGTAGATAGGAACCCACCAGGATTTGAACCCCGGTCTCCCGTATCAAAGGGCGTTGGTATTAACCACTACGGCGCGCTTAACCACTACGCTATCCAGCCATCCCATATATATATATATATTACTGATGGAAAAATTCCAGTGAAAATTTTTATCAAAATGTGCAGATTTGTCAAAATTGAAACACTTCAGTGAGACAATTCAATATTAATGCCATTCTGACAGAACCATGCCCAAAAGGCAGGCTGATAGGGACCAGAAAACAGAGTCCTGGCTCCCAGTTTGTCAGGCTCATGGCTCCTCGGTAATCTGAGCTTCCAGGGTCCATGATTCCAGGGCAGCCCATCAACTGGACTGCCTCAGAGCCAAAACTACCAGCATCCCCTACTCTGGGGCAGCTAACACAGGGATTGCTCCAAAACAGGGGCTCCATTCCCTCTCACAGGGTGCATCGACACTGGCAAGGTAGTTCAAATTAAAGAGCCTTAATTCGAAATAACTTAGTCCCTGTCCACTATAGACTTTCACTAGTTCAAATTAAAGAATTGTTTAATTTGAACTAATGAAAGCTTAGTTTGAATTAGTAACACCTGCATTTAGTTTGAACTAAACACTTAGTTCAATTCTTAGCTTGAACTAAGGGCTGTGTAAACCAGGATTAAACCTTCATTTGAACTAAATAAGTGTGAATTAGGGCAGTTTGAATTAACAAAGTGCACTAATTTGACTTAACATTTAAGTTGAATTAGTGCACTTTGTTAATGGGTATGTCCCCACAGGCTGCTTCTTTTGAAACAACAGAGGTTGTTTCGAAATAAGAAGCGGCATATCCACACGATGCACCGTTATTTCAAAACCATTAAACCTCACATCTAATCGAAATAGCCGTTGTTTCGAAAAGGTTGTTTTGAAACAACTGCTTTTGGACACGTGGTTTTCTAAGCGGCCTTGTTTCGAAATAGCCATTTTGAAACAACGGGTATTTCGAAAGCAGGCTTTCCCTTAATTTGAATTAACTTATTTTGAAATAAGGACTTTATTTCGAAATAACTCATTTCGAAATGGGTTATTTAGAAATAATGATGTATGTGTGGACATAGCCAATGAGATTTACTAAGGTTGGTTTGAATTAAGGTCAAAATTATTAGTTCAACTTTGTTAATTTGAACTAACTTTTGTAGTGTAGACATAGCCACAGAGAACAGTAGTTATGAAACCCTCCGTGAAATAGAGTTTTTCTGATCAGCTTTCATATGAGTTGTGGCCTGTCCGGTCTGAGTGGGTGGTGAAAATTTGAGGGCTTAGAGTTGTCTTCCTTAGGATGAGAAATCAAATCAAATCATAGGGCTGGAAGGGACCTCATGAGATCATTGAGTCCAACCCCCTGGGAATTGAACCCAGGACCTTCTGCATGTTAAGCAGAGGTGCTAGCCACTATCAGTGAAAAGAGTTTAGTATATTCTTAATATTATCTTGTTTGCTTACCAAAAGAGCCAAACAGTTTTTTGTTTCCTTAACTACAGTAGCAACATGGGTTTTTCTTGCTCAGAACTCTCCGAGTCTGCCACTTCACTGAGTTCTGCATTCAAGAAACTCTGACCTTTTGTCTCTTCTCAGGATAAATCTCATTATTTTTCTGGCTTTCTATTCCTCCAACAAACTGTTTACAGCAGATATCCTAAGATCTGCCTGCCTTCCTAAATAAAGGTACTTCTACTAATCTACTTGATTTAGCTCTGAATTACCATTCAACCTCTTGTGGTCACTACCATGGCCTGCAGCTATTTCTATTACATAAAAGGGCTTAGTTGCTCCTTCCCTTGAACATAAAAGAGAGTGAGCTGCTTTAAGGCACTGTGTGGTAAATTTAAAGACAAAGGCCTCTTCCTTTTTGTCCTTCCCTGATACCTCACTGTGGCAGCCATTAGAGCCTTTCATCATAACAATCTCCAGATACCATCCATCTATTGCATATAAACTTGAGAGTACTCTAACTTGAAATTCACAACCATATGTATTTTGACATGCAGTTCCCTTTGTAAGTTTCAGGATGTGGGGTGGTGAGCAGAACCTGTTTCCATGGACTCATTAAAGTACATATAATAGAGGTTCCATGTCTATCTGTCACCTGCCTCATTAAACTAATTTCTTTCCTGACTGATATTGATTTTCATAAGCACTGAAACTGTGGTAGACATCCAAACCAAGCTAAAAATGACACTTAAAAGTAACTGAATGTAAAAGACATTTTTCTCAGAGAAAGCAAACTACTACTGAAAGCTTGGCTATAGTGGTGTTCAAGCATCAATTACAGTTGATCTATACTGAGAAAGCTAAGTTAAACAAGTTGCTTGTGAGTTGCTGCCTAAGGGTGACCATACTGGGTCAGACCAGTATCGATCTAGTCCACTGTCCTGTCTGCTGAGGATGGCCAATTCCAGATGCTTCAAAGGGAATGAACGGAACAGAGCAGTCATCAAGTGTTTCATGCCTTATCATCCAATCCCAGCATCAGTCAGTGAGAGTCCAAGATAATAATTAAGGCAAACTTGCATAGGTACAGCTCTGAACTACCTACAGATTGTCAAACTAATTCTGAAGGCTTGTTACATTTAGCCTGCAGTCACAGGTGGCTCCTGTTGGATGACTGTGTATATAAACTGAACATTGCCATGATATCTTGTCTGAATGTACAGGAACAAACTCCTCTTTAAGAAAACAGGAACAGTATGTGATGATGTCACTTCAGCTTCTGATTCTTCCTGAAGGCCAGTGTCTGAGATCTGATTGGAGAAATCCATTTAAAAAAAAAATGGAGAGGAGACTTGAAGACAGATCATCTTAGCAGTAATTATGTTGCTCTCTTATCTCTTTTAAATGGAACTTTAAGCCATGTGCATTCATTCAAATGGTGATACTGTCACTTGGTAACTGGGAATGAGAAGAGATATTTAAGTACCATGCAAGGAAGACTTTGAGACCATAGTGATGGCAGAGTTTATGCACAGGAAGATTCACTGATATGATCAAAAATGAGAAACTATAATAAGGCTAACTGGTGTACACATGGACTTCTGGATTTGTTTGCTGGATTTCGTGTTGTTGAACACTTACTTCCACCATTGGGTTCAGTTTTGAGCCTATCTGGAAACCCATTGTAGGAAGGGAGAGAGTCTCTATAGCACAGGGGAAACAGCATCTTGGGAAAACCACTGCCATCCAATTGATCACTATTTCCTCTCCTGTGTAGGTGGGCAAGGATGAGGAATGAGCAGGGTCTTACCTCTGGCTCCCATCATGCTAGTGCAGTGGAGTCACTGCCCAAGGGGAAATATTGTACCAGAGTAGGGTCTGGCCTAGTTTGGTTCCTCTGTGGAGCAGAGAAGAAGTAGGGACTGAGATCTGATAATGAGTCATGGCAGATTGTAAGGTGTTGTGTAGCCCAGAGTAAGGAAAGATTGCACCATTTAAGCCCTAAAGTAATGATCTACACCAGTAGACATGTTTAATGCTAATGGATCTAGAATAAGTTTGCTAAAGGAACATGGTGGTTGGGCGGATTTGCCACATGACTGGCGCATCCTTGAGGTATGTTAAGTCAGGTAGGGGTCATGTGGTCAAAAAAAAAAAAAGCCCACTGTGATCTGCAACTAAAGGTTGTAGCCTAATGTGTAAGAACAATGGGCCAAACAGGCAGAGGCAATTCCAGCAGTTTCTTCTCAGCAGTTGCAACCCCCAAACCACGACTTTCATGTAAAGTTTGGTTTTGTACGGAACACTTCTATAGAAGTGTAACACCGATATAATGTGAATCAGCATAGAAAAGACTATTGCACTTCACTTGACACTAGGGTTACAGTTCTAAATCAAACTGGATACTGCAGTTGGTGTGACTAGATTATTCAAGACATGATGGCTGTGTTCACACGGCCCTCTTATTTCGAAACAATAGAGGTTGTTTCGAAATAAGATTTAGGCTGTTCACATGACGCATGGTTGTTTTGAAACAACGGGTCCCGTTGTTTCGAAACAACAGCGTTGTTTCGAAACAAGTTAAATCCCATGCGGGGACGAAACAACGCCGTGCGAACATGTTGTTTCGAAACAACAGTGACTTGTTTCGACATAACTGTTGCCTGAACTTCCTATTTTGCTTTGAGCTTTTTTCCTAATTCGAATTAACAAACTGTTAATTCGAATTAAGTTATTTTGAAATAAGGTGTTATTTCGATACAAGTTGTTTCAAAACAACCGTATCGAAATAACCCCCTGTGTGTGAACACAGCCGATGAGTGCTGTGCACTTGTTACCTTTTGGTGGCTGGGAGTAGATTAAAATGTTTGGTTTTAAGCTAGTACCTCTTAAATGATTGATTTGGCATCTGCGTAGCTGCCTGGAGTCAAGGCCTGAAGCAGCATCTCCTGGCAACCCAAGTAGTACAACTGGCCTGCTACAGGCTACCTGATTGCCAGCCTCTTCCTCCATCCCCAGACTGCTCACACAGGGTATGTGGCTGGATTTAGCACAACAGCAGCTCCTCTCTGGCTGCTCAATGTGTTCATGTCTGCAGCTGTAATCCTCCCTGTACTTGCTGCTGCTTCTCCTTGTTTTGCTCCTGTCCTGCTCCAGCTTTGCTCCTGTTCAGTCCTTGCTACCTCAGGTCAGGGCTAGCCCAGCCATGTAGGTGATCTAGGTGGTCACCTATGGTGCCATATTAGTATGTTGCCTCCTATAACATGTGGAGGGAGGGTACCAAAGTCATAGTTTGCCTAGAGTGCCAAAAACCCTTGAGGCAGCCCTGCCTCAGCTTACTCATGGTTCTGGTTTCCTCGCCATGACCCTGGTTCCTGAGTCCAGCTCTGACCCTTGGCATGATTACTGGTTTCTGATCGTGGCTCTGACCCTTGGCTTGACTGTTAGTTTCTGAGACCCGGTTTGGCTGTTGGTGTCTGATTCACCCTGACCTGACCTTGGAGTTACTTCTGCTCTGACCACTAAGCCTGATTGCCCAAGGTTTCTAACAGTAGTTCAGACTTCCTCTCTCTCCCTACCATACTGGAACAGATGGCGTTTGTAGAGGCAGCCTGGTTAAGGCCTCTTCCTTGTTGAAAAAGTGAGCCTTCCTGGGTAGGGAGTTCTCCTTGAGAAGGCCTCAACCTCTGAATTCATTTTCTCCCTGTTCTTGGTGTGTGATAGCCAGTACGTCAGCCTATGGGACATTCTGAAAAGCCCATAGTTGGCAAGCGTGTGCTCGGTGCTTTTGTTTTTCCTGCTATAAAACAAAATAAATGTCAAATCAAACTAAAGTATTACCTCTTCTATGAACATGTCTTGATTTTAGAGTTACCCTATCATAGGAACACCTTCTCTGCCTGTGTGGCAGCTGGCATCTCTGACTAAGAGATCAGCTATATCCAAGAGTAAGGAAGGATTTACCACTAGGGAAAATAGATCTAAATTCCAGACAGAACTCTATGGAAGCTTCCCCCACCACCACCGCCCCCTCAGTGAAGACTATCCATGAGATGTACTGAATCAAAAAATCTCTAAGATACCGAAGAGCCAGCTTCCTCCACACACTGTGTGGGCTGTGCCAATTGTTGTTCTGCTTCCTCCTCAGCTGAAGTAGCAGCACTCTGTCATTATGAAACCCCTGGACAAACTCTCCATCAGTAAAGGTCAAGTTGCTAACCAGAGCCCCTTGTCTGCAAAAATCCATTTAGTGCTGGCAATAGAGTATGAACAGATATACAAACAAGGCCCTTCTTTACTGGGAGTTCATATTTGTATGAAGGATCAAGTAAGAATTAAAGTTCTTAGCTTTGTTGACTTTGCCAGAAGCAAACTTTCTTAGGTGAAATGTCTGTTTGGGAAAGAAATTTAGATCCTGGTTTTCTGAAAAAGTTAAATATTAATCTCTCTTTTTTTTTTGAATCACAGTCACCAGCACTGAGTAGATTAATGGAAAGTAGGATTAATGAATTATTTACTAAATTAGAAACATTTGTACTTTTTGGAACTTTAAAAAGTATTTAAAATTCCAACACTGGTATTGAAAAAAAGTAGGATGAATTCTGCTGAGGATCATTTCTGCTATTTAACTTAACTTGGGTCTGTTTCTTTGTTTACTTGAATTGATGAGATATATTTCATCTGATAAATATTAAACTAGGGCTTTGCCAGAGTATTTACTGACACATCTACACTAAAAAGTTTGATTGACCTGCTGTGTCACTTAGGAGTGTGGAAAATCCATACCCAGACCAACACAGTTAAACTAACCTAATCGCTGGTAAAGACTGCACTAGCGTGATGGAAAAATTCTTTTGTCATCTGAAGTGCTGTCCCTTTGGAAGGTGGCATTCCTTCACCAACAAGATGATTCCTCCTCTCAGAGTAGGTCAGTGGTTCTCAATCTGTGACCCAGGTGACATCTGCAGGGCCATGGAGGTAGTATTCATCTCTTGTATGGATGTGGCCCACATAACACCTAAAGAGCTGCATGTAGCCCACCATGGTTAATAGGTTGAGAAACATTAGTGTGGATAGAGTCACTGCTGAAACTCTGCAATGATGCACCTGCAGGTATGTTGCTCTAGCATTTCTAGTGTAGTCAAACTTGAAATCATCCTTGGCTCTATGTAGAGATATGCTCTGGTTCATATGCAGTGTTGCTATTACACATTTAGCCTGAGATTAGCTTTGACCAGCTTTTTGAGTGGATAATTAGTGCTCTATACTATATTATTTATGTAAAAAAAAAAAATTTACTTGAGGCTGTGGATGTGCTCCCATGCAGCCTCATCACAAATCAGATTTAGAGGACCTTCAGAGGTAGCGTAACCAAAACTCCCCTGAAATGAATGGATCACTTTACTCACCACTGAAATACAAGCTGAGGTGGAAGGACGTGTCACATCAAGTCATCTGAATCCTTTAAAGCCTTTTTCAAAACCTAAAAACGATTTTAATTTCTTTCCCTTTTGCTGTTTAGGCCCCTTGGATTATGATCCCTGTCAAAAGGCCAACTCATCTGGGGGGGAAAAATAGTTGGATTTTATTTGATTTGGATATCATTCTCTAATCATGGGAAAGACAAGTTGGTAAGGGTAATTTTCTCCTGATGAAAAATTCTCTGAAATTGCCTGTGTAAAAACATGTCTATCTGTCCATTCCTCTAATAAGTTTCCCAGACTATTTGCAGTAGATCTGGGGAAGGGAAGAAGACCTGAATACTCATAGTCCATACTCAAGGCATAATTCCAGTTTGAGGACAATTCAGAGAAGTTACATTTGTGTCAAACTGGCATAGTAGTGAATTGGGCCCTAGATCTTCATTTTCATTGTCCACCCCCAAAAGAAAGGAACTTTAGAGAACAAAATTGGTGAAGAATGGAACTGAGTGACTTTTGATGAAAGAGCTAGAATTCAGTCTGCAAAATGCTGAATGCTCTTCTCTCAGTCCAGAAGAGCACATAAATACGTATTGGTGTTAGGCACGTGTAATCTCACTGAAGAAGGCAGGGGTACTGCTCATGTTTTTAAAGTCAAGCATGTTCATAATTACATTGTGGATCAGGGTTCAAAGTACTCAATACTTTGAAAGATCAAGCCTTTAAAAACTAGAGCTTGCTCAAATAACAAGGGCTGAACCAGAATTCTGGATTCAAAACATCTCCGTGTTTTGGTAATGGAGGTTCAAATGGACTAGTGGAAATTTTGGGAGGGATTGGGGTTTGGGGCAGGAAAAAAAGAGTCAAAAGAAAAGCTTTTGTTTCATTTGAAAATTTTCATTATTTTGCTTTAGTCTTTGAAAAAAGTGAAAGTTTTTTGAAACAATGATTTTTTTTAAGGGGAATATTTTGGAAAAAATTCATCTTTTGAAATTTTAGTCACTAAAAATTCATTTTTGATTATACCCTTTGATGGTGGAATAAAACTGTCATTAAAAATAGTTTCAGCCCAGCATGAGCAAAAAACCGAAACCAAAAATGGAAACGTGAAGCTTGTTTCCATTTCTCAAAGCAATCAAATGACAGAGTCCTCATCTCTCAAGTTTCTTCACATAATGAAAGCTCCTGCCTTGCCTGAACATTTTTATAGAGCCTTCCTAAGGCTGCTGTGTCTTTTGAAGTGACCATTCTTCATGCTATAATCAGGTCTGAAAATGGAACAGTGTAGAGCATGAATACTTGATGTGTTCTGAATTATTTTCTATCAATTTCTTAATACCATCTAAGGTCTTAGTTGCTTCTTTTAAACACTGCTATTCATTGAGTGGAAGTCTTTATTGAACCATTTAAAATGATGACTACTATATAACTAGTTGATTTTTCAGCTGGCACAACCTAGGGGTTGTTGCTTTGAAAAAAAAAAAGGTGAATTTCCTAATATAGGAAAATATGCCTATGGCATTGTCAATGGAGCAGAAAACAGATCATATCTAATTATTTAGCTAATGTGCATGCAAACATAGTAGATACATTCATTTAATATGATGTATGAAATCATAGAGGAAACAACTATGTGCCTGTTGCCTTGAGTTGGGAGATGACTTCACTAACTAAAAACATTTGGGGTTGTGCGATAGATTGTGCATGGCTGGGCAGAGGTTCATAAACATGGGCATGGAGACCAGGCATAATTACAGCAAAGGGAGTGCTCATTGTTTGCGTCTCCTGGAGTAGGGAAGAGGCAGAACTCAGGTAACACTGATGGCCCCAACAGTTAATGGAGGTAGCTGGATTGTCAGAGGAGCATTTTGCATGGGGGGGATGGTAGCAAGTGGACTGCCTTTGGAAAGCATTGAGCTCTTGTGAGACAACTATGCCTGATAATCCTACTGGAGCAGCATGTGTGTACTCTGCCACATTTCAGGCCACTGTAATAAAAATCATCTCTGCATGAAGATAGTTCCAGATCCTGAATCCAGACCTTGGATCCAGATTGCAGTTCAGATTCAAGTTTGAGCTCAAACATACTAGTGTACAATAGACCAGTTCAGACATCTTTAAACTTTCCCAAAGTTTGGGTCTGGATTCACTTTTTCTTACCTCAGATTTGGATTGAGTGAGGATGGTTTCATCCAGGTTTTGGCTGAGGGCTGTCCTTAGATATAACTAAATTAATCTGAAGGAATGTTTGCTGACAATCACACGAATCAGGATATTCAATGGAAAAAAATCAGTTAATTAAAACTCATTTCTTACTCTCTGCTGTTCAGAAATCGGACTGAAAATTTCATAAGGGGTTTTTCTGTGGTATTTTTGTACTTCTGCTCCTGACTGCAGCCAAATAAGGAAGTTTCGAGGACCATTAATACTTGTGGAGAAAAACAGGATGGAAATGGGGGGGAGGGTAAAAAAGGTGAACATACTAATTCAAAGCTCAAAAAAAAATCTGGGTTTAATTTCATCTGAATTCTGAGCAAAGGTTTAGATAAGGTTTTAAGTCATTGAAACTGATTTCTGCATTAGTTCAATCAAAAATGGGTATCTTTTTAAGCATTATCACTCAAACAGAAGTTATGGACTTGATTCAGGAATTACTAGGTAAGGTTCTATGGCCTGTATTACAGAAGAGATCAGCCTGGATGATCATAGTGACCCTTCTGGCCTTAAAAGTTTTGAATCCTTATTCAAAATTACAGTGGAGAAAGAGACAAAATCAGAGAAAGCCAAGATAAGCCCTGAGCTGCCAAAGATGTAAATGGGCCTTTCAGATCCCTTGTAAAGTTCAGATCTCCTTCTCATGGGGAATTTGCCTCCAGAATTATCCCAGTCAAAGACCTAGGAATATGAGTAATGTGACAACCCCAAGCTCCTGCTGTTAAAAACGTAACGTAGCACATCATCATCATTTATAGTATACCTCACTATGTATAATTAATCACTGGAAGGCGAGCAAGCCAGTTCCCCAAGCATGCTGAATGGGATCCATATGATCTTAATAAGGAAAAAAATGTACATTTTGGGGGCCTAGCTGCATTGATAGTACCTTTATTTTGGATATAAAATGATTACAGTTCATGTTAGCATAATTTATGCCTTGCTTTTTTCCTCACTGAATAAATGTCCCGATTATCAGAAACATATGTTTTTATTCAGTTTTCAGTTATTTGTCACTGTCTTTCAAAGACTGAGAACTCAAAAACAAATCTTCAAACTCTAGATGATGGCAGCCAATACTCTGATCTGGTAGATTAATCTCCCCCACATCAAAGATACTTGCTCTGTTATGTCATATATACCGTAAGAAGCTCTACTAGACTTTTACAAAAACAGGGCTGTTCCATTGCATTACTGAGACAAAAGAATTCCGTAATTCAATATCCCATCTTGTCTTATGGACAGATTATGATACCTTTACTCACCTCATGCATTCTACAGACAGACCCGGTGAAGACAGCAGACTGACTGCTTGTTCAGGAAAATGCTGCTTCTTGTGAGTAAAGACAGCAGCATGTGACCCAGGGTATTAAAGAACTGTTCTTGAAAACTCTTACTAGGGAAATTCTGCAGCTGTTTATAAATCTGTCATTAGCAGCAACTTCCTTAAAGGGGCACCTGCCATTGTTATCTGAAACAATGTTTTAAAATAGGGTGAAGAAAAATAATTGTAGAGATTAAAGAGGACCATGTTCTGCCACTTTTACATGTGCTACATGCTCAATGTTACTATAGACACCAACATTTGACCCACAATAAACATTTTAGAAATAGCCATCTTGCTGTTCACAGTTAGCCTTGACTGAATGGTAAAAGCCATGGTACCTAAACGTAAATGGACAAATGATTGACTCCTGGGAATTTGGCTGTGGAAATAGAATGCATTTTGCAGTTCTTTTCATCTGGACAAAACAAAGATCATATATCTGAGAGAACAATTCTATGATGATCCATGGTTGTTTTTCCTGTTGCTCTTTTCTACGATTATGTGAATAATAATCTTTTAAGAATTTTAGTACACTTGAATTAATGATATAATAAAACATGTATACAACTATGTGGAATCTTCAAATTTCAGAGTCAAACTGGCTAGGGAGATAGATATCACAGCATGAAATGCTTTCATCTGATGCTGAAAGACAACTGGGAGAAGTTGAGATGCCTGTACTGTGTGACCTGCCTTAGACAGGATATAATGTGATGAAGAAAAGCCTCCAGATTCTAAAAATCTAGTTCATTTTTCAGTGATGGAGTGGTTAATGGTTTCACTGTAGTGAGTGTGGTATGCTGGGCAGAGTGTGGTCAGGTGCAGCCAGCAAGATGTGTTCTTATCCGTGTTGTTCTGTTCCAGCACTGATATTAGTTTGGCTGCATGTGTGAATGCGTGCATGAATCTCTGAAGATGCATTCCATCAGGATTACCTCTGGGTTAGATGTCTAGTGGGAACTTAGTCAGCCCAATAGTCTAGAGGCTGGCTTGGATCTTAAGCAGGAACTCATTTAACCTGGTGATCCTAAGCTGAGGTGTTCCTTTGGTTGATGCTTTTGGCTTACCTTTGGCTCAAATCTTTAGTGAGAACTCAGTTAGCTTAGTAATTTGGAGCTTAGGTGTACCCTGTGTGCAAGAGAGAGACTGAGGCAACACATACAATTGAGGAAACCAAAATGACCACGCATCCCTGCAGAAATGAAGGTGCCAGGCTGGGCTTTATTGCAAAGTAGCGCTATGGCAAACAATCTACATCAACAGATTTGTTGGCAGCATTGGTGCTCTTAATGCAACAGAACAGCTCAACTGATGGCAGGAGTCACCGTCACCCTCTTTGGTTGCACGAAGTTTGGGCTCTGGGGCTCCTATTCTTATAATGTTCTCGGACCTACTGGTAAAGCCCCCTTTGAGATCCAAGTTTAACCTCGACTGGTCCATGCACCACTTTTTTGATACCACCCATCAATTTGAAAGCTCCACACATCATTGGACATCTCCATCCATCCATCCAGGTTTCATGGTTTGACCAAAGCCTTAACTTTGCATGGGCCACTTATATAAAACCTCCCTATCTCTTGGCATTAGACCAACACCTCCCACCTTTCTCAAGGTACTTTCCCATTTATCATGCTTCTTATTGCAATTTCACTTATTTCTTGCCAATTTCAATGAAGTTGAACTTTCACGACCTATTCTTGTCAGTACCTTTAGTTCAGGCCAACTGTACATTCCGTTCAGGCACACTGTTGACTTACTTTGTTAGGCCTTGGGCCAGCACCTTGGCATTTCCAGTCATCATTTCTTTATTAACCTTTTACTTTCTCCTACAGTGATCAATTATTTCTGTTATTCTGAACCAAGACTAAAAATGTCAGTCCTGTTCCCTTTTGTATAATATCTGGAAGTAAACAGCCTATCTCTACCCACCTTCTGGAGGTGGCTTAATGTATAGATGAATGCAGAGATAGATATTGTGACATATACTTTAAATTTTATTAGACACAGGATCCAAACATGGGCTTGACCACCATGGTCCATTTTCAGTCCTGCAGGATGTCATAATGCATATTTTTTCTTGGTTGTCCTTGGTATTGTGTCTTGATTTATGGGAATTATTTTGTACCTCTGAGGACAGGAGGGTAGTCAGGCTACACTTAAGCTTTGATATATTAGCTGATTGGTGCTTCTGCCAGCCTCTGGAATGGAGTAACTTATCAGCAAGCTCTCCAGAGTATTCCTAAGGGTGGGATTACTGTAATTCTTCTCTTTTGTTTTCTCTGCTCATAGTCCTGGCTCCTAACTGAGTGTTTGGAACAAAAGTTGAAACGCTGGCACATTCCCAGAAGGGATAGCCATATTCAAAGTGAATAATATCCATTTTGGTTAACAATGCATGTGATGCGTTTTGTTGTTTTGTTTCTAATAGGCATCCTTACTGCATAGAGAGAAATCACAGCCTATGGTTAATGCTTAGGGCTGGTATTTAGGTTCTTTCCTGCCTTTCCCAAGACAACACAAACTTATGGAGGACTCACTGGGCCCTTCTTCAAGCATCTGACGAAGTGGAATTTTCTCCAATGAAAGCTCATGTGATAAATAAAAGTGCTGCCCAACTCCTTGTTTGTGTTGCTGAGCTAGACTAACATGGCTACCCCTTTGGAACTGGGCCCTTCAGTGGCTCTATTTTCCCCTTGTAAAATTGAGTTAATACATACATTAGAATCTGTTGGGGGTATATGTCTATACCTACAATTTAATTTGAATTAAATTAATGAAAGCTTTTCCTGAAGTTAGAAAACCTCGCTTAACTTTGAAGTAAGGGTTAATTCGAATTTACTAGTTCAAATTAACCCAGTATAGCCATGTTAATTCAAGCTAACCATTAGTTTGAATTAATGCAGTTCGACCTTCTTCCTCCCATGGTGCATGGCATCCTGGAAGGAAGTGCCTGCCCTGTGTGGAGGATACCCGAAGCAAGCATTATTATTTTGAATTCATTATTAGTTTGAAGTAATTAGTTCAAATTAAGTTAATTCAAACTAACTTTCTAAGTGTAAACGTACCCTTAGGGTATTGAGAGGCCTTCCCCTGCCAGGTGCTTTGAAATTTGTAGATGGAAATACTATGTTTTCTTTTCTCATTAGAAGGAGCCCTGCAAATAGTGTAGTGGCTAGCACCTCTGCTTAACATGTGGAAGGTCCTGGGTTCAATTCCCAGGGGGTTGGACTTGATGATCTCCTGAGGTCCCTTCCAGCCTGATTGATTGATTGATTTGAATTGGAAATGATATAGCTAACTAGTCACATATCAATATTCCACTGAGTAGCCATTGAAGAGTAACAGCTTTCAGGCACTCTAGGATTTGGCCTAGATTCAAAACAGTGACTAGACTTAGTCACTCAGGGTAATTTTATTAATTAAGCAACATCAGTGAACTTGAGACTCTTACAGGCACTATGTAATGATCATTTTATAATCTCAGGTCCACTAGTCTGCAGTGCTTGTTAGTGAAATGCTGTAAATTTCAGCTATATTGTTCCCCATTGTTTCCATTGGAGAAGGGTGACATTTTTTTCCCCCCTTTCCCACCAGGAAGATAGCTAAAGTGTCCAAGTTTCAGGTTCTTCTGGGCATGGCAATTGTCACTAAATTATTTTAATCTCTGTGTCTTTGAAAGACACGGTGTACAGATATTTAATTCAAATGAAGTTAATGAGAATCAAATATGGGAGGTATCACTGTTTGTAGGGCAGAACACCCAAACAGATGCCAGGATGGGGGGAAATGGTTTATGAATGTCATTTTTGCATCTTAGCAGTTTTCTGAGGTGTCCAGGCTTATAAAGACTTGTCAGTTTATCCACATTTTGAATTCAAAGTGAATTTTTCATTCTGAGTTTGATTGCGTCTACCAGACACATTACCTTGAGGTCCAACTCGCTAAGTCTCCAAAAGCTGGGAAGGTGTTACCATTCCAAGAAGACTTGTCAAGGGGAAAGTCATTATTAAAAAGCATGCCTTTTAATGAATACAAAGTGAGTTCCTCACTTCAATGATTAATTTGGTGCCAACTCTAGCATAAAAATAAACTAAAATGGAGCTAAGAAGAAAAAGTGACCAAAGAAAACACAACATTTAATAAATTCCAAAGGGGGTAGCTGTGTTAGTCTAGTTTAGCAAAACAGAGGAGGAGTCCTGTGGCTCTTAAAGACTAACAGATTTATTTATTGCATGAGCTTTCTTGGAAGAAAATCCCACTTCATCAGATGCTTTGAAGACAGGGGAACTTACAGAATGGGAAGAAAATAAATGAAGTGAAGTGTAAGTCATAGGATCAAATTTGACTGTGTGATTGCAGGATGAAATTGTGACTATGGCTTCTTTTCCCATTACAACAGGTGATTTGACCTCAACCTCCTCTCTATGCTGTTTCCTAGTGCTTGAACCTTAACAATAGCTTTGATTTGCTGTTACAGTCTGACCTGATTCTGTGACTTACACTTCCCTGCATTTATTTTCCTCCCATTCTGTAAGTTCCCTCATCTTCAAAGCATCTGAAAAGCGGGATTTTTCTCCTGCAAAAGCTCATGCAATAAATACATTTGTTAATCTTTAAAAGTGCCACAGGACTCCTTGTTTGTTTTACAACATGTAGTGTTACTTGTCAGTATATAATTAAGAGCTCATCATAGCTTCAAAGGAAGGTGGTCTGACAATGCCACCTGCAGGCTGCTTTTATTCTTAGTCACAGAAGCTCCAATCCAAAGGGGTAGCCATATGTAGACCTCTTCAAACTGGGGAGGAGAGGGAGCATGGGGGAACATTTCTTCCCCACCTCCCTGTTTAGTATATTGTATCCTGTCATTACAAAAAGCAGTTGTACAGACTTATTCCACTGGGGAGTTTGATATTTTTTCATATCATTACATGGTGAAAAAATTGATTGGTACATATTGCCAGAGGTGATTGAGCTGAGTTCCACTATTAAAATGGTAAACTTTCTCAAGATGCAGCTGACAAAAGCACATCTCTTTGTAATACTTTTTGCAGAAATGGAACAAGAGTGGGATGCTTTGATGTTTCACATGGAAGTCTGCTGGCTCTTCAGGGGGTAAGTGTTGCAACGTGTTTATGAACCAAGAAAACCAAGTATATTGGTCGATCACAGGATGACTATAAGCCACCAAAGTGATGCGGCCATCAAAAAAGTTAATGCAGTCTTAGTATGTGAGATGAGATATTTCCAGTAGAGAGAGGGAGGTCTTAGTATTATTGTACAAGGTGCTGGTGAGACGTCACGGAATACTGTGTGCAGTTGTGACCCCCATGTTTAAGAAAGATAAATTCAAACTGAAACAGGTGCAGAGAAAGAAGATCTGCAGAATGGAAAACTTGCCTTAGGAGGGGAGACTCAAAGAGCTTTGCTTGTTTCACCTCACCAAAAGAAGGCTGACGGGGAGATGTGGTTGCTTTCTTTAAATACATGAAGCAGATAAATACCAGGTATTGAGAGGAATTATTTATCTTCAGCACCAATGGGGGCACAAGAACAAATGGATATAAATTGGCCATTGAGAAGTTTTAGATCTGAAATTAGATGTAGGTTTCTAACTATCAGTGGTGTGAAGTTCTGGAATAGCCTTCTGAGGGGGACAGTCGGGGGGCAAAAAACACAGCTGGTTTCAGAACTGAGCTTGATACATTTGTCGAGGAGGTGATATGAAGGAACAGCCTAATTTGGCAATTAACTGACCTTTGACCAATAGTGGTAAATATGCCCAAGGGCCTGTGACAGGACATTTGATGGGGTAGATTTTGAGTTACTGCAGAGAATTCTTTCTTGAGTGTCTGGCTGGTGAATCTTGCCAAAAGGTTTTTTCTTTCCTTTGTAGCATGAGGCATGGGTCACTTGCTAGTGGATTCTCTGTATCTTAAGCTCTTTAAACTATGATTTGAGGACTACAATAACTCAGTCATCGGTTAGAAGTCTATTACAGGTGTGTGTGAGTGAGGTTCTGTGGCCCGCATTGGGCAGGAAGTCAGGCTAGACGATCATAATCATTCCTCTGACCTTAAAGTCTGTGAGTCTAAACCAAGGTTGATTTGTTTTTCAAATGGATTTGAATTTCAGCAATACAGAGACACTGTGTAACTCCCCACTGCTTTGTCATAATGTGTAGTCAAAACACTTTTACCATTTGCCTCATCTATTTATGTAAGATCAGATTCTCCGTGCTGGCTGTGCTAATGAAATAGTACCTGTTCAAGACAACCTCAGACTGTCAGTTTCAAAAATCTCCCTACAAGTTAATAAACTGTTCACAGAGAAACAAGAATGCCCTTCATTTTAACAGATAAGTATCTGTGTATTTGAAACTTACAGGTGTAAGTAATTAATTAAAGTTGTGTGAAGGGCTTTTTTAGCCTATTCGTGAGCCTATCAGGCATACTTTTCCATGAATCTATTTTGTTTGGGTTGGGGAGCAAGAGCACAACCAAAAATTATAACTCAAAGTGGGGGCTCAGTCCAGAAAGTTTGAAAAACACTGTTAATTTCACTTTTTCGTCTTGACAAGATATAACTTTACAGAAATACTGTGCACTCCTTTTACAAGAATCACATCTGTGCCAGATGATTTGACTAAGGTTGATTCTTTGAAATGGTGTGTGGGTTATTATAGAAATGATTTTGTCCCAGTGGTTTTGATCACTAGATATGGGTATATGTTACAGGGAAGTAGATGCAACCTGAAAACTCACAGCCTGAGAATGCACAGCAGGGTTGGCCATCAAAGCACCAAATGAAAGAAAGATTATTCATTAAAATCTTTAGAAATCACATATTTGTCAAGAAATGTCACTTCAATTAATTTCATGATAGTTAGATATGATAATGGATAAAATTTTCAAACATACCTTAGGCACCCCATTGAGACTCAACTGGATTGGGGATCTTAAATCAGATGCTTTTGTAAACGTTGCTTTCTTGAACAAATTTTTCAAAGGTGCTCAGCACCCACTGTGAGACTAATTGCAATGTGTGGATCCCTTTTGAAAATTTGGCTATATGTGTCCAATGCCCTGGCTTTTCATGATAGCTCTCCTTAGGGTCACATTCTCAGCTTTTAACTCCTTCTCAGATCTATACCCTCAACTCAGTTGCCTAGCCGCTACTAGCTCCCATGCTGGGTCTTTACTCCTCATACCCTCTTCAATGTGAGGGAAATGGTTCATTGAAAAGTTAAAGCAGTATTAATTTCTCCTTCATTTGTAGGTATCGTTTTCACTGCTGACAAGGGAAATGTGCACTGCAGAGTCTCATATGACTCTTCTTCATCCATCTGCTCACACCTCCATCCTAAAGAACTATGCTCTTATCTACAAGATGATGGTAGGGGGCCATAAGTCAAGTGCTGTTTCCATTGTGTTTGACCATCAGCTACGTGCAAAATATTATCTAGCTCTGTGAACTCATGTGCACAGATAGGGTGAGCAGATATTACCAGGACAATTCCAATATTAGGGGCTTTATCTAATAAATGCAAATATACTCTTCTGCCTCCCTTTCCAGGAAAAAAAATCCCAGTGTTTCACACTTACTATCTGGTCACCCTCCACACAGAATGAGTTATAAGCTGTTACAGAAGTGCTCTAGAAAAAGATATTTATAGAGATATAAATAATTAATAGAAAACATGCCAGTAGAGGGCACTGACAATTATGTAGCAATGATCATGGGATTAATATAAAAGGTACCATGTTGCTGTGCACTGCAAATGGCTTCCAATGTGAAGTAATTTAGAAGCAGCTCTTAACGTAAGTAACTTGAAAAGTGAGCTGGAGGGAACTGTTCACTGGTGAATGTTCTAAGCACTGGAGGGAAAGAATTTCTGTCCTGTGCATCTCCTAAATGTGATATTTTCAGATTTTTGATGCATGTGCCAAGAGAAATATTGTTGGATGGATAATGAGTGTGTGAGAGGAGGTATTGACGTGTTCAGGTAGAAGTGTTGTGATGTCAGTTGGCTAATGGTTGGAGGCTGGCATTGTTCTGAGTGTTATTGATGTGTTAACTGATGTTTTCCTTGCTTCTTGGTAATTGTTATAAAGAAAGGCACCTGGAAACCTTAATTTTAAGTGTCTGGTTTTATGTGTAAATAGAGAAAGAGATCCAAGCTGCATATTGGGATTCCTCTGCTCTGAAAAGCTCATGGTTTTTCAAATGTGAGGCTATGCTATGAGCTCAACTATTTTCACATTGCACACTGGCTATAGTTAGTTTTTCTGTCACTGTTAACTAAAATGACTGTCATTGCCAAAACTTATACTTCCCTTTTGGGATCAGAAATTTGTGAGAGAAAATAAGGTTGAAACCAAAACTTCACCCAGAACTGGAATCATCTTTTGAGGTTCCCCAAAATGAATTGACCTTCCTGCATTTTCTCTGGCTTTCGGGGTTCAGTCATGAAAAGCATGTGTTCTTGAAATGTTCAGGGTGGTCTTGAAGATTTCCTGCCCAATGTCTAGAGCCAAAACACTGGGATAGACCATATCCACATGTATCAGTATGTAGCCTCTGGTCCCACTGCTGTCTTGGGAGCCTGCTCATGAAAATTCTCATCTGTTTCTATCATTCGTTCCTCCTTATTTACCGCAGCTATACCTCATATTCACTGAAAAGGTGAAAAGCTTAAATAAACAACTATTCCAGAAGTTGGAGAGAAGCAAAGGTGGGGAGCACTCTGTTTCATTTATACGTCTAAAACCTGTGATTTGCGATAGATAAATCCCCAGCCCTGTCAGACTGAGCACAGTGCATGAAAGGCAAAGAGTGGGCAGGATGCATTTTAATGGATTTTAAGCTTGGCTGAAAACATCTGACCAGTGGTGATTTGCTCAAGAGGATCAAGTGTAGTACAAATTCAGGAAGGACAGGGTTAGCTTAATGACATGTCAAGTACATAAGAAGCATATTGTTTGCAAGAGCCAATAGAGTCAGAACAGATTTGTAAAAGTTTCCTAGGATCTCTAGAATTTTTAAATGCTTTAGAGAAATTAGTTTTACTGTGGGAACTTCATTGTAGGAATTCTTCTTGTGTAGAGTTTGCCCACAATGTCTTATATTTCAGTAAAGGACTGTTTGTTTTGCAATCAAAAATGCAGATAAATGGATGACAAATCCTGTCTGCTTTACTCATGTTAGTAACCTCAAGGAAGTGAATGGAACGATATAGCACAAGTTGGATGAGCAGTGTTTGTTCGTTGTAATGAAAGCTACATTTCTGTTAGATTTATTACAAGTGTAGGTCAAAATTGGCATCTCACTGCATTCATGTGGGTGAACTTCTACACCTGCATCAAGTGCTGCTAACTTCAGTGAGGCTTCATTCACACAAATGTAGAGGTAGGACTAATATCACAGTGTTAAAGGAGAGCATTACTTAACATTTTCAACTTCATGTTTTGCAAAAACATGCAATCAGTACAACTTGAAGTGAGATATTTAAAAGAAGGTTTCAGTCTTTTTCATCTCATTTAGAACTTTTAGGAACGTAGGAATTTGTTGAGGCTGCAAAACTTTCAAAATACTCCCATTGCGGTCTACTATACTAGAGAGGTAGATTGCAATGACAAACTCCTGGGTTCCTCTTCCAAGTCTACCACTGATTTGATGGTAGACCTTGCTCAAGTCACTTTATTTTTCTGTGCTTCCTTTTACACATACGTGGAAATAATTTAGTAATAGTGACTTCTAACAGAGAGGTTTTGTGAGAATACACAGTTGCAAAATGCTTTGAGATCTTCAGGTGAAAGGCATTAATATATTAAGTATTTTAATGCTAAATTATTTGGTGTATTGTTATGTTACTATTCAGCAATGTTAAATATTTGTGGTATTTATAATGCTCCTGGTAATTTAGGACTGTCTGCCTTCGTGCTGTACACTATGTCCTTTAAGAAGTTCATGATAGGGTTGGTTTTTTTTAATTGGCAGAACTTGCCTTCAACATTTTAAATAATTTAAATGTTCAGTTGCACAAAATTATGCAGGGGCAGATCAAGCAATAGAGATGTGACAGTAATTACTTAATGACATTAGATGTTGAGATATGTTAAAGATTGATAACCATTAAAACACAAACTGTCAACATTCCATCAAACTGTACAAAGTAAATAGCCTGAAATAAAGCTCTGTTTTCAAGCAGCATTTTTTCTTACTTTGCTAATCTGCAGGTTTTAATTATCAATGGAGATATTTTATCAGTTTGAGTGTATATGGTGAAATCAACGTTTATTGAAAAGAATCTAATCCTTTGAAGCATAAACACAGTTAACATAGACACATAGATTGTATCCAATCACAGGAAGTGGGATGGGATGCACACATGCCACAGTTGATTACAGATATATTGCTCTGACTTTAAAATTTCAAGGTGGAAACAAACCTTGAATTTCAAATAGTACTGGCTGGAAAATGGAAACAAAGATTAATTTAAACTTTCATTAAGTTTTGCAACCTTTTTTAGTATTTTGTTTCAATGGAAATTTTCCAGGCTCTCCTTTCTAAATCCTATTTACTAGTCTGTCCCTTTAATTTCTCATTACCTCATAATCTGTTCATTGTCCTCATTCAGCTAGTTAAAGTGACAAGCCTGTGTGGAAAATAGCAGCAATTCTGTGAGAACTAAGCAGCTTTTTAAAAATTTCTCTTCCAAATAACACTGGAAAAGTAATTTAAAGAGTCCATACATAATTTCCCAGGTTCAAATTTGGCTAGAACACTGGCTAGCATCTCTTGTCTTCTAAAATGAGTGATCATTGGATCTTTAATAAACATGGCCAGGAATTTGGCTTTCTGTCTTATCCAAAACAAAGTTTAAAAAAATGAAGGAAAATTGGGCACCTGCCAGTGCGTGACTAATTTGATTGCATTCGCTGTATATTTTCCAACCTCTTTTCTCATGAGCAACTGCATCAGAAACAGCAATATTGTCACAGTTATCTGCCATTCTCACTGAGGGCTTATTGCAACACTTGTAAACATTGCTTTTCAAAAAGGTCACTGATTTAAATCTGGAAAGGGAGACCTAATTCATTCATTTTTAAGAAAAGTAATAACCATGTAAAACTTACTATTATTTGTATTTCTGTAGCACCTCAGAAACACTAACTGTAAACCTGACCACCACCACTGTAGTTCCTGTACAAACACGAAACAAAAAGACAGCCCATGCCCCCCAGGAGTTTATATATAGAGAACTAGAAACAACAAATGTGGAAAACAAATGAAAGAGGACATCCAAGGAAACAATGAGACACTTAGATCGTTTTCACCTGTAGGATTATCTTTCTGCCATATCAAACAATTACAATCTTTGTGTTAACAGTGTGGTGCATCTTAAATGTCCAGCATGAAGTTTACAAATGCAATCTGAGTCAGGCTTCACCTAATTATTTTTATTTTAACAGACCAGATTTTCACTTTGTTAGTTTTCCTTAAGACAGCATTTCCCAAATTAATTTGGCCCCAGAACACTTTTGGGCTTGGAATATATTGATGGAACACATACATGCTGCTTGGGGGAGGGGTTGTTTCATACTGAAAATTTGCTACATGTACTACTCAAAAGTTGATATGAAAGTGTTAGAAAGAAAAATATTGGTAGCATTGAAATTTTTTCATGGAACACCTATTCTGGAGCACCAGTGTTCCACAGAACACAGTTTGGGAAACCTGCCATAAGCTGTGCAGAGTTAGTGACTTACCTTGTAGTCCTTGGCCCTTGAAATCATGAATACTGTCTATAGGATCAGACCTTTTGATATCAATGGTTTTTCATATATTCTATAAAAATTTTCCATTAAGATTGTATTCAGGCTGCATGACTAAGCACTCTGAGGTTGGGAAATGGCAAAGTAAAATAGCAAAGTGGAGGTTGTACTCACAGGCTTAGCTCTGACCCCTAGTCTTTGCATTCTGATACACTCTTTAATTACATGATATAGGGTTAGATACTGTCACTTTTACTTGCACTAAATAGTAGCGTACTTACGTATGTAGCATCTTGTAATATGTGTGTTTACACTGATTTTACACTGATTTTGTTATCATAAAGATCCAAGAAGTAAGGCCATATCTTGCATGTTGCTTTGCATGTGCTGTGCAAAGGAAGTTGCAGGTGCTCAGCACCTCTCAGTGTTTTGGTTTTAAAGTTGTTTTCTTAGTAGTTCCAGGAGGCCTTGTTGTTCAGAGACACCCTTGGGGGCAATAATTCTCTCCATACTTTGCTGCATATAATTTTGCCATCAAATCTCAAAGACAACCTCTTTTCATGTGTAGTACCACCTAGATCAGTCTCTTGCTAGGTCTTTACTGGCTGGATATTCAGTTTATGTCCATCACAGAAATTACTATGATGAAATTGTTCATCAAAACTTCAATTTTTTTTAAAGACCTAACCAAAATTTTCCTGCAAAAAAGCCTTCCCTTTTTTTTCAGCAGTTCCACAAGTGATGTGAACATCAATCTATCTGCAGTGAAAATTACACAGATGAGATTTAGTCCAGATGGAGTGATTCCCATTGAGACCATTACAATGGACAGAGATGACCCATTACTCTGTGCCTAGCTCAACTGGGGCTCTGTTCTTCACTGGTTCTTGGTACCTACCACCTTACTAAGATTAAAACAGTGAATAATACTGAGAATCTATTTTCTGCCTATGTGTAATAAAGAAAAGGTTCCACTTTGGGAACCTTCTGGTAACAACATAGTCTGAAAGTGTTTAGCATTTCATCCCTAATGTGCAATGCCAACTTTACTGTGTAATACTTCATTTAAATATTTTACAGCAGTAAAATACTGTTACTGTAGCATTTAAAGATGTGTGTTTGATGTGTTTTGTTCTGTCATTAAAATTTGTAGATGTCTAAAACAAATTAAAAAACTGACCAATCAACCAACCAGCCAAACAACAACGAAGAACCATAGACACCTGCTGACTGTCAGGGTTTATTTTACAAGAGTTATAACATGAGCTTAACACAAGGTGGCAGTGTGTCAAAATCTTTCTCAGCTCTACTGACAATACAGTTACACACAGACAGAACAGGATTAGATTTTTATCAGTGAATTTGTGGCTTCCTCCGAATATGTGACTGTGTCTACAATTAAAGAGTTGTTTCAAATTAGTTAATTTGAAATAACTACTTCAATTTTAAATCAAAATTATTAATTGAAACTAGAAAGTCAGACTTAGTTTGGATTAAAGTAGGATTTATTAAATTGAGTTAGAGAGTCTTCATTAGACTCTAACTCATGCTGGGAGAGCAGTCACTCAAAAGGGAGCCCCAGCTCCTGGGGACAAGGGGAGCCCCAGCTCCCTGGCAAGCAGGGAAAATTGACCAGGCTCTGAGTTGCTTGCATGGCACCGCAAGCAGCTCAAAGCCCTTGTGCCCTGCCCATTAATTTGAAATAACCATTCTCCGTGGCTAAAATAGGGTTATTTTGAATTAATAACTTCAAATTACAAATTAATTCAAAACAAAAGTAGGTTTTATTATACCAAATTAGTTCTTTTTTAATTCAAATTAAGGAACTGCTTAATTCAATAGATCAAGATGCATGCTTGGCCAGGGAATAAGTTATTTCGAATTAAGCCTCCTTAATTCGAGATAACTTGTAAATGTAGACATACCCTGTGAGTGGCAAGAGCCAATGGGCCAAGGAAGACAGAAGCCACCGCTGCAGGGTGAGCTTGCTGTACAACCTTCATCTGCCTCTCATTGATCCTGACCAACTCACGTTGGTTAGCAAGGCCTGAAGGGCTCCAGCAAGCTGTCTTTTCTCAGCCTTCCCAAACAATATTTTAACCAGTCATCTGAATGTCAGGGATACATACACAACCCAAAACTCTGGAACATCAAACGAATGCATGCAGCTGCCTTCTCAGTTTTAACATTGGAGTCTCAAAGAAAGAGAGACATGCAGTCATAGAGATCCTGGTGAAATCTAGCTCTACTGTGCTAGTCACCTATGTATCTGATCTGTCACTGAATGGGTGTGCATGGAATACAGAAAAGTGAAAGTGAAGAATGGGCCAAAGAGAGTGGGGAACCAAAGGCTACATTAAGGAGAGATACTGGCAAACTATCAAATAGGACCAAAAAGAAGTGTAGGTAGCTAAGAGTCTCATAGGTGTTCTTATGACATACCTATCTATTCAGACATAGCTATCTGTCACCAGTGCCCTGCTGCTGCTTTACGTGGGGCTCTAGCAAATAAGGGAGCAAATGATCAGGGAAGTTCAGATTTACTTCCAGTCACTGTGGAGAACTATGACTAGTGCTTAGCTTTATTTGCAGCTATCAGTGTTATCCATTTGCCATATGTGAAAATACCATGAGCATCTTGCAAGGACTTGCATTACTGGGGCCTGATTTTATAGACATCTTGCATCATCCTTCCAAATTTTCCAAGCTAGTTGACTGTTGTGGGTTAATAGAAAGAGTCCACTAGCTCAATGATTTCATTGCAAATGTTACTAAATTTGCAACAGCATACTTTTAATTGCTGTTTGTTTCTAACAGTATTCATATTCCTAGGGGGAAATAAAATACATTGAAGATTTTTCCTTCCTCACTGTAAAATAGAGAGCAGCAGAGATATCTTCTGTCACTGATTGTATCTTATTGCAAGAGCACATTCAGAAAGGCTAGCAGAGAAGTAAATGCACTAGATCTCACATAGAATAACATACTTTGTAACCCATGGCTGAACTCATTTAATGTGCTGCATTAATATTGATATTTTTTCTGAAAAAAAATTGCTCTTGGAATAAAACATATTTTGGATGATCCTTGCCATTCTTAAATATTGGCATATTTGCATTTGTTTTCATCAACAGAGACCAATTAAGTCAATCAGGGGGTTGTATGTCTCTGCTAATTCTAAAAACAACAAGAGTCCTGTGGCACCTTATAAACTAAAAGATTTCTTTGGGCATCAGCTTTTGTGGGCTCCAACCCACTTCATCAGATGCATTCTCATTCTAGTAGCTCAATAAAGCCATGTGTGAGACAGTAAATTCTTCAGCTCTAATGAGATGGACTTTGCTTATATCTTTGGTAAATGTGAATAGTCTTTATGTCTAATATTATATTGGCAGTTCCCAGGTATTTATTAGATCACATTTTTACATGGTTTCTCATATGCAAGGACCGCAAGGAGTTGTGTTTTTTGCTTATGTACTTAACCATCAGTCTGTGGGTGAGTTTACGTCTATACAGCATCTGAGAAAGTGCTTCACAACTCAGGTAGACAGATTTGCACTATCTGTGCTCAAACTAGTATGTTTATAGTAGCTGGGTAACCAGGGTAGCAGAAACAGCTGTTTGGCCTAGCTGCATGAGTAGAAACCTGCCCAGACCCCTGCTATTCCTGGCCATGCTTCTCTTTTTAGCACAGAAGCTTGCCTGGAGCTAGTGTGTGTCTACTGACCTCAGCTGGGAAGCATGCTCCCAAGTGCAGTGTAGCTGTCCCCCCAGCATGCATGTAAAATGCTCTTCCTTGAATGTGAGGGAGGGGGCTTTGACTGCCAGAAGGAAACAACAGAGTTATAGCTCCTTTAGGGCACCCCCTATCTTTGGGGTGAGGGGAGGAATGTGGAAGGATACCACCTGAGCAAGGGTGGATTGGAAGTGGTTCAGCTGAGCCACTGGCACAAAGGAGAGAGGACCATGTTGTCCAGTGGGGGTTCTTGTTCCATGTGGAATCTGTTTTCCCTGAGAAACCAGAGCTAAAAGTGGAATTGGGGTCAGAATGCCCAAAAGAAACTGAGGAAGGGGTTTAGGGCTCCTAAAAATCTGGTACAGCAAGGAAAATAACCTCCTTTCCCCAGTTCCTTAACCTTCATTAGCAGGTAGTACAGTGGACTGAAGCAAGGAGAGCTGATAGCAACTCTCTCTATAAATAGGTCAAAATACTTAAGGAATCATGACCTGCACAGTACGTTTTATTTTGGGGTATCTCCCAGATGGATTAAAGATGCCGCCTAACTGAACCACGTGTCTTGTATCTTGTCTGTCATTCTGTATGGCCAGGACAAAATTTTACCCAAAAGTTGAAGGGAGTACTTTTCAGTGATAAAAGAAGTGTGTTGGGGGGAAAGGGGGGGCGACGTGCTTGGAAACTGACCTCCTGAGGTCAGTTCTTGGTTCTGTCATTGATTCAAGGCAATTACTGACTCGGGTAAGTTATTTTAAAATAGATAAGACCCATCCTACCCATCTGTAAAATGGAGATCATAGGATGTTTGGATGAGAGGGATGTTGTGAGACTTAATTCATTTATATTGTGAAGCAATTTGTGATACTCAAATGGAAGTCAAAATGGTGTTTAGCACAGGATAAATCACCTCACAATGTGATCTGATATCATTGTAATTTTAGATATTTATTTTTCCTGGTAATGTCTTTGTTTTAGGTATTTAGATATTTATTTTTATCAGTAAGGTCTTATTTTAGGTATTTAGATCTTTATGTTTATTTGTTAGCACATGAGGTATCAAGATGAGACAGTTGCCCCGACAAAGCTAAGTAGACTATAGAATCATAGGGTTGGAAGGGACCTCATTGGGTCATCTAGTCCAACCCCCTGCTAAAAGCAGAACCACTCACACTAAAAGCAAGGAGTCTTGTGGCACTCAAAGACTAACAGATTTATTTATCGCATGAGCTTTCGTGGGAGAATATCCCACTTCGTCAGACACCTTGAAGAGGGAGAACTTAAAAGAATTGGATGAAAATAAATGAAGGGGAGTGTAAGACATGGGATCAGGTCATACTGCAACAGCAGATCAGAGCATTTGTAAGGCTTCAAACTCAAGGAGAGAGCATACAGAGGGAGGGTGAAGTCAAATTACCTTTTATAATGTGAAAAGAACCCATAGTCAGGATTCAGCCCTGCTTTCACACAATTTAATTTGCATATTAGTTCAATTTTGGTTGTTTCTCTTTGAAGTCTTGATGTCCCATTGATTTTCTTGACGACCATTGTTAACAAGTCATCAATGGAGTGATTAGGAAGATGGAAGTGCTCAACAACTGTTTTTTGTGTGTGCGTGTGTTGTGATTTCTGATATCAGTTTTGTGTGCATTTAATCTTCTTTGTAAGGATTGTCCTGTTTGTCCAGTGTATAAGGCTTGGGGGCATTTCCAGCACATGATGGCATAAATTACATTAGTGGATGAGCAGGTTCATCGTAGCTAGGGTTTTGTGTAACTGGGCCTTAAATGTTTCCAAAGATGGAGATTCCACCACCTCTCTAGATAGCCCATTCCAATGCTTCACCACACTTCTAGTGAGAAAGTTTTTCCTGATATCCAGCCTCGACCACTCCAGCTGCAGCTTGAAACCACTGCTCCTTGTTCTGTCCTTTGTTACTACTGAAAACAGCCTAGCTCTCTTCTGTTTGGAGCATCCCTTCAAGTAGTTGAAGGTTGCTATCAAATCCCCCCTCAGTCTTCTCTTCTGCAGACTGAATAAGCCTAGTTCCTTCAGTCTCTCTGTGTAAGTCATGTGTCTCAACCAACTAATCATTTTCACTGCTCTCCCCTGGAGTCTTTCTAATTTGTTCAGATCCTTTCTGTAGTGTGGAGTCCAAAACTGGACGCAGTATTGCAGATGCGGCCTCACCAGTGCTGAATAGAGGGTAATAATCACATCGCTTGATCTGCTGGCAATTCCTGTTTCTACTGATGCAGCCCAATATGCCATTGGCCTTTCTGGCAACAAGAGCACATTGTTGACTTGTATCCAGCTTCCCATCCACCATAACACTCAGGTCCTTTTCTACAGCGCTGCTACTTAGCTGATTGGTCCCCAGCCTGTAGCAGTACATGGTATTTTTCCATCCTAAGTGCAGGACTTTGAACTTTTCCTTGTCAAACCTCATGAGATTTCATTTGGCCCAATAATGCTCCTATTTGTTTAAGTCTCTTTGAATCCTATCCCTGCCCTCCAGCATGTTTACCATTCCCCCAGCTTGGTGTCATCCACAAATTTACTTACCGTGCAATCTATCCCATCATCTAGGTCATTAATGAAGATGTCGAAGAGAACCAACCCTTGGGGCACTCCACTAGTTACTGGTTGTCAACTAGACATTGAGCCATTGATCCCTACCTGCAGAACCTGCTGATCTAGCCACCTTTCTATCCACCTCACAGTCCATGCATCCAAACCATACCTCCTTAACTTGCTGACAAGAATGCTGTGGGAAACTGTATCAAAGGCTTTGCTAAAGTTGAGTTAGATCACATCGATGGCTATTCCCACATCCACATATCCTGTCATCTCATCATAGAAGGCAATCAGGTTGGTCAGGCATGATTTGCCCTTGGTGAATCCATGCTGACTGTTCGTGATCACTCTATCTTCCTTCAAGTGTTTCAGAATGGATTCTTTGAGGACCTGCTTCATGATTTTTCCAGGGATCGAGGTGAGGCTGGTATATACCTTAGCTCTGTCAGTTTCAGCTGTGTCCATCTAAAAAAGTATCTTGCATGGATGATAGTTTAGCGGAAATCTCTCTGTGCATTTTAATTTCTTTTCTGGAATTGGCATTGATTTCTAAACAACAATCCAAAATCGTCCTCAAAGGAACATAGACATGTTGGCTTTTGTCAGTATATTGTTTGCAAGTGAGATCTTTACAAGGAAGCTTTGGAGTTTTCATGTTGAGAAAGTTGACTCTCTTGAAAAGGGCTAGCCACTGTTGATGAAGTTATAAAGTTCAACACCTTTCTCTTTATATGCAACAAGTCAAAAAGAATGAGATGTGTTGCCAGACTGGCAAAACATCTATCTTTTCCTATTTCTGTAACATCAATAATCTGATGAAGAAAATCAATATAATTTAATCATAACTGATGTGTTGCTTTGATTCATGTGGGATGGATCAGTGATATGATGATAGGCAGAAACCTAACTGTGAGGCTTAGAATATCATTTGTTCTGCGTGGTAACTTAAAATGTTGCAATTTTCTGTCTATTTATTTGCATATTATTTGTCTTCAGCAGGTTCTTCTTCATTCTTCTGGTCACAGTGCATTCCTGTTGACTTCAGTATGGTTGTAGTAGCACGCTCCAGTTTTTTAAATAAGTACCTTTCCATATATTACAAGAGGATTCCATTTCTCATCACTATCAGTGTTCCTTGCCAGAAGTAATTACTTGGTCTTTGGCTTTCAGTGTGTTGCCATCATCTTGATATTACAACATTAATATTTCTCTTGAAATGACAAGACTGAGACTGCAGATGTCTCTGGCTGTAATTTTTATAAAAGCACTTCCATAATCCTCTACTTTACAGCAAAGCCTATCATCATTTGCTTTTCACCCTTTTGGACTTAGTAGTTTCTATGCTGTTTTTTTCCTAACCATCCACCTGTTGCAGTGAAAAATTGCAAAGCCCTTCCATTCAACGAACTATCCAAAACCAGCGATCTCCAAACAAGAGAATAGGCCAGCATACAGTCCCTTGGTGCAGACATCTAACGAAGTCTGGAAGGCACACAGTTGTTGAATCCAAACCTGAACCAAGGCCAAATTTGATACATTTAATAGCCTGAACCAGATCTGAACACTCCTTTCCTGAACTTTGAAATGTATATGAATTCTTGCATCTTGAATCCCTCTGTGTTTCATGGTCCAGATTCTGATACCCTCACATTGAGTATTGTGCCTTTTTCTTTTGCGTAGTCCTACTGAGTGGGGCTGCTTGAGTGGATGGGAAATATGCTGCTAATATTCCTAATTTCTTCTAAGTGTATTCCATTTTTGAAAACTAGTTGATTTAAGATTCTTTACGTTCAACATTTCATAATCCCATTTAAGAATGCAAATGTCATGATCTGGGTGATGTCAGCTGACAGTTTACTTGACAGGTGCAAATTCCACGTAAAGTTCAATAAAAGCTTCACATTTAATTACTACAGCTTAAAGTGTTGCATTTGTAAACATCCTTGTTTCTGGTAAAGCCCTCAAAATATAATTTTGCTGCTGTATTGATATACTTCCTGCCAAGCACAGATTTCCTAAGCTGACAGAAAATGTCAGTGCTGTCTAGTCCAAAAGCATCAGAACACTCAAACATTTTCTTAGCAGCTTCAGGTTTCGGCTGGCACTCAGCATATTCTTCAACAGTTCTGCAGGCATCTGTTGAAATATAATGTGCAGTCTCCTAGTCTGGTGCTCTGGACTTTCTCCCTGAGTTCATGCCAGGGTTCTATTATATGATGTGGAAATAGGAGGCAATTTCATGCTTTGTAAAGCTCTATGAATATTTTTAATTATGACAAAAATGCCATGGAAATGGAGATTGTTCTGGATTTTATTGTTGCAGTTAGTTTTGTTTGACTCTAATTTCATAGCAATTTAATTCATTTGGCGCTTGGAGATTTGAGGATCATTAGAAAGCAAAAGAAAGTGAGTCATGTATTTGTCATACATTTAGTAATGTTCACAGGGCTAATGCAGGGACTGTTTCATGGATCACCGTTGACAATGGATTTTTTTTTTTTGCCATTCTTAGTAGAAACTGAAGTTCTCTCCCCTCTCTGTGCTTGCTAAAGGTACAATACATGAAAGAGAAACAAGCTTCTCCTAGTGTGCCTCAGCCTCAGCCTGAATGGATCATGTGGCACTAGGTGGAAGAGAATACCACCAAATAAAGTCAATTCTTTCCTTCACCTCCCTTGAGAGGTGGTGAGAAGTTTTTGATTCATACGGGCCTTCTGTCCATTAGGAATTTGATTCAGACCACCAACTCATTTCCCACCAAATCCCTATCAGAGGATAAAGGCACAACCAATCTAGACTGCATTCAGACGTCCTAGAAGCAAAAATCAGCATACAGGAAAATTCTCTTAAGCATCCACTTCAGTCTCTGTAATTTACTTTCCAGCTTAAAAAGTTGAAATCCTAGCTGCATTGAAATCATTAACAAAGCTCCTATTGCCATATATATGTGATAATTTAATAAATCATATATTAGCATATTAATCTTCTAATAATTTATGGATTAAAAAGGGCTGCCTTACAGCTCACCAAAAAAAAAAAGGAAACAATTATTTTCCAACTATTTTAATAATAAAAATTCTGAGAATTTTAAAATACTTGAGAAATTTTCAGGTGGCCTCTAGTTGGTCAACAATGAAAAATCGACAAAAACATCAACATTTTTTTTTCTTTCAATCAGTTTTAGTAGCTATAAATCAGTTTTCATAGCCCTACCAGATCTGGCCAGTATTCCATGTAATCCAGATGTCTAATGTGAGCTAGAAGAATTCTCCCTGACCCAGAAATGATCTTTCTAGGTCCCAAAACATTGAGGACTGAATTTTATTATTAAAACACTTTCCCCCTATGTAGAGTAGCGTCAAATTATGCTCCCATTTTATATAAATATTAAATACCTTTTTTGAATCCTGCTAATCTATATATCTTGATATCCTGCAGCTGGAGTTGGATAAATTGTTTGATTTTTGATAAATAGTTCGCCAATTTTTTCCTTTTTTCCTCTTCAGAGTGAAATTCATGCAGCAGAATAAATTGTCTATGAACAGACTGAGATTTATTACTATATTTATGGTTTGAAATAATTTGACCCATTCTTTTATTTCTGCAGACCCTTTTCACGCAGAGATATGCGCTTGACATGTGTTTTCTATGAGTATCCAGTAATTAGCATTCATTAATCAAATTGTGTGACTGTTAGCTTAACTCTCATGTGGTTCCATATGTTTCCCAATTGTTTGACTGGAGCTACAGTTAACAGTAGGAAGACATTGGGAGGCGTGAATTATCTTCCTGAAGCGCACTTGCAGTGCAGGGGGTGGGCTGCCTATTGTACCTCAGAAAGTGTGCAACCAGGGATGCTGGAACAATTTTTATAGTGAGGGGTGCTGAGAACTAATGAACTAAACCATAAACCCTGTTATATGATGGGAACCACTTGAAGCCAGGGGGTACAGCAGCACTCCCAGCACCTTTAGTTCCAGCACTTATATGTGCAAATGAGTCGTGTCTTGGCTATGGGTACAATATAGCATCAAGTTAATCCATTAATAAGGTGTTGCAGCCAAATAAACAAAGGAATCTTTTTGTCTTAGGGCAGTTGTTCCCATCCTGTGGGCTGCGGAGCCCTGGTGGGCCACAGCATGGCCCCAGGGGGTCTGTGGAGAGGCAGGGAGCTGGGGCCAGAAGTGTCAGGGTCTCGGGTTGCCATGGAGAACCAGACTTCTGGCCCACCAGCAGGGAGCTTCCCCTAGGCTGGGAGTTTTTAAAACTCCCACCCTAAGCATGTAAAGCATGCTTAGAGCCGCCTGTGGGGTGGCCAGGTGCCCCCAGCTCCAGCAACCAGCTACGTTCCCTCTAAGCTGTGTGCGTGTGCACACGCACGCAGGTTGTGAAACCTATGCACACAACAAAATAAGGCACGCACACAAAAAAAATTCAACAGTGCAAATATTTTTATGCTACTTTAAGAAAGCTGTTTCAAGTAGTATGTTTCAAATAAGGTTTTGTAATTTGTATCATTTCCATCACCATGCCAAAATACATATACTAGTTGCATCCTACACACTTGCTTCATTGTGCTCACAAGTTAGACCATACTCACTGGAGTGCGCACAAATTTGCACACCAGTTTTGAAAATTTGCACAAAAGAAATTTTTTGTGCACACAGCCTACAGAAAATTAGAGGGAACATTGGATCAGGTAAGGCAGGGGAAGGGACTGTGGTGGGGGGCAGGTTGGGGAGGGGGGCCATAGTTGCAGCAGCTTCCCGCTCCCCTGCAAAGGGTTTCTCCAGCCTTGAAAAGGTTGGGAACCCCTGTCTTAGGATATTAAAACTTCCCATCACCACAGTATCTGTGCCCCTTCCACATAACAGGAGAGTACTGATGTGGACTTCATGGAATCTTTGGCTATGTCCACACGAGGCTTTTAAATCAAAACAAACACCATTGTTTCGATTTTAAAAAAGTCATGTCCAGATGACGTTTCCTAATTTCGAAATAAGGAAAATCATTGCGGTATAATAAAACCTAGTTATGTACCAAAATGAGGGTTATTTTGAAGCTGTAGTTTGGCCGCCTGGCTCTGTTATATCGATATGTCCCACAAATTGTTATAACACGTGACATTCCTCCCAGGGTGCCTGGCACCCTGGGACGAAGTCCCACCACCCCCCAGCACCCTGGCCAGGGAGGGAGGGGAGGTACGGGGGGGGTGCAGAGGGGCGGTGTGTCCCCCAGCTGGCTAGCTCCAGTGCCCCGCCTTGCCAGCAGCCGGGGGGTGGTGGCTGTGGGAGCCGGCTTGCCACCTGGCCAGCAGCCAGCAAGCTGGGGCAGTGGAGGGAGCCGGCTGTGGGCCCCGCCACCCCCCTGGCTGCTGGCTAGCGGGGACAGCGGGGATAGCTGGCTGTGGGACCTGCCTCCCAGTCAGCAGTCGGGGTGCCCCATAGTCCCTCCCCCACTGCACCACCAGCAGCAGGGGATGCGGGCCAGGGGGATCCCTGTCCTGGGGGCTTTATCCCCTGCCTGGCTGTTTCCTGCCAGGGGGCCACGTTGCCACACTTCCCATGCTCCCCCTCTCCTGAATCGAAATAGCAAGTCCTGTGTCCGGACTTGCTATTTTTATTTGAGGTTTTTGCTTATTTCGATTTAAGTTAATTCAAAATAACAATTTTATTTCAAAGTAACATATTTCAAATTATCTTATTTCGAAATAAGCTCTCTACGTGTGAAGATAACCTTTGGCTTTCCAAAGTACTGACAGTGAACTTCATGGGGTCTTTGACGTTCCTCCCTTTTTTGGATAAAACCCTTACTTTGTGTTCTTAGGGGGGTTTTGGGCGGGGAGTTGTTTGTATTGGAAGCTGCCAGGCAGCAGTCTGAAGTTAGTATTACATTGCTTCACAGTGCTCTACTTGTCCTCCCCAGTCTTAGAGTCCCCAGAATCCTGAGCAGTAATTTAACTCTAGATATTGTACATAAAACGCAGGGAGCACAACCCAGAGAACAGGGCACCGAGCTGGGAGTCAGGAGACTTGGGTTCTGTAACGTCTGTTCCAGCTTTGCCATGGACCTGCCTTGTGAACTTGGGCTACTAGTTTCACCATCTTCTGCCTTTTTCCCTCACCTTCAAAAGAGTATAATGATACCTCTGTCCCTTTGTGAATGTTTTGAAGTGTCTGGATGGAAATCACCACGGAAGAGCTGATTAATGTTATGATTAGGCTTGTGGAGGAAAGAAATGACGCTGTGAATGGAGGGGATGATGACTTGGGTTGTTTGGAAGATGAAAGCAAGCAGGCACAAAAGAGGACATGACGGGTACAGACCCCACACATCATGAAGACCAAGAGGATTTGAACATAGCTCCAATGAGAGGCAGGAAATAGATCAGTTGTGTTCAGTTGCAATTGCTGTAGAATGAATGGCTTTCAAATGTATGGCAAGAGGAAAAATACCTTTTCCCAGTGAGAATGGCTCATGAGTTTGGGAATTAACAAGGCCTTTAAGTGACTAGCACAGAGATGATCAGTATGTTCTGCAGACAAAAAGTACAATGAATGGGATTTTTGGGACTGGCAGAAATAAGCATTGTTTTGGACACAGAGGCAATAAATCCCAAGATGCTTTTATTTTGGACAGACTAGTGTAAAATGAGCTGGGCTGAGTCTCAATTTGGGGGTGAGTACCCAGCATCATCTAAAGAAAAACCGTCCCATATTGGTGAACGTTAACCAGAAAGATTTGAGCGTGACTACTTAAAGGGCCTCTGTGGGGGCTGGGAGCAGTTGAGTGAGGTGACACCTAGAAATTGTGAAAAGAGGTGCCAGTGCACCACTAGCCTGATCACATCATGGGACAGTGATGACAGAAGCATGGTATGTGAGAAGATGCTGTATAAAAAGGGCAAATTCAGAGACCTCCATAAGCCTTTTATTGACCACACACACTGAGAATTGAATGATACGAATGGAGAGCTATGGGAGGTACTGGTCAAGTATATGGTAATAGCAGGACTTGAAAGAAGAGTTGATAGTTCACAAGAATAGTAAACCTTCTTCTTTATCTAGGTGTCTCTTTGTATAACTAGACTCTAAGAACTTGCCGAGCTAGCCTTACTCTTGATGAGGTGGAATCCTGCTTAGCATTTGTCTTTGATATGTAGGCTTTGGCTTTTTCTTTAAAGTGTTTGCCCTAGTATCCTACCACCTGTAAAGTCTTGGTATATCTCATCCAGACTCCTGACCAGAGCTTTTCGAACAACTAGACACTGTGTGTCACAAGATAATTCATCTTCCCATTTCACAGTGGACTTTGACAGAAGACTCTAGGAGTTTCACCAATGTCCCAAGAAGAAGGAGATCTGGCTCTTTGTTGTGCTTTTCATCAGTAAATCACAAAACATCTCCCAGTCTTTGTGTTTGTCGTCACAACACCCCTCTGAGGACCTGTTTTACAGATGGGAAACTGCAGTGCTGAGAAGGTAGAGCCTAGATCCTCAAGAGTATTTAGGCTCCTAACTTTCATTAAAATCAATGGAACTAGGGAGTCTAAATACTTTTAAAGATTTAGGCATAAGTGTTGTGCCCAAGGTGATACAGGAAGTTTGGGGTGGAACAGGGAATTTAACCCAGATCTCCCAACTCCTAGCTAATGCCATAACCATAAAGTTCATAGTTATATACCTTACTAGCAAGTCCCACTGGCTCAGATTCTCAGATTTGCCCAGAATATTGAAGGGCTAGACTGCTGTAACTTGTTCTTATTTGTAACAGACTTCTAGGGCAGGTTATGGTCATAGAGATTGCCAAAGCACAGCATGCTCTGTCCATGCAATCTTCCTTCCCCAGTATGCCACCTTTCATCCCTGGTACATTCTGGAAAATGTGGCATAGAGTTGCTGATGTCAATCTTCCATGAATTATTGATTTTCCTATCAGAGTTAGGGGTTCCCTAGCTGCCCTGTTAAAAGACTACAAGAAGCAGTACAAAGGGACCAGAGTGGAGGTTCAAAGTCTTTCTGAATTTAATGATTTAGGAAGTGTTCAAGAACACAGGATTTTTCCATTTGACAAGGGCTAAACTCTACCTCTCTTGCTTGCTGTTCCCCCCCAGGATGATGTAGGGGCATTGCCTTCTTTTACATTGTATTGCCTTTAAAAATGTCAGTGTGGGTGTTGCTTCTGTACATGCTGGGTTAGGTGATAGTTGTCATGATGTATTTTTGGACATCATCAGTATCTGTTAACTTACAGTTATTGAAAATTGTTCTAATTAGTATTCCACTTGAAAATGTAATATCTCAAAGATTCTCATTAATTATTTTCCTTATTTTGCTAACAAACAGGCTCATTAAGAAAAATTAAGTAAATAATAAAATAAATGAATAAAATAAAGGAAAAGGGAAAAGAAAGGAAAGAAAAGAAGGGGCCATGGGACTCCTTGTTTGTTTAAAAGAAAACTAATAAATCCATTTTTTCATGTTTCCCAGGTTTTTGTATGTGGATTTATTTTTCATACCTTTCAATCAAAGAAGTCTTTTGTCTCTTTACTGTTCCCTGATATTTCATTTTCTTGCAACTTTTCAGTTGCTTTTCACTTGTTTCCAGGGAACATTCACCAAAAAATGTGAACCTAACATGACAGACCACCCTATTTTGCTGACCAATGCTATGTTCACTATGCTCAAGTATAATGTTCCTTCCTTCTGCCTTTGTCTTGCCTGTTTACAGACTAAGATCTTCCTGGAATCCACTGTCTATTACTGTATTTATACAGCACCTAACACAATAGGGTCCTGAGCTAGGTTGGTCCTTTGAGACTGTCTGAGTACAAATGATTAAAAATTATCATCCTTCAGAGGAGTCCCAGTTACATACACACAGTGCTTTTTCTGTGATGGTACGCTGGGGTACAGAGTACCAAGTACAGGCACCTTTTTTCCAGCCCTACTGCTGAGCTGGGGGCTGGGGTCAGCTGGGGAAAGGTGAGTACTGGCACTTTTTTTTTTTTTAAAGGCGGCACTCCTTATACGTATTAGCTTGACCACTGGAGAAGCCAAGGGCCTCCTTTGAGGTGCTGAATACTCTTACACCTTATTGATTTCAAAGGGTGTAAGATGAGATGGGGGGGGTTGCATTTTAAAACACAAAAGTGAGATCTTCATCCCTTCTTAAGTCCCTTTACACCGGATAAAAGGAAGTGTGGTGTAAAGCGGTCCAAAAAGCACTAATTTGGCATAGGGAGAATTCCCCAGGCACAAACCATAAAACTGTTTGCCAAGAACTACCCTACTCCACAAATCCCAGCAGAGGGGTGTAGGCTGGGAGGGACACAGCATTTAGCATTGTAAAGACTTTGGTTAGTGCTGTCTGCCAGCCTCCAGCTAGGAAGGTGCAAATCCATCATGCCTTAGTCTCTGCAGGGATGTGAGTTGACTAACCCAAGTTTTATAAATATAGAAGTCTTACCCATGTCCCTTAGCCAAGGTATCCTTATTAGATGACCTTTATATTAACTTCACTCTGCGTCTGTCTTTATGTATTCCCTGTGCTTTCTCATTTTTCTCCAGCAGGTGGCGCAACAGTTATAGATTAGATTTCTGGCAAGAGGCGTTCATAGGTTTTGATTTAATCTGCTTTTAGTCTTGATTGAAAAATAATATAAAAACAAGCTTTTTAGAACATTTGACCTTAAAAACAATACACTAAAATGGACAAGTACAGAAGTAATTCAGTATGGTCGAACTTCTTGTACAAGACATTTTAAACACTGTGACTGCATTTGTTTGCAAAAGGTCATCTGGCCGCTGTACATGCTACACTGGCCAACCAACCTTTCAGAAACAAATGCATTTGTGGTGCTTAAAATGCCTTGCACAAGAAGTCTGACCGCTCTGAATTACTTCTGTGCTCGTTTTCTCCATTTATTTTTGTGCATTGGTTTTAAGGTCATCTGTTCTAAAAAAAACCATGGTTTTATATTTTTTTTTTCTGAAGCAATTCTCATTTCATGCAACTTAATTTCAGGTCATCTGAAATATAATATCTGCCTGCTATCTGACTGTAAACTTTGGGAATGATTTGCCCACAAAAAACACCGTAAGATTTATCACCAGTACAATAATTTAGTATCTTCAGAAGGACTCGTGAGTTCTGCACCAGGATAACATTCACTGCTTTGTCTTCCAAGCAGCCTCTCTTTTAAACCATTGTTCTGTGCATAAGGAAGGGCAAGATACTGGTTAATGGGTTCCAGTTAATGCCCTATAGCCAGACACACTATTTGGAGCTCTATGCTGCTCTGATAGATGGTTCTCTGAGTAATAGGCCTTTTCTGTTTCTACCTATTTAGAAATAAAGATACAAACAGCAATTTTCTTCTGGATCTGTACATTTCAGCAGCTTCTCAGGACCTCCTGATACCTAAATGTCTTGTTTTTTTCTAGACTAATTGCCACCAAGTGCAAGAAATAGTTCAGTTAGCACTAACTAAGACCTTAGTTCACCAGAAAAAAGAAAACAAACCCACCTCTAGGCTAGCTCCAGAATCATGATCCAAAGGGGCAGCCATGTTAGTCTAGTAGTTCAACAAAACAAACAAACAAGGAGTCCTGTGGCACTTTAAGACTAACAAATACATTTATTGTGTGAGCTTTTGTGGGAAAAAATCCCACTTGGTCAGACACTTTGAAGATGGTGGAACTTACAGAATGGGGGGAAATAAATGCAGGGAAGTGTAAGTCATGGGAACAGGTCACACTGTAACAGCAAATCGAAGCAGTTGTAAAGATTCAAACACTGGGGAACAGTATATAGAGGGAGATGAGGGCAAATCACCTGTCATAGTGAGAGAAAAATCCAATGCCCCTATTAAATCCTGAAGCAATGCAACCACATTTGCAAATAAATTCAATTTCAGTGGCTTCTCTTTGAAGCTTTGATTTAGTATTTATCTGTCTGAACACAGCAATTAGAAAATCATTAATGGAGTGATCATGAAGACTGAAATGCTGATCCATTGGTTTTAGAGTGTTGTGATTTCTGGTGTCAGATTTGTGTCTGTTCATTCTTTTGTGCAAAGACTGTCCTGTTTATCCCGTATATAAGGCAGAAGGGCATTTCTGGCCCATGATGGCATAAATCACATTGGTCAATGAGCAGGTGAGTGAGCCTTTGATGGATTAGGTGGTTTTATTTGGTCCTGTAATAGTGTCTTTTGTGCCAAAATGTGGGCCAAGTTGGCAGCGTGGTTTGTTGCAGGGATATGTGCCTGCTTTAAGGGTTCTCTTGTTAGGTCTGTAGTTGCTGGTAAGTATCTGTTTCAGATTTGGAGGCTGTAAGTGAGGAGATGTCTGTCTCTCAAGGCTAGAGAGAGTGAGGGATCATCTTGTAGAATAGGCTGTAGATCCCTGAGGATGTGCTGTATAGGTCTGCCTTGGGTTGTAGGTAATGACTAAAAGCATTCTGTTGTTTTCTTTCTTGGGCTTCTCCTGTAGTAGTTGACTTTAGGGTACCCACATGCAGTGGCGTCGCTAGTGTTGGGCAAGCTGGGGCATGTGCCCTGGGTCCCAACACTGGTGCCCCAGATCTCCGGCCCAATTGGGCTAGGGATCCGGGGCCCGATCCCCAGCCGGCCACAGCGACAGCGGCGCCGTCCCTGGCTGGGTATCCAGGGCCTAGCTGGCCACCCAGCAGGCCCCATCCCTGGCCAGGGATAGGGCCAGGGGGAGACCATGCCACCACAAGCAGCTCGGCCGCGGAGCAGCCAGAAGCGGCCGCTGGAAGCTGGGCCCGAGCCGGCAGGCAGCCAGGCCCCCAATCCTCGGCTGGGGACGGGGCTGTCGCAGCCGCCAGCGGCCAGGCCACGGAACCCCAGCGGGGGATCTGGGGCCCGGCTGGCCTCCCGCGGCTGTGGCGGCCCCATCCCCAGCTGGGGATCTGGGGCCCGGCCAGCCGGCCGCTCGTGGCAGTGGTGGTCCTGTCCCTCGCTGGGGATCTGGGGCCTGGCCGCCCGCTGCCACTTCTGGCAGCGCCACGCTGTGCCTAGCCACTTGTGGCCGCGTGGCCTCCCGCTGGCCCTATCCCTGGCCAGGGGGCGGGGCCTCTCCCCAGGGGCCGGGGCCTGCCCCTGGGGGCGGGGGCTGGGCCTGTGCCCTGGGTCCATTGCTCCCCCAGTGACGCCTCTGCCCACATGGCTCCGTCAATCTGTTTCTTCACTTCTGCACAGTGGTTAAAGTACAATTGGCCCAGCCCCAGAACCCTCTTAATCTCCAGTCCCCCTTCCTGTGTTGTCTGGGGCCCCTTCATGCATGTGCAGGCCCCAGCCCACATAAGCATTTTTGAGCCCCACCAGCTCTTTCCTAACAAATGAGGCACAGCCTCAAATCCACATCACCCCAACCCTGTCAATTAGTTCCCACATCAGACCCCTCTTTCCCCATGAGCTGCCATCCCCATTCCCTAAGCTCCGTACTGTCAAGTTTCCCACTCCAGCCCCCTAAGCCCTCACCCCCCAGTCTTTACTCCACCCCCAACGCCCCTGCACACCTTCCCAGCCCTCTTCAGTTCCCTTGTCCCCATTCGCCCTCTCTACCCCCCTTTCAGCCAGGGATTTTGCTGCCCTCAAAAAACATTTGGGGCACACTGGCCCGCCCCCTGCAGTGTTTCCTCTCCATCCTCCCCCCCCCCCCAGCAGCCCCAGGCCCAATCTGGGCCTGGACCTGATCTGGCCATGGGTTGCAACACTGGCTGTACGCTGAGCTGTGCCATGCCACCAGCTGAGCCCCAGGCCAGGCCAAGCCACAGGCCAGACCCCAAGCTGGGTCAAGAAGCCGTGGGTCACACTGGCCTCCCAAACCCAGCCTTGGGTCACATCAGGCCCCTGAGCTCCATCCTGGGTCACATGCTCAGAGTGGGAGTTTTAAAAACTCCCAGTCTGGGGGAAGCTCCCTACCACCCGAAAGACAACACTCTAAAACCAGTGGGTTAGCATTTCAGTCTCTGTGATCACTCCATTAATGATTAGCTAATTGCTGTAATCAGACAGATAAATACTAAATCAAAGCTTCAAAGAGAAGGTACTGAAATTGAATTTAGAATAGAATAGAATCATAGGGTTGGAAGGCAACGTTCCCTCTAAGCTGATGATGCAGCTGAGCAACTTGTGGTTGCAGCTGAGCAAGTTCCCTATCCATTCCCAAGTGCATCCATAACTTGCTCAGTTGCATCACCAGCTTAGAGAGGGAACATTGTATAGATGTTGTCTTTTTGTTCAAACTTTAGTAAATGAATAAAACCACAGTCTTTCAGTTTAACATTTTTATTAAACAAATATGAAACAATGATGCTGCCTACCAAGACTCCTCTACTATCATCTACACCTCAATTTTTGACGCCTGTCTTTGTCACATTTCCAGAATGCATATACAGAGTCAAGGTCAACCTTGAATCCAGCAGTTAGATATGACTTGATGCGCATTAGCATGTCTAGATGAGAAACGTCCAACCTGTTACGAGGCTCTGTCATAACATTATTCATTAGACTGAAGCCTCGTTCAGCATCTGCACTAGACACTTGAAATGTGCCACATATATCAAGCAACTGGGCCAGGAATGGGAACTTATCTTCTGTCAGCATATAGGCAACAACATCTAAGAATGTGTTCAGTGTACCAGCCGTTACCTTTTCCAGAACAAACTTGAATTCATTGTACTCTGTGGTCATTTTCATTTTCATTGCATCAATTGCCACATCTGATAAGTCTGGTTCATTAGCAGATCCTTGATAATGACGTGGATGTGGCATTTTCAGAATCTTGTTGTACTTAGTTACCAGATTCTGCACCGCTTCATTACCAAATGTGTAATCACGTTTGCCATGCTTTAATGCTGATATATCAAATGCCATCCATTCTTTCAATTCACCATCTGGGAAACGATCTTCAAGATGGTCACAAATTCACTCAGCAAAGTGTAGGACTGCATCAGTATTTACTTCACATTCAATTCTGGCAATAATTCCTTTCACTTCAGTGCTAAAGTGTGTGGTGTCACCCAAATACTGTGCTCTCAGCTTCTTTAATTTGGCTTTAGCAAACTGGAAAGCCTCCATCGGTGTTATGCAGCTCCTCTGGAAGACAGAACGCAATTCTGCCAGTTCGGCCAAAACATCATTGAGAATTGCAATTGAAACATGGATTTGTGGGTTCTGTAACATCTTCAAGCAGTACTTGGCCACAGAATCATTTTCCTCAGCAACCTCCTTTGAGTAATATTGGACCAGTGGTTCATAATTTCTAATCAATGCCTTTACCGCAAAATGTCGTGCTAACCATCTGACTTCATTTAGTGGTCTAAAGGCAACTGCATCACATTCTGCAATTTTGGCCATGTCATCAACTTGTGATCTCCTGAGTGATGATTTGGAGAATGTTGCGTAGACGGTGCGAAGTAGTGTTTCTATGTCCCTCATCAAAGTCATAACGTTTCCAGGCATCATCGATGCCTAGATCTTCCCGGTGAGCAACACAGTGCTGTTCACTGAGATGTAGAATTTCTTGGTTCAGTATTGCTGCAACTCCTTTACGTTTCCCCAACATAACTGAAGCTCCATCAGATGTGAACATTACCATTCTTTGCAAATCCAGTTTGTTGTCAGCATAAAACGGTTTTATAGCTGTACAAATCGACTGACTATCACAAACTGTTAGTTGCTTGATTCCTGCAAATGTTGTTTTGTAATTCTGGACTTTGGAAGAACGATACTTAATGTACAGAATGAACATTTTACTTGCTGAAATATCAGTACTTTCATCTACAATCAGTGTGTGATAGGTAGCATCACGAATTTCATTCATTAAATTTCACAGTACAACATAGTTAATACATTCAACAAATTCAAATACATAATTCTTACTGTGCCAGCTTTCTGGAAGCGCGATGTATTTTGCCATGTGGTCAGTCCAGGCTACAACAGTCAGCATTGAACAATTTGTGGAAATGCCACACAGTACATTGTCTATCAGTATTTTCACCTGTTCAGCTTGGCTATGCTGTCGCTCACTGAAATCCACTCTAGTCTTCCTGTCAGTAGCTGAATCCATCATCAAATGGTTTATTCCACTTCTTAGTTTAATTCTTCACAATTTGCAGACTCCCTCCAGGTGGACTTTTTGATTGAGATGCCTCTTCAAATAGTCAGTCTTCCAAGAACTCAATGTCTTTCCTTTAGCAAAATCACAGCTGGCCTTGGCTTCTGCACATGACAAGCATAATACGCCAGTGTCCTCAGCGTAAGAAAATAGCTGGCCCAATTTGACATGCTGCACTTGTCCAGATTCCGTAGTATCAGTTGCAATTAATTCATTTAGCCATGCCTGCTTAAAACTTCCAATACCTTTATATTTCTTGATGTCACTGCAATTATCTTGCACCAAACTGTTGGCTGTACGCTTTGACATTTTGTGTTATGAATTTGTGAAGCTGCTTTATGGGATGGCTTCTGATTTTTTGGTTGTCTGTAATCTCAGCTTACCTTTAGAAGATGGGAAAATATATTAAGCAAATGTGTGAGAAATTACACTGATAAGAGCTGATGATCACCGGTAGCCAATACAATTCTATTATTTTTTTAGAGATTCCTAATGAATGTGCCAATTCTGACTAGATCTCACTCACTGAGCTAAATGAAGTCACCCTGATTTAGGCCTATATATTACCTGAGCTAATGTTAATTAAAGTCAATGACAGTTTTTCCACTTTACTGAAAAAGTTAGATCAGGCTGCCTTCTCTCTCATCCCTATCTGCCAGTTTTGTATTGTCCTTGTCTACAAGCTTTGCACTTTCCTTTGATAGCTTCCAGCTAAAAACAGAGCTGTGGTAAAAATACATGCATATTCTGGAGGGGACACCTCCTCTGAAAGTCACTGTTTATAGCACTTGGTAAAGATATCAAAATGAGTGGACAATGTACTTTGCCTATAATGTATTGTCAGGGCCATTCACTTAAATGTGAGCACAAGGTGGAGTGTGCCTCTTGGATACCACAGAGCCAAGCATGTGTGAATGCCTATTATAGTGAGCCATTGAGAGATCCTGAGATGAAAAGTGCTGTAAAAATGCTGTGTGTTAATAAAGTAACATAAGGTTCTATACGGCTCTCTGTGTTTATTCTGCATCTTAGGTGGAATTTGTGTGTTATATCTAACAACCATATGGCAACAAGGAGTTTAAAGAGAAACAATACACGTTTCCCCACACATCAACCCCCACCCCCTTTTCCATGGCATGAGCAGATCCGCAGCTTCTGCTCTGATCCTCCCCTTCTGCCCCCAGCCAGGGAGCCCTGGACACCAGCTCTGATCCCTGGGCTTCTGCTCCCATCCCCGGAGCCCCCGCCAACTGCCGCTGCTCCCCGGCTCCAAGCCCCACCGACTGCCGCTGCTCCGTGGCTCTAAGGTGCCGCCGACTGCTGTTGCTCCCCGGCTTCTCCTCCCACCTCAGATCGACCCCTTTTCTCCTCCCTATCCCACTTATTGTCTCCTTATCCCCCATCCCCGGCTGCTGCTCTTAAATAGTTGTGCTGTGTTCTCTCCGAGCCCTGCACGTGCATCTAAAGCACACTCAGGGTCAGAGATCTTTAATTGCCCATTCAAGCCCAGCCCCACCCCAGGCTGCCTGGCACCCAGGAGAAACATATCAGGGGCCAGGTATAGCCAGTCTGCCAAATGTGCGCTGGGGTCAGTGCTTGCTGCAGTGGTGGCTGCGCCACTGCTCACCAGCACAGCTTAATGGGAACATTATTGGAAGGGACTTCATGAGATCATTGAGTCCAACCCCCTGGGGCTTGAACCCAGGATCTTCTGCATATTAAACAGAGGTGCTAGCCACTCCACTATTTATTTGCAACTGTGGTTGCATTGCTTTAGGACTTAATAGGAACATGGGATTTTTCTCTCATTACAACAGGTGATTTGCCCGCATGCCCCTCTGTATACTGACCTCGTGTTTGAATCTTTACAACTGTTTTGATTTGGTGTTACAGTGTGACCTGTTCCCGTGATTTACACTTCCCTGCATTTATTTCCTGGCATTCTGTAAGTTCCCCTATCTTCAAAGTGTCTGACCAAGTGAGATTTTCTCCCATGAAAGCTCATGCAATAAATATACATGTTAATCTTTAAGTGCCACAGGACTCCTTATTTGTTTGTTTTCCAGAATCATAGAAATCAGAGCTTTTGTTGACTAAGTCCTAAATTATGTGCAAATTGGAGAGATATTGCATGTAAGTTAAACAGAGCCCTTAAACTCTGATTCATTATTATCTAAATCTTTAGTGCTGTAAGAAAACATTTTAATTGATCAGTTTAAAAGACTCATGGTAGGATGTTAATTAATTTAGTAGGCAGCATCCTGCATTAGTAATTCCGGAACATTAGAAAACAAAGCAAACTTTGAACATATTTTCATTCAGTCACTGTTATCAGCCAAATGTAAAGCAGCAGCTTGCTCACACACAAAAATAGAAGGTGGTCTAGGTCCAATAACAAAGTCCATTGGGTGCAGCACCAAGGGTCCATTTTTGCTGTATGCTTCAGGCATATTTGCATTATGAGGCCTGATTTTCCTCATACTTACAAGGGTTGCAACTCACCTGGCTTCAGTAAGGATGCTCTTCATTTACACCGGTGTGAAAGGGAATCAGACCTATAAACTAGATGTTAGAATAGAATAGAATCAAATCATAGGGTTGGAAGGGACCTCATGAGATCATCAAGTACAACCCCCTGGGCCTTGAATGCAGGACCTTCTGCATATTAAGCAGAGGTGCTAGCCATAATCTTCTTAGAATCCTAGATTAGAGAACACCTTTTTCCTTCTGAGGATCTGAATGGGTTTTATTTTTTTCTTTGAGTGGGTTAGGTTAAGTCAGGAGTCTGTAACCTGTGGATCCGGAGCCGCATGAGGCTCTTTGGCCACCCATTTGTGGCTCCAGGCTCTGCTCCCAACCCCTACCCGCCCGCCCGCCCACCCACTGCCACCTGTGGACCCCGTGGGTGGCCTGCCCCTGGTTCCAAATTCCCCACCACCACTGAGGGACCCACTCTTGGTTCCAGGCCCTCCCCCTGCCATGGGCTCTTGTGGCAGGCACCTGGCTCAGCCCCACCCCCACCAGAAGGCTATACCCATTGTAGCTCTCAAACCACCCGGTTACAGAAGAAATTTTTAAAAATGGCTCCTCTTATCTTTTGGGTTGCCGACCCCTGGGTTCCTTAATAATGTTACAGCATTTCAGCTGCATGCTGCAGGTTCTGACAGTCTCCTGCAAGATCCCAAAGACCCCCAACTGATGCTGAGTAACTGGCATGCATGATTAAGCGCTTTACCCTGGATCTGCCCCACAGTGGTTTAAAATGCAGATGCGGAAGTTTAAGCACTATGAGCTTCCACAGAGAAGTGTATAATGATCACTTTGGGTGCCAAGAGTCAAAACTGGGGTCAGGACCATCTTTTTAGCCATTAGTTATTATGCTGGGACACTCTGAATGTGGTACAGTTATTAACAGAAACCAGTTTCTAGATTGGGGTTCAACAGAAGCAAGTTTTTGGAAACCTCTTCAGGTAGTGTAGACAGACTATAGCAGGGGTAGGCAACCTTTGCCGACTCATGCCGGTCCTTCCTCCCTGACCCTCAGCTGGTGCCAGCGGCTCCCCTCTGCTGAAAAAATGTGACGGCTGCCTGAGAATTCATCAGCAGTCATGGCTGGAGTGGAAGCGCTTCCCAGGCATGCCACGGAAAGAAGTCACCTAGGGTGGCTCATCTTGGTGGTTTGCCTGGGGACAGGGGGTCCCAGGCATGCTGCAGAAAGAGGCTGCCGGGAGTGGCTCCTTTGGGGTGCATCACACTACAGAGAGGAGACACTCTGGGTAGCTTTTTTCTGTGTCATGTGGCTGCATAGGCATGGTGGGACCCCCTGTGTCCCAGCTGCACCCGTAGGAAGCCACCCAGAGTAGCTTTTGGTGGCAGGAGTGGCAATTTCTGTGGTAGCGCAGATGGTGTCACTGCTGGCATACATGACAGGGGTTGCCTATCCTGGACTGTAGTGGGTAAGGAAAGGAATGATGTGATGTTTGCAGTGTTTTTGTGACTGTTTTGGTTGGTCCCAAAGTATTACAGAGACAATGGGGGTCTCTCTAAGGCAGGGGTCTCAAACTCAAATCGCCATGAGGGCTGCACGAGGACTAGTACAGGGCTGCATGAGGAGTAAGAAGTTAGCCTTGGGGCTGCACCACTATAACCTTTTCAAACACGGATATTGCAAATACCAGTAGCAATAGGGTTGCTGTGGATCACAGGAAATAGTTTTAGGGGCTGCATGTGGCCCGCAGGCTACATGTTTGACACCCATGCTTGAGTGTGTAAGGGAAGGAATGTTGTAATGTTTGCAGTGTTTTTGTGACTGTGTTGGTTGGTCCCAAAGTGTTAGCGAGATGATGGGGATCTCTGTGTAAGGGAAGGAATGATGTGATGTTTGCAGTGTTTTTGTGA